>JAEIFT010000104.1:0-600000 GCA_018904225.1 Lordiphosa mommai | reverse complement strand
CATAATTAAAGATAGTAGACAGAGTTAAGGAAGGAATGGAATAAACAACCTATTGACTGTTCCAAAGATCACTCAAACTATGTATGGATAAAGAACTGAGGTGTTAAAGTTCTTCTTCTAATATACTCTAATGACTTTCAGTTTAAATTACTTTACTGATTCTCAAACAATTTACATTGGTTGCCCCTATAAAAAGGGATTAATTCATAAGTAAATCCTAAAATTCACTAAGGTTATATAAAGTATTTAAATCCAATGGGTAATGATGAATATTTATGAACTTATAGAATCTAATTGTCCAATCAAAATAATTCAAAAGGTACAAGATATTAATAAAAGATAAGAAAGAGAAATATGTAAACTGAACAAAAGAAACTGCAATGAAATACGCCTATGATAACTGTGCCTATGGATATATGATTGCTAGACATCGGATTTTAGGTGAAATCACATTTTAAATAGGCGGTAAAAAAATTTTCTGATAGCATACAAATTTGTTTTATAAGGAGTAGATTATTTTAAGTACTCATTCGTTTTGCATATTTGACATATTTACATATCTTCGACCTAAATACATATTTGAGAATATGCTAACCTTTTATTTTAATATTCGACCTATTTCTAAGGGGTGAAATGACAAGCTTTTACATATTTAGAGAGTAAAGCTATGCTTCCAAGAAGGCGTCTTCAAATCTAAATTTGTCTTGTTTTACATCAAGTAACAATTGTCAGTCATTTTTGTGAGCTCTATAATTGAATATTAAAAGATGCCGAAATTAAACAAAAAATTAAGCCTTTCTACAAAATGGCGAAGTGAATTTCCCAATAAGCCGGTTTATATTATGGAGGGAAGTATCTACTGCAATAAAATTAAGGCTAGGATCCAGGAAAAAAAATCGGAGAATTTATTTAACATTGACTTATGCCAAGCTATGGTTTCCGCAAACAATCTGTTTAATGCGTTAAGTAACCCAGTTTTTAATTTTTTTTTTAATTAACAAATATATATAATATTCCAAACGAAACCTACCAATTCCAAAATATATATGGACAAGATTTATATATACAGAAAAGAGAAAAAATATCCAAATATATTCGAAATAAATATTTGAAAACTTAATCTATCTTTTATACAAGCAGATAAAAGAACAACTGCATAATATTTCCTCTGAAAAATTTTAAGTTATAATTTATAAATGTATAAATAATTTAAAAACATCATCCAATATAAAATGTAGGAGTTTGGAAAATGACAACATCGCTATAAATTCAACAGTGTATTTTTTCAGAGCAATTTCATTTTAGTAGGCAAGTTTACCATATAACTTAAACGTGTGCGAATTTTAATATACGTTTCGATTGCTAGAAATATGAAAATTGAATTAAAGACATTGTGCGTCTTTGGTAAATTTTGGAGAATTTTCGCTCTCATTTTTTAGACCAAGTATATAAATCATTAAACGCGAACCTTAAGTGGAATGAAAAACTGTATGATGTTACTTGAGGCTCTAGTTTCACATATTATTGGTCCCGTTCATGTGTTTTTGAGTGTCGACTGTGTATAGTTGGAATAACTATGTAAGATAATTTAAGGTAATTCCCTTTTGTTTAGGACCGACGGCTATGCCGTACTCACGCGGAGCTTATACATCAGTGTTTGTCATCCATAGCTGCTGACAGCCAAACACACACACGGCAATTCACACAGACACGAGCCGAACACATGCCTAGCCCTTCGCAAAGAGACCAATCAGTGGCTGAATAGCCTTCAACGAGTTAGGTCAGATCCGCTTTGCGTCGCATTATACTCGCACACCATTCAGCGCTGTAAGGACTTTAAAATAAATTAGGCAAATGCAAATTCAATTTAAAATAATATCGCACATACCATACCATGTGAAGTTGGATTAAACTAAAATGCCAGAAAAAGTTATCCTAACCACCGAGAGGTAAGGTTTGGATGAAGTCATAAAATCCGGGTGTGATTGACCTCTTTGGTCACAACAGCAGATATTGCTAACAATCAGACATTGAACACTAAATCATAAGAAAAATTAATTTGTGAATCTCTGGCATAGCTTAAACTGTATTTAAACGACCTGATTTCTTAGCTGACTTTTCGTCTGAGTTAATGTCAACCCGTGTATGATGGTGAAATGAGCTGTCAGCTGTCATTTCATAAGTGTTGCATAATTCCAGTGTGCTGGCGTTGCCACTTTCTGGATTTTTGCACAAGCGATATACATTTATTATCGATTAAATATCGGTTCAAATTTTTATTGAAATTTAACAAACAAACTGCAAGATGTTGTTTCATCAGAGAGTAAAGATCACCATGAACCGATCAAATAAGGCAAGTGTGTATGATTTGTATACATATTGCTTCTAGTACATTATAACACTACTTTGAAAGACATCTGCCAAGTGGACAAAAAACCAAGGAGCGTGCGCTGTATGATTCCTCCGATCCCACAATTAAGAGCAGATTATGCTGGGTTTGTCCTATGTTTATCCTTGTTGGAACCATGGAATCATGATAAATGCCCTTCAATGTATGCTATGTCTATGAATAGGAATAATTAATGAACATTTTTCTTTTATATTTGCCTTAGCACTAAATTATTTTGTATACCTGTAACTGATCCGACAATATGAACAAATGGAAAGTGCTAATTATGTATGACTATACCATAATCGACTCGTTCAATTAGATAATTATTAAAGCAAATAAAGTTGGCATACTTTTATGGGCATTTATCATGAAATCATTTCTGTGTATAAACGAAGTATTTCATTCGTCTTCTTTTATGTAAACAAAGCAATGTCACAATGTTCATATGAGCCAGATGATTTCAATGAACCAATGGTTCTGTTACTAACACAAGTGAGCTTCTCAGGCCCGTGTGAAAGCTAAGCTGAGTTGCTCAGCCACAGAGCATTATTATTAAAGAGGAAGATTCAGACGTCTGTCAATTTGTGGCACTGTTAAGAGATATTACGCATGTTTGAAATGTTGCCAGCGAATTCAAAATGTTGCTAAGGTTTTATCAAACATATAGGAAAACACGGTGGTTAGAGCGAGGCGGACATTGTCTTGACTGTACTCAGAGAGTGACAATAACAAAGAACATCTGATTATTTCTCTGTTAAGTTTCTTTCTAATATGAATGCTCTGTGTCTGTGTCTGAGCTAAGATTTATGACACACAGGTCTGACAAAAACTCAGCTAAGAAATCAGGTCTTATAAATAGGGCTTTAGCATTATTTACCTTTGACACGATCTTAGAAAATTATGTATGTATGTGTGAGAGTGGACAACAAGGTTTTGGCAACCATAATGTTAGGATATAATTTTGAATCTGGAATTTCACGTGGAACATTTAATTTCTTTTCTATTTGATGACTGTTCTCGTCAAGCACAAATCCAAAAAGAAACTAGTAGGCGGGAGCAAATGGCCAAGCAGCAAGTTGTCAAATTGGCCCTGCCAATCGAAGTCAAAGAAACAGCTGTCATCTACGGTGTTGCCAGACTGCAATTTTGAACTTGTTCTCGCGGTACAGTCAGACTGCCCGACAGTAGCTCGATTTTGTGTTTAGAACCGTGCCAGATAGTTAGCTATTTGACTATGTTGGACATTGGAACAGTCCCCAATAAAAGTTAATGTTCATCCATTGCCTAAGCAAATTCACAACCCTATATAATGTATAAGGTAAGCTTCATAATAGACCTTTCACTGGACGGATTTGTGTTTTGGAGCCATTTACGAAACACCTACATACCTCATAGTTTAAGAAATATGCCTAAGCAATCTCAAAGCAAAGATTCTACTAAGTCACAAAATATTTAAATTATATCCTTTGCTTTATTTTTAACTAAATACTTGAACCAATTTTTCAAACCAAACCAAAAATCAGCATAACTTTGCATAAATTTCACTTAATTTTTGCTGGACTAAAAAACTTAAAGTCTGCCTCTCAAATGCAAGAGGCATTTTGTGTGTTGAAATTTTGGTCAAAAACCAAACAAATCAATACAAATGCAAATGCCTAAGCAATTTCGGCACAAAATCAGAAAGAGCTTTTGGCATTTTACGATTGATTTTTGTGGGTGATTCGGTTGGTTGGTGATGCCGGAGGGGGAAGAATAAAACAATTTACGTTGAAATTGCGTTTGAGGCTGAGCGAAAATCTCTAATTAGCTAATTGCTATAATTAAATGTTTTGCTAATGTTGGCATTTTCGTTCAACTAAAAGCAAGGACAATGTAAATTGTTGACCCTCCACACTCTGTGGCTGCTGGTCCCCACCATCATCATCATCATTATCATCGTTGTGTTCATTGTTATGGCGGTCAACATCACAAATCGAACATATTTGCATATGAAATGGGCGAAAAATCGAAGCATGACGTCAGGCGAGTTTTGGACTTGACTGAAATTGGCATTTCATTCCGAAGTTGCCTAATTAAAATATTTTCCTCTTAACAACATTTTCATAACTTTATTTCGGTTTTGCTTTGAGCCTAAGAAATGCAAATTGGTTTACCAGTGGACAAAACAAAACAATTTGACAAGGGACACATAAAAATGCAGACAAGGGTAAACAAAAGGCAAAATAGAAAAAAAAGGGCTAAAACGAAAAATATTTGAAAAATTGGCTAAAAGTCAAGTTGCGCAGGCTTAGCGAAAAATTTAAATATTTAAATCAGTTACAAAAAAAAAAACGCAACCAAAATTAATGTCAACTTCAGACAGCCGTAATCTCCACTCACTCATCTTCACTTTAAACAAAAGCAAGAAACAAGCCAGAATAATGAAAAGGCAAACGAAATTTAAGTGCAGGCCAAAAATAACATCAAGCCAAAGGGAAATTGTTGAGAGCAAAAGACTCGGAAAATAAGCAGCCAACAACCCAAAAGGACATAACTCAAAAAATACAACAAGAACGAAAAAAAAGGGAAAATAGAAAGAGAAGAAAGCCCCAAGAAATTAGCATAAAAAAAGGATTTGCTTGCTAATTTCACTTTAATGTAAAGGCGGCAACTGCAAAGACGTCGCCGCCATTACGTCACTTTTATCCAACCCTCCCCCCTCTCACTCTCTTTCCCTCGCTACGCCTTTTGTCTTTTATTTATAGCATTATTAGTGGCCCACTAAGTAAAAGATCGCCGCGTTTTTTTGCTAGCTGCTGGTGGCTTTTGGGGCAACCCGCCTTCATAACAAAGTGCTAATGCCCAGGGCTAATTATACATCATTTGTTAGCCGGGGTTTTTTTTTTCTTACTCTCTGCACTCTTTAGTACATTTTTGTCACAGCTTCATCATTCAAGCATTCTTTTCGTTCTTTTTTTTGTACGCTTACAGGTCCACCCGTGCTATCCGAGTCCATAATGAGCACCATGGGACGCTTGCCCTGCAATGTCACCCCGCCCATTTATGAGGATCGTGTGGCTTTGGTCATTTGGTATAAAGTGGGACTCAAGACGCCCATTTATAGGTAAGTACTTGAATTAAAAACTCTGTTGCGGAATTTTGAAGAATTATGCTAATTTGGTTGAAAGTGTTTGCCATTTCTTTACATTCCAAATGTAGGAAAAATTAAAAGGCATTTTCTAATTTATCTCTTTGGGTTGTTCATGAGTAAATGAACAAAAATTAGCAGCTAACTTAACTGAGCTAGTGAACAAGTTATTTTTCAGATATTCTTTTGTGTTCCAGTTACTTTTGCTAAGCTGTGCTTTTGACGCAGTGACTCAGAGGCTGAATGAAAGGGGTCGGCAATCTGAGCAGAGACGTCAGCCGCTGCAATAGTATTTGTGGCAAAGCAGCGAAAATTGATCAATTTGTTGAGCTCAAGATGTATCTATTAGGTGTAAACTCGAAGATTTTTGATAAGTGCGCAAGAGTGAGACAGACAACGTTTGCATGCATAGCAAACTGACAATATGTAAGCTATGAAATTTGAGCTTTTGAATGTTCGCCACACCTAATAGATACACCTTGATTGAGCTCATACAAAAAACGAGCTTTAAAGCTTTTTGTTCTCTGTAGAAAATTAAAAGGGGGAAAACATCTTTTTAAAGGCTCTTTGCCTGATTGCTGAATATATTTAATTATACTTTCTCAGTTGCCAGTCTACTACTTCTCTGCTCACATCGCCGACCCAAAAGGCTCTATGTTTAGTGGCTTTTCACTCAGTTGCTCTTTTAAAGTAGTTCTTTTTGGTTCAGCGAATAATTGGCCGTGTTGAGCAGAAGAACTTGCTCCCAGATCAATGGTATATTTTTGGTTATTTAGGTTGCCTAAGAGAAAACTCTTGTCTTTAATATGATATTTACATGGAGCATTTCCAAAAGGCCATTTATCAAGACGCCCTAAAAGTATGCCAATTAATAAAAGTAGTTTTATTTAGCTGATCAGTGATCAAGTGTCTCTGCTGAACGCTTTTGAATGTTGATACGTCATGTCGCCAGGGATAAGCTCGCTAGTAAGAATAATAGTTAGGGTAAAAGTATATATTCAGCCGCTTCCCTTCGATTTATTTAGTATGACTGTTGAGTTTATTGAAGATGAAGTGAATCAAAGAGATAGAGAGAGAGATTTCTAAGAGCCACCGATAAAAAAACGGTGTTCGGTATTCGTATGTCCAGCCTTTGCCTGCGTGCATTGCAAAATACATCTGCATTTAGTACATAGAGTTTTTCCTTATGTCTATGCTCTATATATAAAAGAATTTCTCCTCACTGACTAACTGACTGATTTATTTATTGTCAATCTACGCACAGCCTAAACGTCGAGAAATAAAATGCTTCACCTTTGACAGTAGTATTTATATGAAATGTAAGTGGGAACTTAGGCAAGATAAGATAAGTATGCAAAATATTTTTCCGATTTTGGCAAATCTGAAAATTTTCTTGAAACTCGATTTGCGAGCATAAAATGGAAAATGCTTAAATCTGGGATTATCCGAATTTAAAAACAAAGCCAGCTTCAAGTGGGTAATATGGGAAAAAATTAATTTATATCGGAAAATCCACCCCCAAGGCAGGAAAATGAAAGTTCAAGGTCTAACGATTAGTTGTAATACAATTTATAGGGTTCCAATAAATTGGAACAATAATTCTGTAGTTGGGAAAAATTCACCCTCAAGCTTGGAAAATGGTGTATTAGTGGGGTGGGTTCAAGGTCAGAGGGTAATTGTGAGCTGTTCTGAATAAAATTTGGTTTGTAATCTCCATGAGCCTAAAGGGGGTCTTCTACCTTTGCACATGGTATTTTGAGATTTTTTTTGTAATTTTGGAGAGAAAACCATAAGAGCTTTTTCAATTTGGTTTTTAGTGTTGTGTTATTTATTAATTCAATAATCAAATAAAAAAAATATTTTACAGTTCGAGGGCTGTTCAAAAAGTTTCCGGCCTGTCAAGTAAGGTCTAAAAAAAAAATGGTGTTGAGCCATGATTCCAGGACTTCAGGTTATCGAAAATGAAAACGGTAAATGAGGTTATGATTAGAATTGATATAAATCTGGTCCGTTTCTCAAACATATTTTTTAATATTTTAAAAATTGGCGACAATTTAAAAAAAGAAATTTGGTTTTTTTAGTTTTTTTTTAAGTTCAAAAATAATAAAAAATAGTTTTTCCTCTTCATTAAGGTACGGACCAGAATTACATCAATTCTGCTTCGATTGCAAAATCGGTTCAGTAGAACTGGCTCATTCATGGCTACCAGGTCCAAAAACGAGATTTCGAGAAAAACGCTCTTAAAGTTTCGAGCTATGATAATTACTTCCTTTAAAAAGACCATTGCTCTACTAAAATGGCAATATCTGCTAAACTATTGCGAATTTATGAAAATGATATGAAAGAGATGGAAGAGGAATGTCTAAGCTTTAATAATTGTGCAAAACAAAAAAATTGAAAAAAATATATATATTTCAAAGGTCTGAGTTTTCATATGGGTTTCTCATGTGAGTTGCTCTGAAAGTGTATTGCTCAATCTGAGAAGTTCAAATATGAAAATTCGATCAAAACATTCCTATGAGTTTGTGATATGAGTGTTTTGACAGTCAACTCACAACTCCCTAAGGTATTTTTAAGCCATCCTATATGAGAGCTCAGACAAGAGAAAATGCAGCTTTATATAATGGAATTTATGGAATTTTTTTTTACTAAATTCGGAACATCCTTTCCCAAGATCGAAAAATAAGAAGTTTAAGGTCAAATGTAATTTTTCGTACAATTTATATCAAATTGTGTGTCTAATCCATATGGGCAAAATTCATGTTAAAATAATTCTTCGATTTGGAAAATTGCACCCTTCAGGGTCTGAAAATGGGAAGCTCTGTATATAAGCTCTATAATGGAAAAAATAAATTTCCAACCTCGGACAATCAATTCAGTAAATGCGATAATTATAAACCATTCTGGGCGGGGGTGGGTTCAACTCCAAAAGTAATATATGGTCGTATCTATCTGAAATTCGATTTGTATAACGTATAAGCTCTGCAGGGTAATTAAATTGTAAAAGTTCGTTTCCAGTTTGTTAAAATCCAACGAAAAAACATTTTAAACAATTGTATTTCATTTGATTGAATTTAAATAAAGCCGGCTTAAATATTAAGCCAGTTTCAGAGAAACTTCTTTGGCCGGGAACTATTGCACAATATTTTATTCCAATAGCGACCCCTCCGTTAAATGATCAATTTATAACGTGGATCCCACGGGTATCGAACTTTTCATGAGTCCCGCCTAGCCCAGCTGAAATTCGTGGGCAATTGGCTGCAATTCATCTGGTTTTAAACAATTCCACTGCAGACGCAACGATGTCTTCAGTGACTCCAAGCTTGTGAAACGCTTCGCACAAGCCTTGAACTCTTAAGTCGACTTAATACAAAAGTCCAGCTGATTAAGTTGTGAAATATAGGTGAATGAATTTTGCATAATTCCTTAACATTCATTTTGTATTTTCATTATTTTAAAGGCTTTACAAAATTTGCCTTAATTTTTTCACATTTCTCGGCTACCCAAATCAATTGTCAATTGATGACTGCCGCCATTTCCCCTTGTGGCCCCATTCAATCTTTAAGCTTTTGTGTCAAATGCAGAGCCACAAGCCGCAGCCTGGCCTGACCACAAACATTTCAACCGCACACACACACACACACGAGCACGCACACTCTGGTCCATAAATAAACAAAATTGATTACCACAGACAACTTTTGACGCACTCAACCCGCTCGCCGTTGCTCCTGCACATGTCAGTTGGCGTTTTTTCTTCATTTTGATTTAATGTCTGCTAATTAAGCAATTTTTTTTTTGTTGGCCGTCTGCAGACATTAAATTAGCATAACTAGAAAATTGGCCAAAGTTTCATTCCAAGGTTACACACAGTTAAAAACTTTTTCAATTATTCATGTCGAACATTTGTTGCCTGCCGCTTGTGTCTATTTCTAGTTCTTAAGCCTACATCAAAGGCGCCAAACTTTAATTGGATTTGTTCTTCTTGGACGTAAAACTCATGTGAGACAAAGTTGATGCTGATTAGCTCGCCATTGACATGCGGCTGAAACTAATTGAACTCTGCGCGGTTTCAAGGACTTGCAAATGACTAGAGCGAAAATAGTAATTAGCGTTGCGTAACGACCGAAGGGGCCACGCTTGAACTGAGCACCAACTCTTGTTTGTAATTAAAAACCACTCAGCAAGTAAATTAATCATAAAAAAAAAAATGAAAAAGCAAAAAGAAATTGAAAATGAAACCACTTTGGCCAGAGTAAAAATTTAATTTTCACTCAAGTAGATCGAGAATTGGGATTTTTATGGCTCCAGCTGCAGCAGCAGCTCATTAGGTGCGAGACTCGAGTTCGTATAGCTCGAAGTGTGCCATATGTTGGGAACAAATCAAAATTGAAATGCAATAAACAACAGACAGTCTGCAGGCAACACGAAAGCTGTCAAACAAACGGCAAAAAGGGAGAAATGGAAAAGACAAAGAGATATATTGACAAGCAGGTTAAAATCAACTCAAGTGCAAAAAAGACTGAAATTTATGGCAATATCAGGGAAATAAAAATTATTCTTTCAGGGGGGTGGAAGTACTTTACTGTGATTTCTGTTCGCAAGTCAATTGAATATTATTTATTTCAATAAATGAAGAGAACACAAAAGGAAATAAAAATATATTGCCTACTTTTTGGGGCTTTGTGTTGCAAACAAATTTTTGTTGTGAGCTAATTTTGGCTTATTTCTAGTTAGCTTAAGGCAGATGCTGACTATTTATAAAATAAAAAAAAAAAAAAAAAAAAAATAAAATAAAATTTATAATTCGCAGAGTTTTGCAGTCCGATGCAAAACCCACTTCCGTTTTATGTAACTTCACGTCAGGGCATATTTTGACTTATATCTTAGAATCCTCTGAGTCGATTCTTGTAGGTTGTTTTTTCTAAATGTAGTGATATTTATTTTATACCAAAATATACAAAAACTTTTTGAAAACTTGACTCTTTGAATTTTGGTTTTTATATTTTATCGTACAAATGTAACGTCACGTCAGATTGGAAATGCCCATATGCATTTTTATTAAGTTTTTCGATAGTTTCTCTTTCGATTTACGACATATCTCAAGTTAGAACCATTATATGATGTCAAGTATGGTGCAATTTCAAAGGTTTTTAAATTTTTTAAATTTTTTTAAATTCTTTAATAGTTTAAATGCAACAAACCAAAACATTTGAGTAACATTAATTTTTTGATCGAAAAAGTGGTACATTTTTTTTTGGAAACTGTGGAAAAATTAAAAAATTTTAAGGTCCGAACAATTTGCCTTTAAAATTGTGGAAAATGTGAGCTTTTTTTAATTGCCGTGGAGGCAAGTATTAAAAATAAACTTGATCTGCCTGCATAAAGTGTCTGTTTAAGAAGATTACTATGCTTACACTTCAAACCTCTAGCTTTTACCATCTCTGTGATCTGAGCGTTTATACCGACTTGACTATAACAACTCAGCTATTAATTCTAATCAACAATATGTATACTTTATGGGGTCGGAGATGCTTCCTTCTGGCTGAAACATACATTTACACAAAACTCTTTATACTCTATGTACATTCGGTACAGAGTAAAAAAAACTTTGCCTACTTTGCGGCTTGACCGAAATCAACATGCGGCTTACTAAATCACTCATACGCAGTGTTGCCTTTTTTAAAAGTATGAATATTATAATTTTTTTTTATTGCATTTTTAAACATAATTGTTATTTTTATTCAATATATGGTCTCAAAAGGCCGACCGAAAAAAAATTCTCCTGGTCTCACCAATTTTTAAACTATTTAGTTGCCTTTAACAAAGTTGCCAAATAAGACAACAATTGAAAGTGTTCAACAGACTTTATCTGAGTGACAGATAACACTGGGCAACAAAATTACCACTTTTGTGAGCTCTGGACTTTTCGATGCACAATTCTGTTCCTGTTCTGTGCCCTGATTCCAAAACTGGTCTCGGTTTTTCTTCATCAGCTCTTGTTTTCAAGAAATCACGGAATAACCATTTTGCTGTTTTGTTCGCTTATGAAAAATTATGGGGGTCACACCAAGCACAAATTTGTAGGTTTATAAGTTTTATGCGATACTACATTTATCAATGCAGCCATAAAAAATCAGACGCATCAGCAAACCCGAAAATTACTAAATTGGACCTTGAAGATAATTTTTTCTCAATTTATAGCAAATTTTTCAAAATAAACCGTCGTCTACAAACCAGTGCGTAAATCGGAAATCAGAAACAACTATTTAAGCATATTGCCTAACATATCCGCTATTTTTACGAATTTTGTTGCACTTTTATCAGCTTGTTGGACTAAGCTACAGCCGTTTTTTCACGAAAAAGTGAATTAAATTTTATGGCAGGACTACTAGATTAATTCACAAAATGTGTATAGGAAATATAAAAAGGCTACTCGATTTAACATAGCTCTTACATTAATAGTCAAACAAATGTACAATAACATTCCGGCAGTACTAGATTAAAAAAAATTTCCCCCAAAATTCAAATTTTTTAGTTTTTATTTGATTTAAGTGGTGACATACTGTTAGGTGGACCACAAAAAAACTATTATTGAGAATTTTTCGTGAGAAGACCTTTCAATTGAATTATGTATAAATTAGTTCACAAATTAAAGTTACTTTAAACTGTATTTTAACAAATATTTCTTATTTGTAAAAATTATAATTATAAAAGCTATTTTTGACTTTTTTGTTTGAACTTTAGAATTTGGATAACTTAAAATTAAAAGCTTACCATGGTAGAAATCTTATTTGACGAGTGAAACACATGACACAAAAAAATAGAAGGTAGCTCAATGCTTGTACAAAATAAATTCCTTTGTGCCGTCACAGACTCACGATTTTGTATTTGTTGACAATTTTAAAATGTGTGCTGCTGTAATCGAAATAAATTTAAATTATAGCATCAATTAAAATAAGGCGTTATATTCAGTTTATTAAAAAAAAAATAGAAGGCTAACATCGGCTACGCCGATGTTTAAAATACCCTTGCAGTTTTTGAAAGACGCTACCATTGATAAAAAAAAGTTTTTCTCACTAGAATTAGTTTTTTGACCGACCGTTTCTATGGCAGCTATATGCTATAGTCATCCGATTTTGATAAATTTTTTCAGAATTATGTGAAAACATATAAAACTAATATGTACCAAGATTGAGGACGCTACGATGGAAAACAAAAAAGTTTTTCTCACTAGAACAAGTTTTTAAACCGACCGTTTATATGGCAGCTATATGCTATAGTCATCCGATTTCGATAAATTTTTCCAGAATTGTGTGGAAGTATATGAAACTAATATATACCACGATTGGTGACGCTACGATGGAAAACAAAAAAGTTTTTCTCACTAAAACTAGTTTTTGAACAGCAGCTCTATGCTTTAGTCATCCGATTTTGATAAATTTTTCCAGAAATGTGTGGAATCATATAAAATAAATATATACCACGTTTGGTGACGCTGCAATGAAAATCAAAAAAGTTTTTCCCACTAGAACTAGTTTTTGAATCGACCGTTTATATGGCAGCTATATGCTATAGTCATCCGACTTTAATAAATTTTTCCACAATTGTGTGGAAGAATATAAAACTAATATATACCACGATTGGTGACGCTACGATGGAAAGCAAAAAAGTTGTTCTCACTAGAACTTGTTTTTGGACCGATCGTTCCTATGGCAGCTATATGATATAGTCATCCGATCCGGCCAATTCCGACAAATGTGCAGCCTATGTGTATTTAAAGACTTTTTGCAAAGTTTGGTCTTTAAAACTGAGGGAGGAGATAGCATAGAAACAGACGGACGGACAGACGGACAGACGGACATGGCTATATAGACTCAGCTCGTCATGCTGATCAAGAATATATATAGTTTATGGGGTCGGAGATGCTTCCTTCTATGCGTTACAAACATCGTGACAATTTTAATATACCCTCTGCAAGGGTATAAAAACAATATATCAATCAATTTATCTAATTACTCCCACAGAATTTTAAGTTGTTCTGGCAATTTTTTATACCCTTGCAGAGGGTATATTAAAATTGTCTCGATGTTTGTAACGCAGTGAAGAAAGCATTTCCGACCACATAAAGTATATATATTCTTGATCAGCATAACGAGCTGAGTTCATTTCCGTTTGTCCGTCTGTCCGTCTGTTTCTATGCTATCTCCTCCCTCAGTTTTGAAGCTGTCTTGACCAAACTTTGCAAAAAGTCTTTAAATACAATTACGCTGCACATTTGTCGGAATCGGCCGGATCGGACGACTATATCATATAGCTGCCATAGGAACGATCGGTCCAAAAACTAGTTCTAATGAGAAATTTTTTTTTTTTTTCGTCGTAGCGTCACCAATCATAGTATATATTAGTTTTATATGCTTCCACACATTTCTGGAAAAATTTATAAAAATCGAATGACTATAGCATATAGCTGCCATATAAACGGTCGGTCCAAAAACTAGTTTTATTGGGAGAAATTTGTTTGTTTTCCATGGTAGCGTCACCAATCGTGGTATATATTAGTTTTATGTGCTTCCACACAATTCTGGGTAAATTTATCAAAATCGGATGACTATAGCATATAGCTGCCATATAAACGGTCGGTCCAAAAACTAGTTCTAGTGAGAAAAACTTTTTTGTTTTCCATCGTAGCATCACCAATCGTGGTATATATTTTTTTAATATACTTCCACACAATTCTGGAAAAATTAATCGAAATCGGATGACTATAGCATATAGCTGCCATAGGAGCGATCGGTCTAAAAACTAATTCTAATGAGAAAAACTTTTTGTTATCAATGGTAGCGCCTTTCAAAAACTGCAAGGGTATTTAAAACATGTTAGCCTTCTGTTTTTTTATTAATAATTTAAAGCCAACATTTTGATAAAAAATATTTGTTTTGCTTTTATAATTATAATTTTTACAAATAAGAAATGTTTGAAATGTTTGTAATAATAGGGTTGCGTGTCTCGCAAATAATTTATACCAATTTCTATTCATAATTTCTATTGATGTTTAACATGAGTTGGTAAAATATTTTACGTTTTTGATGATCTTTATTACTATATATGTCGGAGACGAAATATTTTCCATTATATTTATTTTTAATTTATTGGAAAGAACTGTAAAGCAAGTGTCCTTCTCCAATCTCAGAGCTCTGTTTACTACTCAACTTAATAAATGACACTTGACTTACTTGGCAGAAAAGGCTTAGAAATATTTTTTAATAAAATGATTTATTAATCTTTGCTTACTTTCTATAACATATTTTTTATTAAATCTACGACATATATTTAAGTTGCAGTATAAATTCAAATCATTTTAAAAAAAAATGGTAAAATTTAAAAATATTTTTGCGTCTAGCATTGAGCTTCACTTTGCTCACAACCCTATATACACTTTTTGATTTAATGCTTTGGTTGGTTTGTAAAATTCTCTAAACAAAATACGAGCGGTTCGAAACCAACCAAATGAAATTTATGTGGCACCAAAGAATTGGAATTCGTTTGAAGGAGATTTCTGTGGCACCCCCGAAAGTGCTTTATGGGAGATGAGAATTCGGCCCTTAGTTGTACACATTTTATTATTAATAACAAATATAACTCTTTGGTTAATTTTACAAAATAAATAAAAATCACACAAATAAGTAAATTAATTAATCACAAATCATGCCAAATCTTAGATTTTTTTTATCACTTATGGAAAGAGTAAGAATTGGAATTTAAGGTCTTGAATGAAGTGCTGCATAAGCAACCTACTCACTTTTCAATTTAGATGAATAGTTGTTTATACATCAGGGTTTAATTTGTATCAAAATATTTTTATGATTCAAAAAGAACGATTGGAATATTTTCAGTATAAATATAAATACATTTATTGAACCACGTTTAACATACTTTTCATTTTAAATCTACCTTATGAGAATTTCTGGCCTTAAAGCCCACGAACGATTTAATTATAAATGTCCAGTTTTGTATTTGGCATTAAAATCGTGTTTTTTGCCATGTCGGCCCCAGGCGGGGATTTATTGAGTCACTGGAAACAAATTTCAAGTAATAATTAAAATGCTTGTAGCCAACTTTAAGGCTTATTTGTGTTTGGTATGCTGAAAGTGTAAAGACAAAACTTTATTGAGACTTTAAGACCAAATAAAATGACCGCTGCTCCAAAAATTTAATCAATAATCCGCACAATTACAAACTAAAACAATAAATTACCTCAAAACAAGGAGAGGGATTATTATTAATTCATGGCAGAACCCAATTACACAGCACAAAGCATTTAAGTCTTGTTTAAATTTTGCCTTTTCTTTTTTTTGCAGCGTCGATACTCGCGACTCAAACTTTGCCCAGGGCACCCACTGGTCAGATGAAACGTATCGGGAACGCCTGTCCTTTCATGTCGAAGGACGTGCCGGCACTTTGACCATCAAGTCCACAACCGAAGATGATACGGGCGAATATCGCTGTCGCGTTGACTTCCAAAAGAGTCCCACACGCAACTCGAAAGTGAATTTAACTGTCATAAGTAAGTATATTTTTGTGCAACGATAATTGAGCCAGCTAATTTTGCACTGCACAGCAAGTTCTTGGGCAAACACACACATTACTTACAGCACATACTTACATATTAAATTGTAAATAAGTGTGTGTGTGCCAACTTTCGTCCTCTTCTTCTTTCCTTTGCTAGTACAAACAAGCTTTTAAAGTGCAAAGTTGGCGAAAAGTTTAAGCTGAGCTGGGGTTAAAGCTGCAAATCTCGTGGGGGAGTCTAAAAGAGTATGAGACGATGGCAGGAAGATTAAGTGCGGCCTGCAAGTTTTGAATTGAATCGTATGGTGTTTAAATGGTTTCCCTACTTTTGGTGGTATGCAGAAAGGGTATACGGAGACTTTAAAGAATTTTGAAAAAAAGTTAGAAAAAAATATTTTATTATTTTTAAATGGGAAAATCGTTCGGGAGTTTTAAAATTTGATTTTCCCAAATTAAAGTTACCTTTTCCCCAATTCAATTTCAGGCTAGAGTATGCCCTTTTCAACTGTAAAATACTTACAAACCAATTTCTGTTTTCTTAAGTTTTTTTTTTGTACGTTTTCTTTCTCTCTTCTCACTTTTCCCACCTGTGCGTTGATCTGGCAATTTACCATTAAAATTTATATGCATTTTGAAAAGGCGCTTAGCTGGAATACGAGTAAACGGCCAGGGAGCAGAACAAAAATATTGTTGGTAAATAGTTGCTGCCGGCGTCGACGCTGCTGCTGCGGCTGTTAGATGAAGCTTAAACGGGGCGTGGTTATGTTCTACAAACTTCTTGAGCTTGTTCAACATGCCGGCCCAGTCAGTCGTTGTGTGTGTGTGTGTGTGTGCTGTGACATGTGAAGCGTAAAACCGAGGCAGGATTTAGAAGTTTGTGTAAAAAAAAAAAAAAAACTTTAAAGAAGATATTAGATTAAAAGTTGCCCCGGGGCTACGGGGTGGACAGTTTGGACAACTTGCTTCTGCTTCTGCTGCTGCTTGTGGAGTGGGGCGACTTGCAAATATGCTGAAGCTTTGAAAATAGTTTCCCATTATCCAAAAGAAAATGTATACCAAAATAATAGCAAGTGGCAAAATAAAACAAGCGAATTTGCCAAAAAATTAAAAGTTTGCTCAACACGTCGACGAAAATTTACGGCTTTATTTGGATAGCCAGCCAGCCAAGGCAAAGGAATGCAGTCCAAGAAGTCCTTGCTGGCAGCCACCTGCCTTTCTCTTACCTTTGGCAAGTTTTCCCTTTTCTAAGGAAAAGCGAGTGAAACATGGCAGCTGGTCGGTTGGTTGCCCAAGAAAAACGGCAGCTCTTTAATATTTGTGACAGGCAAAAGCTTGTTTAAGCAGTCTTTTTAATACTGCAAAGCTGTTAGAAGTCGAATCGGGATAAGACAACAAAAAAAATGGTTGGGTGGGATTTTTAAAAATTAGTTTGGGATTTAAAAGTATTTATTTTTGAGTTGAATGCGATTTTTGGCATAACTCTCATACGAACACAACAAACAAAGCATATCTCTGAGTTATATCATTACTTATTTCAATGGAACTTTCGTGAGAACATAACAAATTATTTGAGTATTTATTAAAAATAATCTGACAAGAGTATTAAAAGTTTGGGTAAGTTGCAGACAACAAATCAGATGCATCATGCACCAGGGCACCTGTAGAATACACATTTATCCTTCATTAAAGGGGTTAACTCTTGCCTAATTTGATTTGCAGGTCATTGCGAAACCCGCAGATAGTGAAATTTCATTTCCTTCATATAAAAGGGACGACGATCGCGACGTTTCGCGCCATTGTCGGCAGCTTTGCCGCACACAAGCGCCCCTCACATGCACACTAATCCAAATGAAATGATAAATATTTAAAAACCAAATATCTTTTCTCATTTTTTACTTACATCAGGCACACACAAGTTAATTACAGGCGTGGCAAAAATGCTCATATTATTAACGTGAAAAAATAATTTGTTTCATATGGATATAATTTTTGTTTACATGTCTGAAAATAATTATTTTTTACTGCTTGTATATTTTACTTTGTGTTAATATCATGCGTGTAAAGAAAAATGTGTGTTATTTTACGAACCCGGACATGTAAGCTATGAAATAAAAGCTTTTGAATGACCGTCGCACCTGTAATTGATACACCTTGGGGCTGCAGGCTTACCATAATTTTGTATTTATTTATTTCTGCAAAAATCTTAGATTGTCAAAAATGAATTGAGTTCCTCTCACTGCGCGTTGACGAGTTGCTTCAAAAGTTGAAAATTATGGTTTTTAAGAGAATGTAGAAAGTTTTTATAAAGCAGAAGATGATGTTGAATCGGTTTCCTCCGCGGCATCCGAAAGATCGCAGGTTTCAGGAGGACATTGGTATCAAGGCATGGGAGTAAATAGACAACCAAGATCGAGGTTCACCCTTAAAGATATTGAGGATAGTATATCGCAGTTCTCTGGATCAAATTCTACAGACATTAATCTGTGTATAGTCGAATTAGAAGATTGTGCACTAGAGTTGGGCGTGTGTCGTGTTTTTCTTCGTGACACTAACACGCACGACTCAACACGACGTGTTTATGTTGCAACGTCAGATTTCGTCAGATTTATTTTACCAAAAAAAGTTATTTTTCCAATTGTTGAAATTTAGTTCTGATTCTGTTAAGTTCGGAGATCCAGAATATGTATAGAAAGGAATGAAATCCATTTAAATTTAACAGTTTTTTAATTTTGACAAGTTTCCACGCTAAACTCGAATCTTGTTTCAGAAACTCCGTATGCATTCTGGATTTACTGTAAACTTGAAAGTTAAATATAAAGATTCGCTACAATATACATGAAAATAAATAAATAAATAAATTTAATTATTATTAAATAAAATCGTGCGTGTCAAGGACCATGTGTGTGATGTGCGTATTTTAAATATGCCGTTCGTGTTAGTGTCGTGTCGTGCTGAAGAAGTTCGACACGCGTCCATCTTTATTGTGCACTGAAGGTAGAAGGCTAGGTAAGCGGCAGCAATAGAAAAGATAATCTTTGCCCGAATGTTTGTATGCTTTAATGGAAAGAGCCAAGCCGATTGAGTGGGAAGAAGAAAGCTTAATCGAATAATTTATAGAGGGTATTACAAGCTAAAAATTGCAGATTTGAGTTACACGCTGGTATGGGTACGGATGGAAAAGGGAAAAAATTAGAAATAGGATGGGCCAGGAAATGTTTTGAATAATTTAAAGGATTGCCCAAAAAAACAGATTTTCAAAGTTTCAAACTGCACAATGTAAGGCAGAAGTTCAGGTCTAGACGGATATAAAAACAACATATGTTGTTCAGAATAAGAAGTTAGTGGCGAAGCCATGAAGCACCTTTATTTTTTTTGACCTAAAATTAAAACCAATTGTTTAATCTAAGGCTGTGTTCAAATGACTTGTAGATATATGGGGCTAAGTTGATACATTGGGTATGAGCATTGAAAATCTGATATGTCGTCAAAGAATTGTAACGAGTATTGGTGAGAGTAAAGTTATGACATTTGGTTGATAAAATCCATATAAAAGTCGAGATTCATGTAATTCCTGATCGGTGAGCGCAATTCTTAAAGTGTAGATATCAAGCTGACCAAGAATAAAAACGAGTTTTTGAACATAGATGTGGAAAAATGTCAAATGAGGATGTAAAAGGTGTTGGCCAATTGGGTTAGGAACCTTGTGGAAAATTGCTGGATGAGTTCAAGGGATTTGTGTATGCTAAGCACAGAAAATTTTGAAGTAGACTCTGAACTAAATGATGTGCTCATTGTTAGTAAAGATGTTGAAGAGAGTTTCCTGAAGTTGCAACAAGTTTTAAGTGTGGCAGCGAGTAATGGCTTGATGCTTATTGATACTACTTTTCGAATTCTTGACTAGGGACCATACGATTTGGCAATCCGTAAGGAGATTTAGGAAGATACTGGACGAAAAATGGAGGGGAAGTATTTTGGGTCCGATAGGGTGGCCAAGATCAAAAAGCAAGGTCGGTACAATGTTGTAAAGTTGGGAAATGGGGAAGGTCCGAACAAGACAACGACGATGGCCGAATGTATGATGGTATTCGGGGCGAGTCCTACGTCAGTAGGGCCAAATATAGGAATCGATATAGGAGAGGCCAGTAAAATTAAGAAAAGAAGAAGCGGTCACACTTATTTAACGTCTTTCTCGCTCCTGAGGTAAATGTGTGTGTGTTTGTGAGTCGGGCTGTAGCGCAGGCAAAGTTCGATTTTTGGATGGATCTCCTTAACTTGAATAGGACATCGACAAGATGTCCGAAAATGTCATTTTTATCTACTGATGAAGTCGAAATATTTCCGAACAGAGCTGTAAATTAAATTACAATTAAAATTTTTTGGGTATTTAAAAATTTAATTACCATTACTATTACGAGTTTTGGGTATTTAAAAATATATTTAATATTACAATACGATTTTCGATATTCCAAATTTTTATTTTCATCGTTTTGCAGCATTAAAATGACATAATTTTCTAAATTCTTTTCATCTCTCTCTTTTTTAATTCTTAAGTACCGCCCGAATCCATCATCATATTGGACAGCAAGGGTGCCACCATTAAGGATCACACACTGGGACCCTACAATGAGGGCTCCACAGTAAACATCACGTGCGTGGCCATTGGCGGTGAGTTGTCTCCTCCCTGCTCCTCCTCCTACTCATTCCACACCAACTGAAATCTCGCCCACAAGTGTTGACACTGCTGTTTGTAGCTGACAATTAAAAGTGATGAGCATGAAAATGCAGGCAAAAAAAAAAGAAGAAAAGATTTGCCCACATTTTATTTAATTTCCACACACACACACACAAAGCTGTCGACTGCACGTACCCGAAACAGGGCTCAGGGCTCACACAATGCCCACACAAATTGCATTGAGAGCACTTGAAAATTGCTAAAAGCCAAACAAGACAACAAATGAAACAGCGAAAGGCACTTGTACACACACCCGCACACACACACACACACACACATACTTAAGCACTTCTTGCACATAAACAAACAGAAGGCAAAATGCTGGAGGGTAACAGCAGAGACAACTTCAAGTCTAAGCCGTATAACAAACATATCAGTTGCACACACTCAACCATCCCTCCCCGCCACCCCCCACCCAGTCGATAATTTTCTTTCTTCTTCTTCATCCTCCGCTGACAGGACGTCCCCAACCTAGGGTTACCTGGCTGCTTGGCAATACCATCTACAACAACTCTGGCACCGGCCATCCACTCTCCGAGCGACGTGTGGGCAATGTTCTATCATTGGCCAAGCTGAAGCGTAAAAATCTCCACATGCAGCTTACTTGCCGGGCGGAGAACAATAATTTGACAACACCAATTACCAGCAGTGTGATTCTGGACATGAACTGTAAGCATCGAGCATCAAGGAGTTCTTAGAAGTGGGGAGCATTTTGTAACTAATTAATTTCCCCCCATGTACAGTGCGTCCTCTAATTGTGAAGCTACAGGGCGAGAATCGTCCATTGTCGGCGGAGAACTCTTATCAGTTGAGTTGCATTGTCATTGGCTCACGTCCGGGTCCCACGATTACCTGGTGGAAGGGCAGCACGCCCATGCAGAAAACGCACGAGATTGTAAGTACGGGGAATAGGGAGGGAGAGGGTGGAAAAAGGGCTTGCCTGGCAGTTGCAGATAAAGATAAGCTAATGAAAGCCAAAAGGAAAGAAATATACAAATCTGTCTATAAATTAATCAAATAATGTAAGTTATCTTCCAGCTATAAAACGCTAATCAGTTGCATCAGGGATATAGAGCATCATTTGATCAAAATTCTGGGAATAGCCTGTAGTTGCTGCAGGCTTAATTTGGCTATTATTGTGCCAAGAGCACAAACCATGTCGAAATTGTAATTTGTCGCTTTATGCGCACAATTAAAAGGATGAAAACTACAATAGAGCCTTGGCCACCATTATCAGTGCGCCTTACGCTCACCGTTCTATAACTGAACCCTTAAACAATACATGGAATAATGGATCGATAATCTTATAATGTGCTTATGTTAATTAAATGCATTCATTTGTTAATTTACTAAACCAAATTGCAATTTCGAATGCAAGCGTTCAACTGTAAAATCCTTAACAGGTGGTTGTAGGCCATAGCAAAGATATATCAATGGTGACCCAAAAGTAGGCAATATACATCTTGTATAAATATAAAATTATCTTAGTCCAGTTGACTGACTGACTGCTTCATTAAGCCTATGCCAAACGGCTTTTCTTCATAAAATACCATTTTTTATAGATCCTACCTATATACTGAAAAGTAACCTCCTTGACCGCCAGAGTGCGCTGCTGTCGCAGAAAAAGATTATAGTGCCTTTTCCTGAATCCTCCTAGTGTGACCAAATGCCTTTTTAAAACATCCATTGCCAGAAAACTACAATCTCGATAATTAAATGCAATGTATCGAATGAAACTTAATTAACCGTCTAAAGATCCAATTAAAAATAATTATTTTTTAGTCTAAAAGCATCCTAATGAATATTGATAACTCTTTTTTATTTTGTTAATTTTACGTGAATTTATCTGGTCATATTTAGGTCATAGTTCATTCAAATTTTGGCAGACATGTCAAATTTCAGCGCAATGCAGCCCTTAGTTTTGTTTTGACAGCTGATTGTTGTTGACGTGTTTAGCTTCATTTTGAGTATGGGAAAAAAACAGTTCCGTTCTCTCATAAAACATTATTTTTTGAGAGACAAAACTGCGTAGAAAACTAAAGAAAAGTTGGATACATATTATGGGGCTAATGCTCCTTCAGATTACACCGTGATATGTTGGTTTCGAGAGTTTCATAGCCAATGAAGTCCGCAGCAGCAGGCCCTCCGATGCAGTAACACGAGTAACAAAAACTTCAGGAAATGTCAAGGCAAAAAGAACATGAAACGGTATTAGTCCTGAGCGAAAAGCCATATTTTGGTGAACTCAGAATATGACAAAAGGAAAATTGAACGTAGAGCACACTTACGGGAATCAACATTTTAGGGGTCCAATTGCTATTCCCATCCACCTTATACGCCCGAAATGCTCCCTCAGACTATGGGTATATCTTCCCAAACCTCAAAAAATTGCTCATCAATTAGAAATTCAGGAGATCATCGACGCCGCGGAGGATTATTTTGAAGATCTTTCTTATTTTTTCGAACGGTATCAAAAGTTGGAAAATTGCTGGAATAAGTGTATCGACCAAAAAGGGGACTTTGAGGTTACTTTTATCCCCACCCAGTATGTAAGCATGTACTCTAAAAGCACTTGTGAAAAGGAGGTGTTTTACCACCTTAGTCTAGCTAAGGCAAAATATGTACTTTCCAGGCAATCAAACTGAGTCGAATAATCAAAAATTAGATAAGCAAGAAACAAACCAACAACACTATCAAAATTGACTGTTTTGTTTAAGTTTTCGTTTTATGCTTGGTGCATAACTATAGCCGCACTGATTATTTCTTATTTTGTGTTTGGTTAGCGATTATTTTGGTGGTTCCAATTTATTTATTTATTTAGTTATTAGCAACTTCATCACTTTGAAACAGTTACATTTAGGTATCTTATAAGTAGATAAGGTAATAATTACTAATAAGGAAGAAGAAAGGCTGTAGAGTGTTCTGATTCGATTGAAAATTTAGTTAGTCTTATGACTTGCTACGCCCCTGCTCGCAGCAAAGGTAATCAGAAGGGTTGCCTCAAAGGTAGCAGAAGTCGCTACGAATTACTCAGATACCGAAGAATTGAAGTCTTTACCGCCTCGTCGGTTCTGTAACCACTGAGAAGGAAAGAGTAATTGTTTTAATCCCTGCAAAAGACTCGAAATGGACAATTAGAAGCATGCAGTGAAGAGACATTAGAAAGTCTTAAGGGAATATAGTTACGAGTTTGTCTCAAAGAAACATTCAAGTTAACTTGAATAAGTAGGTTTGATGCATCGATATTACCTTTAATGAGTTTGCGCAGCGTCTATGCTCTAGTGTTGGTAAATCTAATCTAAAGTCTTAATAGTGGATCCCAACGTAGGTTTCGCAGATCAAACTTGAGGAATTGCTTTTGGACAAATTCAATTCGAGCCCACAGAGTAATGGATTGAGTGTTCCAAACGCCAAACTTTAGACCAGCGCTTAACAAATCCCAGCACACCCATGGCCTCATACACAGAGAATTGAAATCCCCAGATCGAGAAAGGATTCAATCATCCCATGTTGGTGCGAGTCCAACAAATAAGTGCGTAGAAGTGAAGGTCTGCGATAGAAAATCATCGACTTACACTAGTCAGAGTTGTGACTTAAAAAGATTTTTAGATCATCCGCGTACATAAGTGCACGGGAATGCTAAAGAATATTAGGATGATCATTTATAAATAACACAAAGATAAGAGGGCCAACATGACTTCATTGGGTTTGCACAGGAATTAGAAAAACTTCTTTTTGAGTTCTGGCCTTAAGATAAGATGTGATCCAATTGAGAAGCCCTAACGGAAAGCCCAACAATCGCTATTTTAATATTAGTAAATTGAGAGAAACAGTGTCAAATGCTTTACTGGACATTGTATAAAACCATAAGAATGAATCGGATAAGGATAGCCATAAAAAGTAGCCGACGACGAGTAGGTCGATTGAAAAATCTAGCAAATAGGTTGGCAATATCATCATTAGACGAAGCAACATTGTTCTCAAAGGGTAGAGAACAGGTGGTTTGACGCTTTGTATCGACAAAGTGATAAAAACGCTTAGGATCGGTTTTCAATTTATGCTTAACCCGAGAAAGGTACCTCATATAGCAAATACAGTTTTGGGCTTAAACTTAAAATCTGCACAAATTGCTGTGTCATTTCTTTCAAATGGCGCCATCTATAGTACACAAGTTGAACTTACATTGAGTATTTTGATTATCCAGAAGACATCAGTCACTTGGCTATGCCACGTTTCTTGTAATAACCACCAAAAATAAATAATTTTAGAAATTTTAAAATACATTTTGATTCGTCAGGCAATTACTAATCAGCCCACTCTCGTCATACTACTTTAAAATGCACGGTGCCAGGCCTAACCCAAGGCATCTCATCCCGGGCAACTGTGTATAAACATGCAAATTTCCGAATGCTGTCAGGCTTGTTAATGGCACAAAACCCCTCCCCTTGGCCCACCCACCCCTCCTAGCTACACATGCTTTGCGGTAATTGAAGTTGCTTGAACGGCAGTCACGTAGCCAGGAAAAGGAGACAGAACGTCCTCAATTAAAAGCATCCCCCAAAACTTATCGAACGTGCCGGGCAACCCTTTTTTCCCCCCAGCTCTGCCATTTTGTCTTGGCTGACTGCTCAGCCATTAACTGTTTGTCTATTCTCTCATTCGAATATCCCCTCCCTTGGCATTTTTTTTACAGGCCAATCCGGATGGCAATATGACCACCTCCATTCTGACATTCACGCCCACCATTGAGGATCGCGGCAAGTTCCTCTCCTGCCGTGCGGAACAGGGCATGATACCCGAGTCTGGTATGGAAGATGGCTGGAAATTGGACATCTATCGTAAGTTTTGTGTATATTAATTAGCTGCTACTTCAAAGTCGTCAGGTGGCGTTTGTTTAATATTTAATTTCATCCAGCAGGCCAACTTTTTAATGAAAACGAAAGCAACTCCCAGCACTTTAAATCGCTGAAAAATGTGCTGAGGGATTTTTTGTTGCTGGTTTTTTATTTCTTCACAGGCTGTGGCAAGTTTTGGCAAATTAATTTCCAGCGGCGGCCGGCTAAAAGTTTTTGGGGGGAGGGAAAACTTGCGAAAAGTTTTTAACCCGCCACAAACACCGCAAGCAGCGACGTCGATGGCAAAGTCATCTTTACGCTTTTACAGTTTTCGACCTGTTTGCGCAAAATTTAAATGGCCAACCAACCGTCACAGCCCCGAATCCACCCTGCAACCACGCCACGAGCCAACCGCTTCCTGTTTGCCTGGGTGGCGCGCGTTTTCCTTGCTTACCTTTCAACTTTTTGCACTTTTTTCCTTCGCCTCGATTGAAAACCCTTTGGCTGGTGCGGGCGCAACTTGTTTGCCCAATTTGATAGATTGCTTAATAAGCTTAATTGATTCGCTTTCGCGTAGCAATTTTGATTTAATTAACTTAAAATTGTACAAAAACAAACACAGTTTAGCCGAAGCCTACAAGCAGGCCGCTTAAATTGCCCAATTTGTGCGGCTGTTATAATATAATTATGTAATTCGTTTGTTTTTCTTGCTTTAATCTTATATTTGGTTGTATTTAACTTAGATATACCTGTTGTCAGCTTGGAGCTGGGCACCAACTCCCTGAACTCTACTTTACGCGAAGGCATCGATGTTTTCTTTGAGTGCAACATTAAATCGAATCCCTGGATATATAAAGTCAGCTGGAGGCATAATGTAAGTATCAAGTATGCTGTAATTATTTCTAAATTAGTTTGAACAAACATGAAATCGTTGGGTTATGTGCAAGCCGCATGCCAGTGGGAATTTTGTGGTAACGTTTTCTTACATACATATATCGTGTGAGAGCAAGATTTTGTCTCTCTTGAAGCTTTATAAATGAAATTTACATATATTTATATTACGTTGATTAATTCTACCTACTAAATTTGACAAAAATTCTCCTTTGATCCATTATAAAATTTAATATTTCAATAAAACATTTTGCGAGAAATTTAGGTCTCTATTAAAACATTGTCTAATATGAATTACTATGACATATTTCTTTTAATTCACAATATATTTGTTACCAGCTTGGCATATGGGACTCTAAAAGTCAAATCCCTCATGCCTAGTTGACGTTTTCTCATGCTCACGTTTTACGGATATTAAAAAAATTATGTTGCCTACTTTTGAGCAGCTTTTGATATATCTTTGCTTATTTTTACAACGAACCACGCATGATTAAACAGTTTCCCGTTTACATTCCACATTGTAATTAGACTAAATGAATTAATTAGCCTAAGTGAAAAGTAAGCGGGGATATGTTAAATCATAATCGTTGTAAGGCAAATATGTTTTTTAGCGGCCTAAAAGCAGGCAGCACACATTTTCTGTTTATTTACCTAGATTTGAAAAACATAAACATAAGAAAGCGGCCCTATGTGTACCAATTAGGGAAACCAATTTTTTAAAATTTTGTTTGAAGATCTTTTGAAACTTCGAAATAGATTGGGGTACATTTTGCCATTTCTAATAGGCAATCAAGGAAATCGGTTTGTAAACTTCAAATTCTACTTTCTATTAAATCGATTGATTTCACTAGTGATGCCGGAAATTTGATCGATATATCGAATATCGATATTTTTGTCGAAAAAACGATATATCAATATAGGATATTTTACTAACGCGATATATCGAATATTGTTTTGCGGTATTTTCGGCGATATTTCTAAGTTCTGGATGGAAGAGAAAGACATATTGCCAGCGCCTTCCGACTTGGCATTGGCCTTTGGTTTTTTTTTTACCAGGAAGCTCGGTGCAATCGGAGCGCTTGACTTCGACTATAAAAAGTCTGAAGCGAAATAACCGATGTGGACATATCTCAATGCGTCTTCCTAAAATCTCTGTCTAACGATTAATGGTACGTTTTTTCGATTTAACTGCTTATGTTTCTATTTATGTTTTCTTTGTTGTAGATATGTTAACTTTTCAAATTCAGCGTCTTCTTTCACCATGAATACTTAAATAAGTTTCCACAAAATCTTATGTTATAAATAAAATGAAATACATATCTTTGACAAACTTAAAAAAATACATTTTATCTATGTTTTCGGAGTTTTTTGGGGGCTCTTATCTGTAGTTTTGATCGCAGGCCGAATTTGCCACCTCAATTACTCCAAAAGAAGAAAAAGCTTTTAAAAAAAAAACGTAATATCGATAACATCGGTTATTTCTTAAACAAAATGTTAATATCGAAATTATACTTTTTCAATATCAAAAAAAACATCGAAATGGATATTTTTTAAATATCCGACATCCCTAGATTCATCATTAAACATTTTAATCCGATTTACCCAATCAATTGATCCTAATTCAAAATCGTCTAATCTTGTAGAAAGTGAAAGCCTGGTAAAGCCTGAGTTTTTTATATAAAAAACTTCGTTAAAAGGGATCGAAAAAAATGTTTATTTTATTTTTGACACAAAAAATTGCGATACCAGTATTAATTGCAAAGTATGTATGATAGGGCGTATCGATTTGTATGGGCTAAAATGTAATCTATTGAAAATTCTAAAAAAAAAATTCCCAAAAACCCAGAGGTTTAATATATAAACTTAGTCCCCGAAAATTGGCGTTTTGGTTCGTCTCAATATATAAAAAAATTGTTCAGCATCTACAGTCTTAATGGTACCATAAACGGTAAAGGTGGCAACTTAAAAGAAAAGTTTTGGAAAACTCCTCCCCAAGGGAAAAAGTTTGTGCGGGGTTACAAAGTATGAGAAGCAATTAATCCCTATTCGAATATTGGTTCCGGTACCGGTTCCGGTACGTTCCAAAATGAGAAATTCGGTTTAAGGTTATATTTCGATGTTCAGTTTATTTTGGTTTTTGGTAACAATACGGTACTCAGATTTTAATTTCGGTATACGAGTATAATTTATTTTTTATATTCTAAAATTTTAATTATTATATTAAGATTTCCAAAAAATAAATAGATATATAGACAGACATACGGATTTTTTGGCTTTTTAATTTTTAGACGAACAATTTCGATAAACGCTTCTGCCCACGTTTTCAGTGGTATCCCTACACTCAGAAAAATCCACCTAGGATTAAGGAATTCTCGATTTTTATGTTGCCTAGACAAACACGTCTTAGGCCTATTTCTTATAATCCGATTTCGAAATAATCCGCTCTAAAATCTGCCGTATCTCCGCCAAAAAAGAGATCTTTAGCGATTTGGATAGATTTTAACTCATACTAGCATACAATACACTGGTAAAATCCGCAAAGGGATATATCAGCTCTAAAAAACATAAAAACATATTGAAACATAAAATCTGTCGTACCTTTTATATACATTAAATTTTTCGAAATATTAAATCAGAATTTTTTTAGAGCGAAATTTGATTAAAATCCAGAGTCTTCATTTCTAAAATTTAATATTATCATTTTTCTAACATTTCTATATTTAAGGGAAATATTTTTTAAAGACTTAGGGCCGTTTTCTTATCTTCATGGTTTTACAATCTAGGTGCTTTTTATCAAATTTACGCTGCCTACTTTTTGGATGCGGGTCGTTGTAAGCACAAGCACCGATATTTAAAGACGGCCTAAAAGTAGGCAAATTATATTTGCCTAAAAAGCCCCTAAATTTGAAAAACATGAAGATGGGAAAACGGCCGTTAGAAATACTTTACATTTGATTATATTTAACAAAGAAAAGATTCCGCTTTTTAGAAATTTTTTACGATATCTTATATGTCTTTAAAAGAGAATTTGATTCTGGTTATTCCTTACGGATGATTTTTTAAAATAGTAGATTTTCTATATATTGCTATTTTACCACTTGAAATATACATTTAAAATAGTCATAAATAAATAAAATAAATACTTAATAAAAAACCGACTCAGTACCCGTATTAGCGTTTCGGTATGTTTCGTATTAGCGTTTCGGTATGTTTCTGGTTTTTTCGGTTACTATTATGATATGATTTGTTTTTTCGATTCCTATTCTAACGGTAAGGTATCTGGCTTTAAACGGTTTATTTCGGTTAATGGTTCCGGTTAAAGCTGACAATGGAAATTGCCGGAAAACGATGTATTATTGTTTTAATAAATAGTAATTTGTTACGGAACATTATGGGCGAGTTCAGCAGAGACACTTGATCAATGATCAACTTAATAAAACTATTTTTATTGTTAAGCATACTTTTAGGGGTTCGTGTTAAATTGTCATTTCATATCATATTAATCACAAAAGAAAAAGTAGGCTACTTAAATTACCAAGAAATATTTCATTGATCAGAAAGCAAGTTCTCCTGCTGAGCACGGCCAATGATTACCTTAAAGCTCTGATTCAAAAATGATTCGATAAAAAATTCGCTTGTGCGACTTTTAAAATTACTTTACTACAATTTGCACAACACTTTCTCACCACACTCTTAAAATTTTATAAAAAAAAAAAAAAAAAAATTCCACATGTTCATTTTCCCAAACTTTTACAACCCACAACCACGAAAACTTTGGAAAATATTCTAGCTTCAAGTTACTGGCTGAAATATATATTTATGTACACAATATACCCGGAGGCAACAACGAAATCCCCATTCCAAAACGATTATTATATTATTATTTTCATTATATTTCATACATAAATTACCTTGAGCCAAAGTGGCAGCATTCTGTGTACCCTAAGACGTGCCACATAATTGTTGCATATTTTAGGAAGCATGAAAAAAATGTTGTAGAAATTTATAAAAATTTATTATTGAATTATTGAGCACATTGAGAGCACTTAACAATTTATGCAGCCGCCCCGCCCCGTCTGTCCGCCTTGAGCCTGAAAGTGTTATTAGCTGCCAAATTAAATTTATTTCAATTTCGCACAGTTATCGGAAACTCGGAATTTAATGCAATAAATGATGGGCATAAATTTAATTTTGTATACCTTTCCATTTCCATTTTACCATTACAGGGTGCAATTCTGTCCAACAATCCCGCCGAGGGCATTGTGGTGGCCAATCAGAGCCTGGTGCTGCAGAATGCCAGCCGGGCGAGAAGTGGCATCTACACGTGTGTGGGCAGCAATCGGGAGGGCGACGGCGAAAGCAATCCGGTGCAGCTGGATATACGATGTGAGTGCAGCTAAATGTTAAATTGTTTGCATTTAAATTTGCATAGCATTTCAATTAAATTGTCAGGCATTTGTCAATTGTTTCTCTAAATAAATCAACGATTACCTCATTGTTGCAGTTGCCCCCGTGTGCCGGCCGGGCCAGCGCACCACTTACAGTTCGGGACGGCATGAAACCGTAAAGGTGGCCTGCGAAATCGAGGCCAATCCCAGTGAGGCCAACTATGTTTGGAAATTCAATGCGTCGCAGGGTGAAACTGTGGATATACCCGCTTCATTGGTGGCCGTGGATCGTGGCCGTAGCATTGCCCACTACACGCCCATGACGGAGAATGTAAGTGGAGGGTGGAGGGGGGTCATATAAATCAGTCCTCCCTCAGCACATAATTTTCCAAACGAATTGCGGTTTTGAATTTTCAATTAAGGTTGAAAAGGTGTGTCGCCATCGGCGTCGCCATCGCCGCATTGCATGCATAAATTAAGCCAACGAAATGCCATAGCATTGTCACTCAACCACCCACCCATACCCAAAACACCCCCAACCATTTCATGTGTGGCTTCTCCTTTTTGTTACCCCATTGCAGGACTATGGAACACTGCTGTGCTGGGCCAGCAACGAAATTGGCGATCAAAGCGAGCCCTGCGTGTACACAATTGTCCCGGCAGGTGAGTGGCGCTGATGAAAACAAAGGGAGAACCCAGAGTGGGGTTGAGAGGCAGCGCAGTGATAGGAGTGGAAGGTGGGGGAGAGGAACTCTGGTTTTTGGCTTTGGCCTCTAGTGACTTGCGTGTTTGACGCTTTACCTGAATTTCCGCTGGCCAAAGCTAGAGGGTAGCGGAGAGTATGCTGAGATTAAAAAGCTTAACATTTTAAAATTAATATTAAATTGTATATTAACCAAAGCGGTTAGACCTTCACCGCTGATGCCAATAGCTGGTTAAGGTGACCGGTTGTATTAAAAAATTGTTTAATACTTTTTACTATATGTTCCTTGGGCTTTGTCGATCCTAGGTCCACTACTTGCCGTAGTACTAAGCAGGAATAAAATTTGTTTTGATAAAATACTTCATATATATAAGAACACTTTTGACCAACCTCTAGCTTACGTGGGTTGCTATTTAAGTTTCTGGCCTAGGTCACTTCTAGCCATTTAAGGACCAATTGGCCTTTTCCCAAAAAAACTTTGGACTTTTATCGATAAAAGCTCCATACAACTCTTTCATGTGTGACCACGTTTGATATCGATTAACGATTAATCAAAAACTTACCTCGGCTGAAAAATGGAATTACCTTCTGAAAATTTTCGTGCAATCATTTTTCACAACTTTAGACGTGGATTATCACGATAAGAGTGCAACGATAAACTTAAATCTTTGTATGGCGATGAAGCACAATAATCATAAAGCACTGTGAAAAATTTGTTTAATGAATTCAATCGCGGGCGACGCTCCAAAAACAGTCGTTGTGCCAGAAAACATTGATGCCGTTCGTGAACTGATAATGCAAGATCGTCATGTGACATACCGTGAGATAGAGGCATCCTTGGGCATTTCATCCAGCAGCATTTATACGATATTGCATGAACACCTGGGCATAAAAAAGGTTTGTTCTCGTTGGATCCCGCACAATTTGACAATCGCTCAAAAAAAGACTCGTGTGGATTGGTGCAAAGAAATTTAGAAAATATATAATCGCGGTGTTTCAAAAAACGTTTATAAGATCGTCACAGGTGATGAAGCATGGATCTATGCTTATGAGCCCGAAACAAAACAGCAATCGTCCGTGTGGGTCTTTGAAGAGGAGCCAAATCCACTTCGAAGCAAATTTGTCGCCAGTTTCTTCGGTAAAACTGGTCATGTGAAAACTGTTCCGCTTGAGCAACGTAGGACGGTCAATTCGAGTGGTACACCACAATTTGTTTGCCTGAAGTCTTCGGAGAAATTCGAAAAACGAACAAGAGAAGACAGATCATTGTGCACCATGACAATGCGAGCTCTCACACACATCAGCTTACACCAGCGCCTTTTTGACCGCCTAAAACGTCGAATTGATGGGTCATCCGCCGTACAGCCCTGACTTGGCACCCAATGACTTCTTTTTATTTCCGCACATCAAGGGAAAAATGCGTGGTCAACGATTTTCGATTTTGTTGAAGAGTTCAAAAACCATGTTTTGGAGGTGTCTCAATCGGAGTGGAAAAAGTGCTTCGACAATTGGTTTGAGCGCATGCAAACGTGAATAAATCTTGCTGGAGAATACTTTGAAAAACAATAAAACCATTAAAACAATAAAACCATTTTGATTAGGCCAGAAATTTATATAGCAACCTACGTAGCAACCTAATAGGCGAAAAGTTTATGAATGAAACTCTTATATTTCATTAGGTTAGCTTCAATGTAGAGCTCTTGAGCTCTACATAAAACAATTTTACCAACAGGTTTTTAAAATTTTGAAAAAACCTGGAAAATTCACTTAAAATGGTTAAAAAAATAATTTTATTTTTCAGATTTATTTTATTTTACGACTTTGCAGAGAGATTTTAAAAATTTTAGGATATCGTTGTTATGATTGTGAAATGAAGGGCCGTGAAAACTTGCTTGGAGCTCATTAAAAGAAAAACAATAAAAGGCGCATACATCAGTTTTCCTACAATTTTCCGACTTTGCAGGCGGTCTTTCTATAATTGGAAAACCATTTGATTATAGTTGGTTCCATATTGGGTAACATTTCAATGGAAATTTTATTTCTTTTAAATACTCAAATCTTTACACAAGTGCGAGCGAATCTAGTGGAACATTAATGTGAAATTAAATTTGTTTAATTTAATTTTTACAGGGTATATTTTAGTTCTAGTTTCCTTTGGATTCGCTAAATTCTATCTCTGAGTCTGTGAGCTGAGTTTTTAGTTTGTTTTTGTTTATGTTTAGGTGTTTTTTTTTTTTTTGAAAGGAGGTCCAAAGTACGAGGGGCGGTTTATTTTAGCCCAACTCCCGCTGTGCTGATTTGTTGATGACTTTGGCACTTTGGCGCTTGGCTTGGGATTAGTCAGAGGAAGTTGCTGTTGTTGTTGCTGTTGTTGTTTGGCGTTGCCTTAGTGTTGGCTTATTGATTTCAAAGTTTGGATTTTGATGCTGTTCACAAATCTAGTTTATGCTTAACAAAATCAGTTACGTGAGCGAAAGCCAGCCGGCAAACTGACTAGCTGGAGTTTCGGCAATTTGTACAATTTTTTTCACAATTTGTTGCATGAGCTGCTTTTGCGACCATTGAAATAAATATACCGAATTTCTACCAATGCAGGCGAACCGGATCCGTTGCTGAATTGCACGCTACTGAATCAGACATCGACGGGCTTTCAAATTGAATGCATTGAAGGATTCGATGGTGGACTGCAGCAGGACTTTATCATGGAGGTTTATGTGAATGGAACGACACGCTATCCCAAAATTTACAAATCAAAGTGAGTAGAGCGAACAAATGGGGAATCGCTATGGCCACCAGAGCCATCAGAATCACACGCCGTGTGACTTTTGCATTACAACAAACTCAACGGGGCGTGGCGGGGACATGTTCATGTCCAGTTGCCAGTTGCCAGGGGCAATGCTCATTTATCCTCCAGTACTTTTGCTCCCATTTTTCTGTGGTTTCCTTGTCTTTGTCTGTGCACACATTCAAATATCGATTGGATTCCGCTTACCATTCCAGGACTCCCTACTTTGAGGTGCGCGGTCTGGTGCCCGGCATGGCCTACAATGTCTTCCTCATAGCCCACAATAGCAAAGGACGCAGCAATGCAACCATTTTGCAGGTCTACACACTCAAGGATCCGGAGAAGCAAACGGGTAAGCGGGGCGACGGGGGAAAGGGCGACCCAAACTGCTAGATGCGGGTTTGAAATTTCATGCATGTCCTGGCGTTGTCCAAGTGGCCGAGTCGCCTGCCTACAAATTAATTGACACTGGTTTTGCTTTCTGTCTTTCAATTTTTGCTTTTAATTTCCTTCTATGCTGGCTGCAGCGGCTAATCTGGTTTCCCTTTATTCTTTTCTTTCTTTTTTTTTCATTTCGTTTCGTTTCGATTGCATGCAACTTTCAGTTAAAATAACATTTACCCAATACTATCTTAAGCCTGCTTATGCTAAAGCCACAAGAACAACAACAACAGCAAAAGCCACTACCAGCGATTGCATTTGCGATGAGGATGAATTTATGGGCTTGGGCCAGCAGCAGAAGGGGGTGCGGGTGCAGTTGCATAAAAATGTAAAGGATCAGGTGGAGCAGGAGACGGAGGAAGAAGGTAGCGCTGAACTAATGTTTTCCATTACATTTGGTTAATAATTTCGATTTGATTTTTTTTAATTTCAATATTTACCTTATTAGTTTATCCATTTAAATTATTATTTGTTATATTTTATTTTTGTTTTAATAAAAAAAAACTTTTTGTATTGATTTTCTGTATTTATTTTATGTTTTGTTATTAATTATTTATTTTAGAGTGTTTTTAGTATATGTTTTTCATTTTCACTTTATTTTTTGTAGTCTAGTAAAATGGATGCACATTTTGTATATATGTAGGTTTCTTTTCACTAGGAATTTTACTTAGACTGTGTACCTGATCTTATTTTAATCATTTTTTTAACACTTAAGGAAGCTATTAACTATAGATAGATAGACCCTCTCTTCAGCACTAACAGCAACTTCCTTTCCAAAAAGAAAAGCTGTCGGTATGCCCATGGCAACGTGCACGCTTATTATACAAGACATTAACGAGCATAAGGCTTCTCATAAATGGCAGTAAGACTCCAAACTTCTCAAAGTATCTACCTCAGGTCACAGCAACATCCTGCTGAAAGTGAGAATAGTTGCTGAGACTCAGGAAAGTGACTACTGAATAATAGCTCAGAAATGGAACGAACACTTTAGAACCATATTTCCGGAGAGAAAGTACTGAGAGCTAGAGACTTCTATTAAGTACTTCCATTACGTTCAAGTACGATCTTACCATATATACCGACGGTTCGAAGACCGAAGGGGGCACAGAGCGGGTGTCAATTCTAGTCAAAACTATTAAAGCTCTGTCGGCCCATCAGCTCGGTAACGGTCATAAGAAGGCCCCGCTGGACATTATGACAAAAGTACTACGGAAAACCAGAAGAATTATGTTCTGACCTACCTGAATATGTTTTTTGAAGACTATAATCTGTTTTAATACTAAAAATAACAACTAGCAAACTCCTTAAAATCGCAGTTCCCAAAACATCAAACTCAAAATAATTAAAATAAATGAGAAAAATATTTATAACTCCGAAACTATTGAGGTGTCTATTTACAGCTTAAGGTCTTCTACTTTTGAAAATATTTTTTTCGACTTTTCTGTTTTGCATTATTATTATAGCTTGACATTCCCCTTTCATCCCCTTTAAACCATCTTCAAATATTCGAAATAGTTAAGCAGATATATTTTAGTGGAGCAATGTTCTTGCTAAAGTGAGTATTTTCAACGTTGCTCAAAACTTTAAGCGTGTTTTTCTCGAAACAACGTTTTTTGACTTGGTAGCCATGATTGGGCCAGTTCTACTAAACCGATTCTGTCCCGTACGTACCTCAATCAAGAGGAAAAACATTTTTTCACTATTTTTTTACACAAAACTAAAAAAAACTTGAAAAATCTAAATTTTTTTTAAAAGGTCGTAAATTTAAAAAAAAAAATATTAAAAAATAAGATTGAGGTCCGCGCCAGAATTACATTAATTCTTAACATAATCTCATTGACCGTTTTCAATTCCGATAACCTGGAGTCCCATACCGGTTCTGAACCCAACCGAACCGCATTTTTGTGCTCGTAAACCGAACCAAGAACCGAACCAATGTTCTTCCAAAAATGCTGAATCGAACCGAAAGCCTCCTTTAAAAACGGTACTGTTCAGTTTATCGATGAGTTTAATGATTGCTCTTGTGAATTTATAAATTCTTCTAAGGGAGTAGTAGTGTTTCCTCATTAAGCAAACGATTAAATTATTATAAAGCGATTAGTACGCGTTCTTCTTATTCAGAGGATGGTCCGACGCTTACTTTTGCTAGCCATTGTAGCTGGAAATCCAGTTGAGACGGTTGAGTCTTAAAGTTTTTTTTTCGAAAGTTCGGAGATTCTATAACGGCATCTCACGCCTGATCCCGTTTTTAAATTATATATTAATTGTGAACCACTAAGCCGAACCACTTCTTATTTTCGAGCGGTTTGCTTCCCTGATAAAGATACTTTTTCGCGTCGATTCTAATTTGCGCGATTTGACAGGCAAACAAAATTCGCATAATTTTAAAGAGTGAGTAATTTATATGTCTGGGATCTGATGTAATTTTACAGATTTTTCCCATATTGTTTTATCAATGGTTTTCCTTGCCTTAAACTTTTGGAGTTTTCATTTTTCGAGGACTAGTGAATACCTTCTATATACTATATAACGCAGATATCGGTTGAAGGTTAAAACCTATCATATAACAGCAGCAACATGCGATAAATCTGATACATTAAGATACAGAAAATGCTTTGTTAATTGGTTAATAAAGGATACTAAATATTAAGCCTCCCTGTGTAACTTGTAAACTTTTCGCAAAATATATTTTTTGCTTCAAACGAACACTCAAATTATTTCGTTGTGTATAATCACTTTCCTCCACCTGGAAAAATTGTTAATAGTAAATATTAATTGGGTGTTATGCGTTCTTAATTTTTTGACGAATATCAATGATTCTTTTTAAATTCTTTTACAATTTTTTTAGTTAGTTGTATATTTTTTTTTTTTTGCTTGTTGTTTCTATCTATTTGCTTTCTATCTTTCTCTTAACAACTTTTCGCACTTGTTTATTCACTTACTTTGCTTTAAATTTGAATAAATTTAAGTTGAAATTTAGTTGGCCTAACGAAGAGCTCAGCCAAGAGAACAGCCGAAAAATATAATAAATCCGGAAGCTCTCGCTATTTTATTTCATTTTTTCTGTTGTATTATTTTGGGGCTACTAAAAATGCTTCACATGCCGGACAAGGACTGAAACAAAAATTAGCAACCTTAACACTGAGCGGCTTACAGCGGACCGCACTCACACACGTACACACACACACACACACACACACACATGCAACTCATTAAAGAGGCACTAAATTCAAAGCACGTGCGGCAGGGCAGAACGAGGACCAAGGACCAAGAACGGAACGTAGTTAGCAGCTCATAAAACAATGCAAAGAACAGGCAGAGGAGCGAAAAATAACAAGAAAAAAAAAGAACACACAAATATGCAATGCAGTCTGGCAAAAATTATTCAACCCCAATCTCAATCTCTTCCTCTTTGCTCTCGCTTTCTCCACTCTACAGACCTCTCGTTGGCCTATGCGCCCGTCATCGAGGACATCCGGCCCTTCCTTGGCATACTGGCCGGCATTGTGGGCAGCATTTTCCTGGTGGCCCTCATCATTGTGATTGTGGTGCGTGTGCGCGGTTCGTCGGGACGCGATCGCAATAATTACTCGCATCCGGGACAGGGGGGCAGTGGGGGCGGCAGTGTTGCCGGCACGGTCAATGGCAATGGCAATCTTGGTAGCAATAACAATGGCAGCCTGGTCATTGGCACACTCGGACACAATGGGGGGCAATCAGTGCAGGATATGCATCGGATTGGACGGGACACGTGTCATGTGACAAGCAGTTTGGATAGCATCGACAAGAATCCGGACATAATACCACAAGGTGAGTGCTTAGGACCTGGGGCTTAGTCCAATTTATTGTGTGTGAAAATCTCCTTGGCAGACGGTCATGATGTGGACGATGAGTGGACCACCAAGGGACATACGCGTGCCTATGCCACGGCTGTAATGGCCGAACAGAATGCGGTGATTACCTCCAGCACGTATGATCATCTAATGCCCACCTATGCGGTGGTGGATAAGAAGACGGGCACGGCGACAGCAGCCTCGGCACCGGGCCATGGCCAGTATATACAGTATAATACGCTTATACCCGTTAGCAAAATGGGCGCTTATGCCAATCAACAGCATCAGCAGCATCAGCAGCAGCAGCAGCAACAGCAACAACAGAAGGTGAGTTATGTCCTCCACCCTCCCCCATAACATTTTATCCTAATCCTCAATAAACATTTAACCTTTTTGCAATATGCCCGAGACCATCTTAATTTATGGCTTACAGGTGGACCGCCTGACCATTATCCGCTTCCTCCTTACACTCTCTCTCTTCACTGGCCTGGCCTGGTCTTGTTTTTGTTGTCCGCATATTTTGGGTTAAGTGGTTTTTATGGCCAAAACAAGAACAACAACAACTACGACACACAGTTTATTATTTAAGCCACAATTGATGGAATTAGGTAAAAGGGAGCAGCTAGAATGGACAATGGAATAATGACGCTAGCCGGTTAATTGATTGAGTTTCACAAAATTTGATGGAAAAACGCAAACCAAAAAGGAATTGGAAAATTTGCCCGATAAGTGAAATTTGCTTGGAATTTGAAATATTTAATGGCATTTCCCTCTCTATTAAATTTGCCTTCTATTTAGGCTTTGTTCAAAACATAGAAAATTATTTTTTGGTATCTTCTTACTACTAACCTGAGTTTAAGGCTTCAATTTTTTCTGAGAAATTGATTGATTAGACAAGTGTTAAGAATCTTGGACGTATAGGAACTTCCGAATTGCTTTGCTTCGGAAAGATTTACAACAACAAAATGCATTGAAAACAAGTAAGAAAGTCGGTCAAGCCTGATTGTAATATACTCTGTACCTGTTTGTATATAAATGATACATTTAAAGGGGGTTACAAAGTGCTGCCCATCACGATCGCGGGCCAGTGCTGCCGAGCGTAATTTTTTTTTGCTTATAACTCGACTATCGTTCATCTGATCTAGAAACGATGTATGTATGGATCGTTAAGTAATGACGATTCAAAAAGGTTCGAACAATCTATCTTACAAATTGTGGGAGATATGAGGTTTTTTCAAATTGTGGGGCTGGCAACTCTACCTTCGATCATCTGATCGGAAAACAATATATGAGGGTTCGATAAGTAATGATGAGTAAAATTTTTGGCTAGAAGGTTTAAGCAACCTAGCTCCAAAGTTGATACTTGATGTGTTTTTTCAAATTATGGGGGTGGCAACTCTACTATAGTTTATCTGATTGGAAAACGATGTATAGGGGCTCGATGAGTATTGATAAGCAGAAAATATGTCTAGAAGGGTTGAACAATCTTACTTTAAAATTGTAGAAGATAAGAGGTGTTTTTTAAATTGAGCGGATGGCAACTCTTCAATTGTACGTCTGATCGAAAAATTAAATATGGGGGCTCGATAAGTAAAGATGAGTAGAATATATGCCTAGAAGGTTCGAACAATCTGTCTTTAAAATTCTAGGAGATATGAGATTTGTCTCAAATTGTGGGGGTGGCAACTCTACTATTGTTCGTCTGATCGAAAAACGATGTATGGGGGCTCGATAAGTATTGTTGAGTAGAATATATGTATAGATGGTTCGACCTACCTAACTTCAAAATTGTGGGATATTTGGGGTGTTTTCAAATCATGGTGGTGGCAACTCTACTATAGTTCGTCTGATCGGAAAACGATGTATGCGGGCTCGATAAGTATTGTCATGTCTAGAAAGTTCGAACAACCTAACTAAAAAATTGTGGAATATCTTAGGTTTATTCCAAATTGTTGGTGTGGCAACTCTACTATAGTCCTTCTGATCGGAAAACGATGTATGCGGGCTCGATATGTAGAGACGGGTAGAATATATGTCTAGAAGGTTCAAACAATCTCTCTTCAAAATTCTGGGAGTTTTGAGGTTTTTTTTTAAATTGTGAGGAAGGCAACTCTACTATCGTTCATCAACAATGTATGGGGGCTTGATAAGTATTGATTAGTAAAAAATATGTCTAGAGAGCTCGAACAACCTAACTCAAAAATTGTGGAAGATATTGCGGGGGAGACATGGCACGTGGCAAAAATAAACTTGATTTGCTGCAAGTATAACGATATTATGTTCCATACACTTTAAACCTCGGACAGACAGACGGACATGGCTATATCGACTCGGCTGTTGATGCTGATCAAGAAAATATATACTTCGAGATGCATACTTCTGGCTGTAACATACATTTGAACAAATCCAATATACTCTTTGTACCTTCGGTACAGAGTATAAAAATACATGCAGTGTTAGCGACCGAGTCATGCGCAGAAAGATGGCTGCTCGAATCGAGCCTTGCTTATAAGGGTTGTTAGTTTTCTGTTGTCTTTGGACTGCACCCATTACACATTATCAAGCGTGTACACTTAGAGAAAAGTAGATCGAATAAGTTGAGTACGAATGATCTTGAAACAAATTTATTCATTTTTGAATTTTTAAGGATTTTGATTTTGAAATCGAGATGTTTTTCGTTCTCGGGAGATTCTTGCATATGAGTATGTTCAAATGAACTAAGTTTAAAGAATGAAAGCTTCAAGAATGAGATATTCGTGGATTTTAGAATCTTCGGCTCTTAATTCAAGAGTAGGAAATTTTTGGATTTGAGTATGCTAAGCTCTTAACTCAAGAATGGGAGACTTTTGAACTTAATAATGTACAGCTCTTTATTCAAGAATGGGTGGTAGTTGGTGTTAAGAATGATCCGCTTGTGATTCAAGAATGAGAGAATCTTGGTTATCAGTCTGTCAAGTAATTTTCTACTTGAAATAAGAACTTTTGATACTTAGATCAAGTATAAAAATTCTTGTTCCAAGAAATTTGTACTTAAAAATGCATTCTTGGGTCAAGAATTTTCAATCTTGGATCAAGAATTTTCACTCTTACCGTACTTTTGTGAATGCTCGAATGCTCTTGATCCAAGTATGAAGTTCTCTATTTTTTTATGAGTGTAAGGGACCCTTACCTTTGGATAATTGGAAACTGAAAATCATTTAATTTATCTAGCAGATGTTTCATAATTTTGGCCATGATTAGCCAGTTGAAAAAAATCATTAACATTCAAAGGTCTAGACTGAAGCCTCCTACCTCACCTTTAAACTGATTTAATTTCTTTAAAATATTTTCCAATTTCTTTGAAGTAAATTTAGCTACTTCTTAAGAAATACAGACTTGAGTTATACTTACACAAAAGATTCAAATTCGCATTTCAGAAAAAAACTTGTACAAATATTTGTAAACATTTTATTCAACTTTATTTCGCGCTTTCGTTTATGCTACGCCCCTTGGCCAGACAAACGCCCACATGCGGCGCCTGTTTGTAATGTGTCTGGAGTTTGGACGGCCCCGGAGTCCACCCAGGCACCCACTTGGTCGTTTATTGCATTTCGAGTTTACCAACCAGCCAGCCAGCCAGCCATTCAGCCATTCAGGCAGGCATCAACAACAGCAACTAGAAAACGCGCATCCTTTGGCTCCTGCGTTTGCAACTTATTTTTATTAAATTCGCAAATGGAAAATTTATATTGCTGCAGCTGTTACGGGGCGTGGCTTACAGCAAGAAATTTCTACTTAAATGATTTTCAAATTATGTGGGTTTTCTTCTTCCTCTTTTTTTTTGCTAGTTGCCGTTTATTTGAAAGTGAAAGCAGACATGTTAAGCAATTTCTCTTTCTCTTCCTCTCTTCTCTTTTGCAGACTGAGCTTAGCTACAGCGAACTGGCCGCTCCTCTTGTGGGCGCCGGCAACCCTGTGGGCGTGGGCGTTCAACGTTTGGCGCCCTACTGCAGCGCCACTTTGGGCCGGCCGGGCAGACAAACGGATCTGAAGCGGGCCGAACCGAATATCTACTCGCAGGTAAATGTTATGATGGATGATGAAATTCTGGCCGACTTGCAGGCGGCCGCAGCCACCGGCAGCAGCTATGTGGCTGGAGCTGTGGTCGACAATCTGGGCGGTGGCTACATTCAAGGTTATGCCACGCGTGTGTAGTTCGTTGATTTGTTTAGTTTTATGCTTTTCAATATTGTTTTTATGATTTGTATTTGCTGTTTTTTTCGGTTTTAATAAAACATTGTTGAGTTGAAACGAGTTGTGTGTGTGTGTGTGCTCTGCAGATTTATTACTACCACAACGAACTCATAACTCATTACACAAGAGGAAGAGCTGAGATTTTTAATTACTTTTCCGAAAACTCATAAAGTGAGCAAGAACATTTAGAATCAATAAACTGACAGCTGCAAAAAGAAGAAACAAAAATATTTGTCTTCCATTGACAAAAAAAAAAAATTGCACAAAATTACGCATACGCAGTGTGTAGAACGTAAAGAGGGAAGCTGCAAAATGATTTGAAAATGCAGTTGACAGGCAACGGTACGTATACGTAATTCTCATAAAGCTGACAGCTTGTGGGTTATAGGAAAATGACGTTAAAATACTCTCACTGAATATTAGAGATTCTACGTTACGACAGGGAACTTACATGCGAAAATACTAGCAATTTGAGGTTTTAATTAAACCAGAAAATGAATAAGATAAATGTAAATTAACTAATTAATTACTGATTCGGACATAAACATTTTCTTCGGAACAAAAAATCTGAAAGCGTTAAAATTTGTATGGAATGCTAATAAACTCTGGTGCATAACTATAGCCGCACCCAACTTATTCAGTATACGCGTAGTTAAGCTGTATTTTCGCTTGTCTGACTTTTCATTTGAGTCAATCTAAAAAATTCAAATGAGTCAAATTTTAGTTTAAAGTCCTATACAAATTTTCATATGAGAAACTTATATGAGTTTTTTGACAGCCATCTCACAACTTCCTAAAGTATTTTTCAGCCATCTCATATGAGATCTCAGACAAGTAAAAATACAGTTTTGGAGTGGGAAGAGTAACAATTGGCGATTATAAATAAAAAGAAAATCAAAAATAAGTTAAGCAAGTGTAAAAAACAACACTCTAGCCATGCTAAATTTACCATTATTTTTCAATTTTCGTTATATGCTTGGTGCATAACTATAGCCGCACCTCAAGAACGTCAGAAAAACGAGAGACAAATGTTAAAAAAAACAATAATTTAGAATATATACTACACGTACGTATATAAAAAGTTGCGTGCGGCTATAGTTATGCACCAGAGTTTATAGAGATAAGCTTTCCTTAAAACATAAGTAATTCGCAATCAGCTGCTTGGATTAGAATATAATAATTAAATTGTCCAAATGTGATTTCGTTTAGGTATTTTTACAAGATTAAAAAAATTTATTTATTCTTAGCACAGAAGCTCAAATACTAGGGGCCATTTTCTAATGTTCCCTTTTTTGTAAATCCAGGTGCTTATTGAGAAATTATAGGTTGCCTACTTTAGGACGCTTTTGAAATATTTTTCTTGTGTCTACGACGATCCATGTATGATTTAAATCGCGACCATATAAGCACCTGGATTTACAATAAGAGAACATTAGAAATTGGCCCTAAGTGAGTTATTGATTCCGAATAAGTATTTTAAACTGAACAAGAAATTGGTCATTTCTTATAGATTTAGTGTAAATAGGACCTGTAACAGACAGAAATATAGATATATTCTTGATCGATTTCAACAGACGACCCAAAATATCCATGTCCGTCTGTCTTTTCGTATGTATGCCTATCTGTATGAAAACGTCGAACTTGGAGACCATACGAGTTTTAGCCACATGATTTGGCATATAATGAACGGTATACCATACGCAGATGAAGGTCAATATATTAACTTAGGCCTAATATCTAAAAACATGGAAGTTAAGCATGAAAAGATTTGGCTTGCTTTCAAGCATGGTTGGAGAGGGGGGCAGCGTATAAAAACACCCAAAATAAAGAATGCAGCCAGTTTTCTTTTCAATAATCATATGAAGAATTTCTTGCGCCTGAAATATTACTTAATATTGTGAACCGAACCGAAGTGGTTCAAAAATCCCGAACCGTTTCCGGACCGGTTCGCAGCCATGATTAGCAGTCTGATCAGCAAACTGAGATAAAGAACTTTTGGGGTCTTGCTGAAAGCTAGGGTAATATTTCCTCTCAATATTTGAATATATCCTCTCATTATTTGGAGAATTCTTAAATTTCCCATTGTACTTCCCGATGCACCAAAACCAAATCCAGAAGGAAAATATTACTGTGAGCACCTGGCTTTGAATTATAAACAAGTTGAGAGTACTGTACAGGTAGTTGGCAACCACCGTTTCAAGAAAACACTAGACATACGTCAATCTCACCATTAATATCTCTAACAAGTTTACACATTTATACAACCACCTTTAATACCTTTTTAGCCGTTAATTAGACTTAGGGTCATTTTCTCATATTTTCTCTTTGTAAATCCAGGTGCTTATTGAGAAAATATATGTAGCATATTTTTTGGTAGCGGTTGAAATCATACGTGGTTCGTCTTAGGCACCCACATTGATATTTCAAAAGCCTCCTAAAAGTAGGCAACCTATATTTTGCTCAACAAGCACGTGGATTTAAAAAAAGGGAACATTCAAAAATAGTCATAAGTGTATGCTGGTGATTTATTAATTAATTTTCATCATGCCATTCAAAAAATTCCATATACTCCTTCGACAAAAATCTCTCAAGCCAAAGAGTATGCTTAATAATTTGCCATGTGTCTGGCCTAGGCAGACAAGTTTAGGTTCCTGTCTCCCTTTTGTCTCTTAGTCAATTCCGGCTGTGATTTTCACAATTATTGAAATGACAAAGTTTCATAGATTTGCTGGCAGGACACCAGAGATGCAAAATGCACTTAAGCAGTGTTGTATGGGAGCATGGACAACTTTTATGTGCCAAACAAAAACCATAACAAACAACAACAACAACAACAACAAGAACAAGAACAACTACCATTTACCTAAATGACATTGTTTGCCTTTATTGTCATTTATCGAAAAGTTTTTACATGACATGCTGGTGCAAGGTCCTCGAATCTCCGGGTGCAAAATGTTTGGCCATTGATTTCAGTTTGCAGTTTTATTTTGCTGGCAATTATTTTAATTCGATTATGTTTGTATTTTGTGTGTGTGCGAGTGGGCAGTGTTTTTTGTATAAAAGTTTTCAAACTGTGCTTTGTGGCAAAGTTTTACTAAAAAGCATTTTGCTTCAGCATGGGAACTTAAAATAAATCACATCGTTAGGACACCAAATGAATTTATTTAGAAAATGGCAAAAAGGAAAACAAACTCACATTAGTTGCGATATTTATTTTAACTAAAATTAAAAAAACATTTTTAAATTTCGAAATTTTCTATAAGTTTTCGAGTTTCGAGTTTATTTACTACAAAACAAAACTAATTTCATTGAAAGCAATTTAAGAGCTGCGGAAAAACAACATCCCTCATGTTGTTCTCTCTCTCTCTCTTCCGCTCATAAACACTCATTACGTGGCTAAGCATATAAATATGCCGGGCATAAATATTTGCATAACTTACACCCGCAAACAGTGACTCTCACACACTGATATTCTCCCCAAATGGGCAATTATTGTAGCTGCCCCCCCCCCCCACAGCACGTTTAAATGAGGCAAAACCGCCCGTCCACGTGGACTAAATAAACGCCAAGCGCCGTCGCACAATGTTAACTATCTGCCATAAGTGGACCACAGTGTGCCCAACCGCACATGTAACACAAAGAGCGGCCTATACGTAAATAGGACACTCATCGTGTTTTCCCCCACCTTATGATAATTATTAAAGCGAAACAAAACATCGATTTGTTATTAAAAAGGGAGTATGAATTCTGTAAACTGGGAATAAGTGGCTGTAAATAGGTGAATGAATACTTTTAAGTAGTTCCCTGTCAAGGAGATAGAGTTAGAATTTGAAGAGGAAATTGGAAATGGTATCAGATGGGTCGGCAGCATGTCTATGGTGGCTGTATGAGCCAACAAATAGACTAGAAATAATTTTCGTGTGCCCAAAACACAAAGCAAAAATTAATACTTTGGGCTTTTTAAGTCATGATTTTTGGGTTACCTGCATGTTATATTAATGCTTCTATGATAACATCGTATATTTCCATATCTTAGCTTTAAAGGCAACTATACGATTTTTTTAAACGAAGATAAGATTAACTAACCGTACTTCTTTAAGCATTGCATACTTTTAGACACACAAATTTAATATACATTTTTCTCAATTCCTAATTTTCTATGTAAATTGGTAAAGTTTTATTTAAAAAAATCGTAGAACTGTTTGGAATAATTTATTTTAAAGCTATGAAATAAAATTTTTTTTTTAATTGGCTGTTACAGCTCACAAAAGGGCTAAGCCGAGCTTCTCACAATTTCTTGGCTCTTGTGTCTTTTAATTTTCGCTCAAGAGAACGATGATTTCATGGCAAGTCCATCTTACCAATCCGACAAACAAAACAATGCGACATTAGACGCCAGACGGCCGCCAGCACCAAATAAATATCAATCCTCTTAAGACGTACTTGGAACGGAAAACGAAAATGTCTTACTCTGCCATCCTAAATATTTTTAAACTAAGTACAAGTCTGTCTCCGAACCTGATCTATATATTGAAAGTAATTTGTTATCATGATAAATGCCATTCAAAGTAGGTAGAATTTGATTCTTTTAATAATGATAATTCAAAGTAAGTTATGATAGTTTTATATATAGAATTTTCATCTACTCGGAAAATCTGGCCAGTTAATCTTTTAACAAAAATTAGCGTATAGGCAAATATAGATTGAATATAGAAAATATAAATATAGATATAAAGAATCGTTACTGAAGGTAAACAAATTTTTTTTAAACATTTATTAGATATTCCTTTTATGGATTAGAAAAAAAAAACCGTGTGCAATTTAACAACAAATAACGCCGAAATATGAATTTCGTGATATTTTTAGTTAACTTAAGGGGGGTCACACTATTCGATATGATGCGAATTGTTTTAAAAATAGTTGTTTTCTAATATTACATTTTCTGTGTCGGATTATTAAGCGAAGTATATTAAACCACTGTTTATAAATGGGCCAAATAAAAAACGAAAGAGGAACAGTAAAATAAAATAAAAATCGATCGGTCAAAATTGTTGCTTAATATTATTTATATTCATTAGGCTGGAATGACAATGGTCTGTAGCCCATCGGTTAGAGAAATATGTTCCCACGTACGTAAGTAAAGTTGGTGGTTCGAATCCCCGGAGATTTTATTTATTTTTTTTTTTATTTTGTAATATTAGTGTACTGTATTATGTAACAAAATTTGTTGAAGTACTGGTTTCCTTTTGTGGTTTCGCATTGTAGCTCAGCTCCTACTGGGCCTTAGTGAAAAAAAACACGCACACATTTTTCCACTTGCAACACATGTATATGGGCATGGAACTTGCACTTGTATATGTAAAGCTTTACGGGTCGCACAACAAAAATATTGCGGTGCAGCGTCGCCGGCACACCGAAAAAACACGCTCATCGTGTAGCTTCGGCAAAGCGCTTTCGGCTCTGGTGGCACTGCTTCGCTTGTATGAGAAATAAAATAAAAAAATAAAAATAATCATTAAAAAAAATTGTCACTGCTGGGGGGATTCGAACCTGCTAACGCAGCGCTCCTACTCAAGAGCCTTACTCGCTAAGCTATAGAGCCATCAATAACAAGGTGGCGAAAATTCACATATAGCCGCATGCGGGTTCCATTGCAAATGCGGGTTCCACCAGTAGCACCCGCCATAGAACATTTTTCTTTGTTTGAGATGTCCGATCTATGTATATATAATCTTTGGTTATAGCTATTTAAAGAGCAGTCGCTCGGCAGCTAGAGAGTTTCATCGGCGTTTTTCTCGAAACAGCATTTTCCAAATTTGCTGGAGTGATTACTCAAAGACATATGATCGGATCACTACCGAATTTTGTTATACATGTTCTTAATATAGTTCTCTAAACCATGACCATTTTTTGAGCTGATCAAAAATTGAATTTTTAGCAGGCTAAAAACGACCAAAATTTTGGATGAAATTCGACTTTTTTTAAAAAAGCCGCTATTTTGTCAATTTTTTTTATATTTTTTTTTGATCATAGGTCATAGTTTAACGAGTTTTTTTTTTTTTTTTAATTATATCCTTTCTTCGCGCCGTCGGAGATCGTGTATAACTTAAAAAATATTTAATTTTTTTTCAAAAACTTCGCTTAAGACATGTATAAATACATTCTTTAAATTTTTAATCTATTAATAATGTAGTTTTTTTTATAAAAATTCCCAAATTGGGACGATAATTATTTCTTGAAATTGAAATGTCATTCCGATCGCGATTGGTAAATTTGCCTATCATGATTGCTAAAAAGGAATCGAACAAAAAGTATGATTGGTGAGAGCGATTACCGATTGATGGGTCGGCAAACCTATGCTGCATGTATCAAAATTTATATTTTTGGTGTGACCGACTGTTTATAATACATAAATATTGAATTTGATTATTTTTAATGCATGTGCTCTTAAAATTAGTGACATTAACATGATGCTTAGCCTAAAACTTGGTATACAAAAAAAAAAAAAAATGTTTTCCAATTTTGCATTGAAAGTTTTTCCTCAAACAATTCTAAAAAATTCGAAATTACTCTTCTTTTGAAGACTACAATGCTTACTTTAAATATTTTATATTTTATTTTAAAAATTCGCCTTATTAAAAACATTTGGAAATAATTATCAACATATTTTGATTGAAAAGTCTTTAGAGGAGCTCTTATTGAATTCTTGAAATTACATAAAATTTTAGTTCATTCTTTTGGCTGACATTTGTTTGAATGAGCCTGATATAAAGTTGGGAAAATCTTAGTAACTCGAGAAATTAAATGTTGCTTTTGAAAAAAAACAAAAAATAAATATAAATTGTTAAAATTTCCTGAAATTTTCTATGGACATAAGGGAGAGTTTCAAAAATCACTTATGCAAAAAAGCCCCCAAATAATTAGGCCTAACTTTTCTATTACCAAATATAACAAATAAATCAACTACTTCTGTGTGGGACGAAAAATAGGCTTCAATCGGGCAACAAACCCCAGAAGCAACTCTCGCTGAGTTGGCCTAAAACACCAGCACTCTAACCTTTTAGCATCGAAATCAGCGCTTGGTTAAAAGTTTCTCCCCCTTCCATCTCTCTTTCTCCAACTTTTACACTTTGTCATAGATCGATCTGGCCCATCATCCCCTGCCCATGTATTCCACCAGCCCAATGTTTGGCACCAACAGCACCATCACCGGTGTCACCATGTCACATCCATCACAATTGGCCACCTTCTCGCCGACACCACCGCCGCCCATTTTTGCTCACAGTGTGGTGACCACAGGCGATGGTCTATTGCAGCCCGTTACTTGCATGGGCCTGGTGGCCACATCTTCGGCAGCAGGCGGAGGAGCCATACCCATTGCCAATGGCGCTGGCGGAAACGGAAGCATCGTGGGAGTTGGCGTCGGTGTGGGCATGAGCCTTTATGGCAGCGATGTGGTAAGTGTCAGTTTGATGTACTTCTCTATTCCTGGACAGCTGCTGCGGCTCCTGCTGCTGCTGCTCCTTGTTGATAGCAAGCAGGCTAGTGCCTGGCAAGTCGCTTAATGTCCAAAACGTTGAAAGCATCAATATGCAAAGTGGATTTTTGGGGAGGGTGGGGGGTGCCCCTAGCAAACATTTATCTTGGCCCAAAAAAAAAAAAAGAAGCAAAATTCTTTTGTGCAGCGATTTTTTATAAATGGCAGCCGCTGGGGCAGAAAATGGATTTTTGCGGTTGGCCTGATAACTGCTCAAGTAGAGGAGCCCGAGTAGGAGAATATGTAAGGTTATTTGAGAGTTTTTTTTGTTAGAGTATGCTTCTAATTATGTCTGAATGGCAAAACAAACAGCAAATTTAAGAAGGAAGCAAGAAGTAAAGAGTTTTTTAAATAAATAATTTAAATTAAATTGGTTAGGAAGATAAGCCAGGCACCCATTAGTGGTTAAGGCTATTGAGGAAACCAATCTATAGTAGACCACTTGCAGTATAAAATAAAAATGCATTATGTAAAAATGTCAAAAACATCTCAAAACTAAAAATTAGTCAAAAAGGAAATGCCAACGATTTAATAAATAGTTTGCCCAAAAAAACAATAATGACTAATATGCCACTTGAAATTGTAAAGAACTCAAATCAAAAGCTCACTGAAGATTTATCGAAGGACTTTCCAATGATTGACAACAGAGTTGGGCACGTGCTGTATTTTTTTATCGATTGCACGTACATGGAAATTCGATTTTGTTGTATTTCGATTCCAAGCTTAGTAGATCCGGCAAGAAAAATCTTTCTCTTATTTGAATAAAACATGGTAAAACGAGAGCTTATGTTAAAGGAATCGGATTATTTATATACCCTTAATTTTATCCCAAAAAGTTATTACATAAATGGCAAAAATTTGAAACAAACTTGATTTGAGTGCAAAAAACTCGTGTCTTTATAACGAATTTGATTGCACTAGCTCTTCTAGTTTCTGAGACGGACACACGGACCTAGCTTAATCGACTCGGCTGTTAGTGGTAATCAAAAATAAACATTCTTTCAGAGAAGCTTCCTTCTTTTTGTTATAAATTATACATGTGCAGAATATTTCCGCCCACGGAACATCTAATAAAATACTTATTCTTTTTCACCTTCATCAGCTATCTTTTCAATTTTAGTCGTTTGGCTTCAAATTAAAAGCAGACAAGCCGAGATATTAAAAGAAGCTCAGCTATGCCCCTTGACACAGTTAAACAAAATAATTAAAACATTTGTATAAAAACAAGAACCAATAAGTTTAAAAACTGATATAAAATAGGTTGATTTAATCATGATCATTGTTTGGGCATAAATATTATTTGTCTCTACCTTTTAGCTTAACTTTCGCTTTACCCAGATTCACCACTATTTCATCAAGAGAGCAATATTCACTGGTTGATAAATATTACAACTGTTTAGAAAGTCTGAAAGAAGTATTTTGTTTTCCAAATTCTTCCCCCATTGAACTTTTCAGATAGCGATCTTACCAAGCCTAACTTAAAAAACGAAAATAGAAGGCTAAAATCGGCTACGTCGATGTTTATAATACCCTTGCAGTTTTTGAAAGGCTAATATAAAAGTTTTTTCTCATTAGAACTAGTTTTAAGACCGATCGTTCCTATGGCAGCTATATGATATAGTCATCCGATTTTGATAAATTTTTCCAGAATTGTGTGAAAGCATATAAAAATAATTCATACCATGATTGGTGACGCTACAATTTAAAACAACAAAATTCTTCTCACTAGAACTAGTTTTTGGACTGACCGTTTATATGGCAGCTATATGTTATTGTCATCCGATTTTGATAAATTTTTCAAGAATTATGTGAAGGCATATGAAACTAATATATACCAGCATTGGTGACGCTACGATGGACAACAAAAAAGTTTTTCTCACTAGAACTAGTTTTTGAACCGATCGTTCCTATGGCAGCTATATGATATAGCCATCCGATCCGGCCGATTCCGACAAATGTGCAGCCTATGCGTATTTAAAGACTTTTTGTAAAGTTTGGTCAAAATTGCTTTAAACCTGAGATAGGAGATAGCATAGAAACAGACGGACGGACGGACGGACAGACGAAAATGAACTCAGCTCGTCATGCTGATCAGGAATATATATACTTTATCGTGACAATTTTAATATATCCTCTGCAAGGGCTACTTATAAAAAAAATTCCTAAAGTTAGTATTTAGAATTTTACTATTTAAAAGATAGATAGATTATGTATCAAGCTCAAAACAGAAATTATAAAAATGGCCAACTTCAAATAACATTTTTTGGGCGTAAACAGGGCAGTGGCTAGATTTTTTATTTCGGTGATGCTGAACTTAATTTTTGGCAATAAAATGTAATAGTTTTTGTACACATAAAAATGGATTAAAAGGGTTTTATGAAGTTGTGTCAAATGTATGTAACAGACTTAACGAAAAATTGTCGACCCTATAAATCAAATATGTATATCAATAGCCGAGTCGATACAGCCGTGTCCGTCTGTCTGTATGGGATAGATCCATGTGATTTGAAATGTAAGTAGGTGTATACCGGACGCAGATCAAGTTTGTTTTAGATTTGGAAAAATTTTGTATTGAGGGAACAGTAGGTAAGGCTCTTCTAGGATTCTCTTCTTGTTATAACACCGTGGCTCTGTCTTTCAGTACTGCGCAGTCTTTTGATAATTACTGTGGCCGCTGACCAATTTTGCTCTGACTCACTCAAGATGTTTACTAGGTTACAAGCGGCTGGTAACCTGCCGACCCTCATGTTTATATCACTTCTTTCATTAGCGTACAACGGATAGACAAAAAATACATCTTCTATTGCCCAGAATTGGCTGTTTTCTTGCTTAAATCTATAAAAATAGGATCTAAAGCATACATGACACTTCAAAATTTGCTTCAGTTAATAGTCGAAATGACCATGTGTTTTGTCCAACTAGCTTCTTAAGTCAGAAAACAGGCTAAAGGCCCAGTTTTTGGTTCTGCCAGTTCAGGAAGGTTTGCCTGTGCTCTGCTGTCTGACAATGGGTGGGTTTGCGATTTGCTTGGTATAGAGAAACGAGCATGACGTTTCGAATTTTCGAAACAACATTCGTTGAAATTGTAAGTATTTCGAATTAATACTTTGATATTTAATTTGATATTTTTTACTGATACCCACAAAATTATACTGGTTTAAGTTTCAATTTGAGACAATGCCTTTCAAATTGATATGAATACGGATAGTTTTATATTTAATAAATAATTTCCTGCAGGAAATTAATTTAGAAAGCCATATTTCTAAAATTATTTGGGTATTTTGGTACTATTAAGTAGACTTTTTCGTACTTAAAACGGACATTGAATCATTTTAAACCATTGCTTAAGTCGAAAACGGGTCCAAGTTGGAGCAATCTAGAATAGTTTTGGTATCAAACTGTTTACGAAGTCTCTCAAAACGGCATCAAAAATATAATTTAACCTTAGAAAGGTCGCTAAATAAACTACAAAGTTTTCGAATAATGTTAAAAAAATCAGAGTCCTTTTTAAAGAAGAAGCGACGCCGGCTAATTAGCTGGTAAAAAATGTTTGTAAATGTACCAATTTAAGGTATCAAATAAGAAAGTGCGACAATCTTTTTAAACGTTTTGAGATAACCATATCTCTTATTAGACTCCTTTAGAGCCTTTGGAGTTTACACAACTCCAGTTTTTCAATTGGAAATGTGATTATAGACGTCAGCCGCTGTAATAGTATTTGCAGAAGTTAGTAATGTATTGAGCATATTCAAACAAAGCTCTGTATTTTCTTGCTATGAAAATCAAGAAGCTGTTGTAAGATCTCTGCTTGTTTTTAGTTTATGTATACGAATAATTTCTCAGTTGCCAGTGGCAACTTTTCTGTTCGTGTTGCCGACCCCCGATTTATATAGTCAAAACAAAGATTTGAGAGATCCAAAGTCAATCGAGAGCTACATGCAAGTTTATAATAAGATATAATAATTTCATAAATTGTCAGCACTTTCAGTTTTTTTTTTCCAAATACTTAAAGTCTGAATAAGTGAATTTCATTAAGTTCAACATTTAATTATCAATTCTTAGTTCATCTCAAAAATGGCTAACCCAGAGAGTCAGTGGACAGTCAAATGGACACAATGACAAAAACGGAATGCCATAAAGCAAGAGGGAATTAAATAAGCAACAACAACAACAAATGGCCCAGACAGCCAAGTGGCAGGGGGCTTTTGGCTGACAAAATAAAACCCAACAAAACAAGACAAAATAAAAATGGCAAATAAAACATGAAACACTAAAGAGTCCTGCTTCAAAAATTAACGAGGCGAGCATTATTTGAGTACCCGCAGCTATTACGAATTCCTCCATATACACATCCATACACTGAGCGAAAACAGGGGCCTAAATACCCGCGGACCAAGCAGAAAGGAAAAGGCCAAGGCAAGGCACAACAACAAAAAAAACTGTGTAAATTCAGTTGCTGTCTCTGATGAGGTTTTGTTTTTCCAACAGGCAGGAGGAGGAGGAGGGAGTAGGGCTATAATAATTGCAATCATTAGAGTCAAAAGTTGCCACACCGCAGTGTCCTTTCGCCCAAAATGTTGGTAAAAACGCAAAGTTCTCTGTCTCTGCCAAAGTTCATGTAATGCGAATTCTCTGCCAGGACAATGCAATGGCTGAACGCATTGCCGCGTCGCCAAAAGTATACATAATGGCATATTTATAGAGAGAAAAGGGTGAAAGAAACAGAGAGGGGTGTTGCGGGGGGCGACACTTTTTTCGCTTTTATTTGGTGTTTTTTTTTTTTACTGTACTGCGGCTGTCATTTTTGGTGCACATTCTGAGGTCATTTACCGCTTTGAACCCAACTCGTTGGGGCTGGGGGAAAAAAAAAACCCATTGGAAATTCCACTGAATTTTTTAACAGTTTAAAGCTGTCTGTAAGGGGATCAAGGGTTATGGATGACCACAAAATTGCTGTGTCAGCGGTTTGCTGACTCACAACTCGGAGTCATCGATCAATTTTTTTGTAAAAAGCAAATGAGAAAACAATTCCACAATTCCTCAATACCTCACTTGTACTTTCTTTAGAACAAACCGCATCTGTTGAAGACCGTGCCGGAGGAACTGCATCATCAACTGAATGGCGACGAGGTGCTCATTGGTAATCATGGTACTGGCACGCGATTTTGACGCTAAATGAAATGCAATTCAACTCAAACAAATCAAAATTATGTGTGAAGGTAAAAATGTGCGGCACGAAAATCGGGGAAGAAATCTTAGTGAAAAAATTGACTATAAGTTGTATGTGATGCGAGGCAGACGGAATGAATTTTAAAAAGCATTTACCAGAGGGCGAGCACTTTTTAAAAGCAGCAAAAACAGAAATCCTGTAAAAAATTTACCACAATAAAAACTAATTTAAAATATGAAATGAAATGCAGCCAAAATGAAAAAACTCAAAGAGGGAATTTCCACTAGGCATATAAGTATTGCATGTAAAATGTATAAAATAATTCACATCTATAGCTGTAATTTTCAAATTAACATAACAATTAGACATAAACTGTTAATATATTTTCTAAACTAAACAGCTTTAAGCGAAAAATGTTGTTTATTTCATTTAGCCCATAATTAATTATATTACACAATTCCAAAACTCATAAATCAAATTCATTTTAGTCTCTAAGATTAACATTTAGCCTAGTTAAACAGAATTTAATGGAAAAAAAACTTCGTACATCCTAAGTGCATAAAAAATTCAAATTAGCCCAGCAACCAATGCATTTTATACGTAAAGAAGAAAACAAAACCAAACAAAAAAATAAACACTAAAATAATGAATGTAAAACTTGAAATAAATTACTTAAACTAAACTGGAAAGTATTTAATAAATCCAAAAATAAAGGCTAAGCAAACTGCATGTAAAATATTTAATTCAAAAACAAAAACAAAACAAATGTATTTAGCTGTAAGTTAAAGTTTATAACAATGGAATTAGTTAATAAAGTAAATTTAATAAAAATGTATAATAATAATGAAATAAAATAGGGGCTTGTTTTTATGGAAGTTTCTAAAGAAGATTTTCTAACAAAGGTAAGTTGGTCTGATTTTAAGAAAGTTAACTTTAAACTACTCTTATCTCATACCAGATTTAATCCAGTAAGATTTTGCGAGTTTCTTTAAATGATGTTGTCTGTGTGATTAGAGAAAGTGTCTTTAGGTAAAATCGAGTCAGTAAACCCTTTGCTAGAAAACTAGTTTTAAAATGTTGCCGTTGAAATAAAATTGTATGGTGATTATTTTTACGCATTTACGCACGATCTCACACAAAGTGTTCGTGCTGCAAAATTTGATTAATCACTCATACGCAGTGTTGCCAATATAAATATATTTTTATATCCTGTACGCATAAATATTGTATTTGGGTTCCCAAATAATTAAAATAAACTAGAATAAAATTCATTACTCGTAATCTACTGAGGTGCCCATTTGCAGCTTTATTAAGTAACTGGTCTGGAGAAGAAGAAAACTGAAAAACATGGATAAAGTGAACAAATTGGGTGTGGTTAATGATATCTCAAAAAACTCGCTACAGATGATGTTCTTCAAACAGCTAACAAGAAATGACATCAAAAACAATGCTTAAAAATCCATAGAAAACATTGAAATTGTCGAAGAAAAACACTTTCTAATAAATTTGAATTTTTTTTTAATTTTTAATTTTAAAATAAACTTTCTAAGAATAATTCCTTTTTTGTCCAATAAGCAGTCAAGACAGTCTCATACAATGACGATTAAATTACTGAAGATACCCGCAGAGGGTATATTAAAATTGTGCTGATGTTTGTAACGCACGAAGGAAGCATTCGATCCCATAAACTATATATATCCTTGATCAGCATCATAGCCGAGTCGAACTAGCCCTGTCCGTCTGTCCGTCTGTCTGTTTCTATGCTATCTCCTCCCTCAGTTTTAAAGCGATCTTGACCAAACTTTGCAAAAAGTCTTTAAATATATATACGCTGCACATTTGTCGGAACCGGCCGGATCGGATCACTATATCATATAGCTCCCATAGAAAAGATCGGTCAAAAACTAGTTCTAGTCAGAAAAACTTATTTGTTTCGCGTCGTAGCGTCACCAAACTTGGTATTCATTAGTTTTGATCAAAATCGGATGACAATAGCATAAGGCTGCCCTAAGAACGATTGGATGAAAATCGAGGTTAGTGTTAAAAACTGGTTTGTTATCAAAGACAGCGTGTTTATACTTGTTAATCGTAAATATTATTTGCTAGGTTTGATCAAAATCGGAAAAATATATCGTTTAGCTTCCATACCACAATCGGCTTCTGGCTAGGTTGGTTACGGAAAGTGGCGCAATCTGTTGGTCAGCTTGGGACAGGTTGTTAGCGAAATTAAATTTTTCTATAATAATCAGAAAAACAAATTCTTATATAAAATAAAAAAAACTGCAAGGGTATTTAAACATCGGCGGAGGCGATGCCTATTTTTTTAAATTGCTTTATAAGAGGGTTGAACCAAGCAGCTTCCGACTCATCGAAAATATGTTTAAAGGAAAAAACCAGGATGTTTTGTGTAAATTTGAAGTCAAAATGACAGAAACGGAATCTAAAACTTATAAGGCTAAAATATGCTGACTGGCTAAAGGCAATACAATTGCCCAACATAAAAAATCAATGAATCCAGTTGATCTTCCCGTTATGTCATTTGTGCTTAAGAGCATTAGAGATCGGAGGAAACAAGTTTCCAAGCTTTTTTTTATCTGTGGCAAATAATGTGCGCTTATTAATACTAAACCAAAAAAAAAGTAATCATCAAAATGAAACAATTTAGCCATCAATTTAAAACTATTGAGTATCGAATTATGCTTAATACTCAAAGTATCAAGTTGATAATTCGATAGTATCAAAATAATATTTTCGATGTTATCAAACTGATACTAATTTTTAAAGTATCAATTTCAACAAAAGCGTGTGTTTAACGGCTTAATCGCTAAGACGGCAAATTGAGAGTTATACCAGATTGTTTCAAGTTTGTCATATCTCTTATTAGACGCCTTCTTGCTGCTGCGCATTTGTCGCTTACTATTAAGTGCCCTATTTATATCATCAATCAGCTGAATAACAACTTGAGAATTACAATTGTCAGCATTTATGCAATTTGTTTTGCTAGAGAGAATCGAGTATGACAGTTGGAATTTTCGAACTAGTACTCGATAACATCGAAATGTGTGCAAGCATGCAAGCATGATTGCTCGTTAGAGAGGGCAAGCGGTCAGCTTGCGGTCAGTGCAGCTGTTTTTAGGATTCTAGCTATATCCGCAAAAGGCGAAAATGATTATAAATATAATGTCCCACCCAAAGCCGACGACTGTTTGCGTACACTCAGATGGTGCCTTGACATTAATCTTGGATCATGATCTTACAAAAGAGTATTATTGCGCAGATAGAGTGGACTGCAGGAAGAAAAACTGTGATATTTATCCGATATGTATGAAAAGGATTAGCCATTGCAGACCGACAGGCATCCTTGATTCGGATGCAATAGATAAAGTCAGTCTACAGAACCTTTTGAACCATACTGCATCTCGGCTTGTTGGATTGCAAAACGATGTTATATAACACGCAGGCTCCGGGCACAAATTATACTGAATATAATGAGAATTCCTAAAAATAACGGGGCAAAACTGATCTTGCATCACCTTTTAAATGACACTCTAATAATTGACACTCTATTAATACTTGACTCGTACATTTGCCCTTTTAAGTATGCTATATTTTTGAAAATCCCATTTTTATAAATCATGTCCAAGTGCGGCCAAGCCCGGTTTTATAAATATTGAGCCCAATGCTATGGTTAACCTAAAGCAAAAAACCGGACTCAAAAATATCGCTTACTATTTATGTTATTAATTTATGCCACAAAAATTTAAATATTTCCTATAGTACGCTGTACTTCTCACACGCCAGGCAACTGGCAAACCAGGTATTGTACTCGATCAAGAGCATTCGATTAAAGTTCCATATTTATTAGTTGCTCGAATAAAATTTTAAATTTGGCATCTTTTAACATGCAAGAGAGTCGTAGTCGTATACGTAATTTTTGCATAAAAAAATTACTCATACGCAATGTTCACCGGGTAAAAAATATTACAAAAAAATCTGTAGTGCATTTCAACCGTTTTAAAAATTTATAATTCGAAAAGTAAACTTCTTGTACTGGGAAAAAAGGAGAGGCCAGAGGAATGTGGTACACCATGAGAAAAAAATTTAATAAAAAACAACTAAACGAAATTTAGTAGTAAAAATTCAATAAGATGTACGAGTAATTTTTAAGGAAGCTTTGCTAAAATTTAGCAAGAATTAAAACACAAATAAAATTTTTGGAATTTCTAAAGCAATCATTTTGGATAGAGTTACATTTTCTCATGGTATCCTTATGTACATACATTTGATTGTATGGAAATATGATAAGCAAATGGATAACACATAGCTTGTACTTATAGCAAAAACTATAAACGTGGACAAGTTACATTCTGGCTGGTCCAACTTTCTTACCTGTTTAGCATAAAACATTTCTAGCTTTTCAACCTGTCCCGGGATCAATGACCTGTACTTTGGTCAAACATTTCTAGGCCTGTAATTTGATGTTCACAAACATGGCTCGCACCGGCCAAAAGGGGAGGGGGGCGTGTGTTGGGCGTAAGCGTGTCCTCTGTTTGGGTTGCCTTGTAGCAAATGGTAAATATTGACAGGCCGCGTGTACAAACACACGGAAACGGAAGTCAAGCTGAGCGACACAACCACAGAGCAACAACCGACAATCGACAATGAGTACAACAACTACAGCTACAAGGATGTCAACCTAACTATAGCGACAACCGACGTTGCCATCGCCCGATACAACGTTCAAAAATTGTCAGGCCATGTAAATTTTGTATGCGAAAGCACTTAACACCATTTTCGCTTAAGCAAAGCAAACACAGGGGAACTCAACTATATGGACAGAGAGAGAGCAACAGAGATCATAGTCATCATTTATGAAAGGCCTACATGGAAAGCAAATTATGCAAATTTCGGTTGTCGCTTCGATGACTTGTAAATTTTGCCAGGCTCAAGGAGCTGTTTAGATTTACAGATAGGCCAAAAGGTAACCAGCACACACACACACACAGCTCAAATGTTTACCTGTACGAAATTAATACGGCCACATGTCAAACCATAAAACCACAGCGAGTCAAAGTCCAGCACCAAATTCTAACATACCAAATTGAAATCAATTAATCAAAATTCACCGCATCAATTATAAATTAAAAGGCCGTTGCCTCGTCAAAGGCCATCAATCAGTCGACAATTAAGCCCCGGGACAACAAATAGGTTTCTGATGACATAAAAATTGCCGGTGTATGTATTCTAAATCATGAATAAATATTTTTTAAAAAAGAATTGCCAAAATATGTTTCCGCGCTTAGAGGCAGGATTTTGTTTGTTTTCTTTTTGGAATAAATAAAATAAAGAATTCAAATAAAAAATTTATCATTTTTGCTTTGAACAATGCTGGTTGAGAGATTTTTGTGACTTATACAAGGTTTAAAAATTTTGAAATCTTTTTTAAGTCAAAATCAATGTTCCCTGCTTGGTCAATTCTTTGTGCAGGTAAAAAGTAACTTTTACTAAATAATTCTATGAATAAATAACTTACAGTGATCAAAAAACCGGAAATGTTTTTTTTTTTTTGGGGTACAATTGTACCCCAATACAAGCAATTAGTACAGTCTGGTGGTAAAAGCCAAGGGCGACTGAAAATAAAGAACCAAAGCTCTTGCTGATATACGAAATACAACAACTGTTGTCTGCAAAACTTATTTTTGGCGAATGTTTAAAGTTAAATAATTTTGAGGTTATACCCATGGAAGTGTCAACAAATTTTCGATAATTTAATATACAAACAAATTCGGAAACTTAATCATAATTTTATTGTACAAATTTCTCATATTCAGGGTTCACGCCATGATAAATAACATCAATGTAAAAAATAATTATTTTCAGACATGAGAATACAAAATTTTACATATGTAAAAAATGATTTTTTTACATATTTAACATATTTTAAAAATTATTTTGTTCATGAAACTAACACGATTATTTTTGACACGATTGTTATTTAGAGGCATGTGAATAATGTGAGCTGTCTTCTAATAATTTTTTTCAGACATGAAAATACAAAATATAAAAAAAATTGTTTTTTTCTGACATGAAAATACAAAATTTTACATATTTTATAAATGATTAAGGCTCGTATAATCAGTGGGACATCTGTGTGAACTTGCGTTCGTCTACGTGAGATTTTCCGGTATTTGGCTTCTTTGTCGTGATCGATGTCCAATGTGCGGAGCTTTGGAGACAATCAGACAAACAGATAAACAGACACACAGACAAACAGACAAACAGACAAACAGACAAACAGACAAACAGACAAACAGACAAACAGACAAACAGACAAACAGACAAACAGACAAACAGACAAACAGACAAACAGACAAACAGACAAACAGACAAACAGACAAACAGACAAACAGACAAACAGACAAACAGACAAACAGACAAACAGACAAACAGACAAACAGACAAACAGACAAACAGACAAACAGACAAACAGACAAACAGACAAACAGACAAACAGACAAACAGACAAACAGACAAACAGACAAACAGACAAACAAACAGACAAACAGACAAATAGACTGAAAGAAAAACAGACAAACAGACTAACAGACAAACAGACAAACAGACAAACAGACAAACAGACAAACAGACAAACAGACAAACCGACAAACGACAAACGACAAACAGCGCGCAGCGACAAACAGACAAACAGACAAACAACGACAAACAGACAAACAGACAAACAGACAAACAGACAAACAGACAAACAGACAAACAGACAAACAGACAAACAGACAAACAGACAAACAGACAAACAGACTAACAGACAAACAGACTAACAGACAAACAGACAAGTAGACTGAAAGAAATACAGAAAAACAGACGGATATGGCTATATCGACTCGGCAGTTGATACTGATCAAGAATATATAGTTAATAGGGTCCGCAATTCTTCCTTCTGGATGTTACATACATCTATATAAACTCATTATCAGGGCTGCAAGCCGGTCCGTTTTCATGTAACTAACTCGATCAGGTTTGACACGATTGTTATTTACAGGCATGTGAATAATTTGAGCTGTATTTTCATGTTTGAAAATAATTATTTTTACAGCTTGTATATTTTACTTTGTGTTAATATTTAGCATGTAAAGAAAAATTTATATTTTTTTACGAACCCTGCTAATGTTATTTTCAGTTTCCAACTCAAAACATGAGTCAACCAACTGCAAATAAAAATACATTCCATCCCAACTCCATCTTCCTGTTCGCTTTTCCTAATCGTTCTTTGACAATTCCTGTTGATTTTTATTAGCTGAATAAAACACACATTTTTTTATATTCCTTAAATTCTTTTGTGTCTGCCACTAACGATGACAAATGACTCACCGAGTTTTTACATTTAACCATTGGACAATAATAACACAAAAAAAAAAAAAAAAACACAAACTAAACTTCATGTATTTATGCAGCATTTGTTTTTAATTGATTGTTAAAAATGACAAACGACTTTTCATGGGTCTGCAGCTAATAAAACTTGCAACTGCGCGCAAATAAATGCCAAGCAATTAAGCGCATTTTCTTCTTCACTTAAGCCACCATTAATGCCAGCTCCCAGGGTTGTCTGTCAGCCAAGCTGGCCAAACCGGGCTGGCTGATTTATAAGCCGACACTTACAGGAGGAACAGTGGACCAGCTGACCACTGAACATTTTCTTACCACTGATTTATTTACATTTAAGCAATTTCGTCGCCAATGCTGTTGCCGAGTTGTTGAGAGTTTTTTTTGGGGATGTCCGGAAGTTTGCAGCATTGCAAACGGAAATTGGCAAGCGGGAGAGAGAGAGAGAGGGAGAGGAAAAAAGGGGTACTGCCTTGGCGGAGGCCGCAAAAGATTAATGTGGGCGCTTTTATTGTTTGGTCAGTTGCCTGACCATTCCGTACAATTTATTTTATAAATAAAAATGACAGCAAAATAAAGAGCGAGTGCATGTAAATATCAGTGAAGTGAACCTTAGTTAAGGCTTTTCACATTTAATGCAAGAATTTAATACGTTAATAGACAACCAACAGCTGCTGGCTCCCCCCTTAACCATCGCAGATGTCAGCCACAAAACTGACAGTCGTTAAAAACGGCAAAAACCTCAGGCAAAAACAACAATAGCAACACTTGCCACATATTGCAGCAGTGGCACCTCCAAACCAACAGCAACAACAACAATGACTGCATTCTGCATGCCCAACCCCAGCCCCAGCCGAGTCTGGAGTTTCCATCGGTGTTTTGGTGGCCAATTTTCTGTGGTCTCTCGTTGGGGTTGGTTTAAACAAATGCCAGCCATGTCTATAATTTTTAACATTTTACTTGTACACTATTTCTCATTTCCTGGCTTTTTGTTTGTGTATTTAATATGGTTCTCTGTGTGTGCATATAAAAAGAAGCAACGACCACAAATTGAGTGTTAATAAAGTCATGTTAATAACTTAAACAAAAGTGGCAAGAAAATGTTGTTTGTTTCTTTTAACACACAATCCAACGATTGGTCTTGAAGTTCATATGCCTGGTTTGGCAACTGGTTTTGACTTTTAGCAGACATTTGGCGACCAGCAGATTGGTTACAAATTTTGCTTTAGGGCGTCTTCCACATTTGCACATGGTTTTTTTTTATAATTAATTCTGGAGAGAAATCCATAAGACCTTTTTTAATTAGGTTTTCTGTTTTGTGTTATTTATTAATAAAATGAAAAAAAAAAATGTTGGAGTTCGAGGGCTGTTCAACAAGTTATTGGCCTGCCAATTAAGGTCTCCACAAAAAAAGGTGTAGAGGTGGTAGCCATGATTCCGGGAGTCCAGAATATTGAAGACGAATATAAATCAATTTTTTTCAAAGGTAGAGACCAGTGATTGGAAAGGTACTCATTATTTTTACCTAGGTAAGGTACAAGGTAAATGCCAAAAAGAATACCTAGGTAAGGTAAAAGGTATCTGAATTTTGTAGTACATAGGTAAAGGTAAAGGTACTAAAAAGGTAATTTTGTAATAAGTAATCAAATTGGAAATTCTTAGACGCATACAGGGAGCTCGAAAGCTTTATGCTGAATCCAACAAGAAAGTGGAAAATTGTAACATTTTGAATTTATTTGAAGCTATGATTTTTTCTTGTATATTCACCAAGAATTGCAAAAATTCGTTCAACTGGGGCTAACAAAATGGTATTACATTGCACACCTTCGACTCATTGAATATGTTTTTAAATCTAGGTGGATAATAATTAAGTGAATGTTGTCAACTTCTTAATTTACGAAAACGGCCCTCAGTGTGTCGTTCATCCATTATATAATAGCATTATATACTAGTTCATCGATCCCACCAAGTGCGATTTAAGTCAGCCGTATCATAATTCGTTTTTGTTTCTTTTGGGGATCCGCAGGGAGTCGTATCGGTCCGTTATTATTCCTTCTTTTCATTAATGATGTTTCTCAAGTGCTTTTCAACTTTTATGTCTTTAAGCTATCTCTGTGCCTCTTTTGACGATCCAGTTTCTCGGCTTCTATTGATCTAAGATCTCTTAGCAATTGGTCACATGGACTTAAATAATAGAAATATCTGTAAAATTATGAACTTTCGCTGGTTCGAAATCGTCTAATCATTTCTTGAAAATAAGACCCTTTATCAATTCCGATTGATCGAATTCGGAGACGGGAACAGACCAGATTATTCCTGCCTCTGGTCTTCGCAGTATCAGATATTAGCAGGATCCGATTGATCTAATTAAGAAAAGGAGGCAGTGCTGAATCATATGGCTTGTACGAATAAGTCAGCGGCTGGGCCGGTCTTGCTTTAAATAATATCGAATTCTTTCTTTTGCTCTGCTTGGACTGTTATTGGTGAAATGGGCTAGTATAATAAGTAGGATATCTGTTTGTACACGCGGTCGTCAGATTTTCTGGAGTTTAAGTCGGCAGAGTGGACAGACGTACCCAAACACAATTTTTAAAATAAATACATCAAATTTAACAAATTTATTCAAATTTATTAAACTCATTCTATAAGGACAGAAAAAATCTATAAAGTAAGCTGGCTTAAGCGTTAAAATTTGTACTTAGAAATAGGCTGGCGGAAGGGAAAAAAAAAAATTAAAAGTAAATTAGAGAAAAAACATAATAAGGATAAGGTAATTACCTCAGTCTGATCGACCCCTTCTGCCTCCTCAAAGAGCTCTTTAGGTAGGAAAGGTTTTTTTGAGCTAAAAATAAGAAATTAGCTCATTTATGCTACATTTATACTACGCTGAGTTTGCTATCGAGACGTTATCGACGCAATAACTCTGAATTGGCGTTTATACTGGCGGTTGCGTCCGTTCGTCCCTCGTCAACGAAACAGCTGATGATAAAAAAAAACGAAAGAATAAAAAACTTTATTTTTATCTGCCATGGAGAAAAATGACGATAGGAATTTATTTGGCGGGGATGTCTGCAGCACATTTGATTTTCTAAGGAAGCCCGCGCGTCTCTGCGTGTTCAAAGTTAATTTGAGAAGAGAATAAAACCAAAACTTTCTCAAGAAACGATAGCGATGTAGGCAAGGGTAAAAACGAATAAACTCTGCAATCGAAACCGGCGTCCGTACAAGACGCCACTTTTGTCACCCTAGGGCCTATACTTTACATGGGAAAGACGCCGCGTCTTGGGCAAGACGCCAAAACGCCAGACGCAACCCCTAGTTAAACAGGCTATAAGAGAATATTTAATAAATATCAAGTGTTTAAAAAAACAGGAAAATTTGAGGTTCTTCTGTACTGAAATGAAGACAAACATAAAATCCGGGGTCTACCTATGATCTATGTATGTCGAAACCAGCCGAATCTGACTGCTATATTAGAGTTCTAAAATATAGAAGAAACGCAAAATCTTAGAATGCGCTTTCGTTGATATATTTTATTAAATTTGAAATGGTTGTCAAAAAATCAAAAAATCCTACAATAACTTCGGAAGACCGCGCATAAATATCCGTTTTATTTAGGGAGTTTGTCTAAAATATTAATTTGATTTAATTTGGCAATTAGATAAATCACAAAATTATAATTTCAACGACCAGAGCCCCTATTTATATTTTATTATGCGTACATTAGACAAATTATTTTAATGCAAAAGTGTAAAATCACTTACGCCTAGGTTATTTTAGTTATATAGTTTGGAGAAACTGCATCGAATTGTTGCTTACATGCAAGGACACTTCTATTGTCTGAAATGGATGCCTGGATGAGTTTTATACAAATAAATCGTCCAAAAAGGAGCCATTTGCCGAAAAGGTGAAGAGTTTGAAGAAGTCCAACACTAAATATAGACAACAACAGTTCAATCACCAATATTGAACCCGGATGCAATCCAGAGGGTCAGAGGCAGTTTGAAAGCTTCCGACCTTCGTTATGATGCCCAGCATCTGGTCTTCTTGCACGATGCATCTTACAACGATCCAAATGTAAACTTCAGGTATAAACTCTAGGCACTTATACTGGATAATACAAGCTAAATCAATGGCTGAAAGAGTTATTTACGAGTGCGTAAGATGCACAAGAGAAATGATGAACCAAATTGATGAATCAAGTAATGGGAAACTTGCCACCTGCTAGGGTAACACAGGCACGTTCGATTCTAAGGTCTGGAGTCGACTATTTCGGACTTCGATTAAAAAGATTGGACAAGGCTTACATCGCGGTCTTGGAGTTGGTAAGCGACATGACAGCAAATGCCTTGCTAACGGCACTCCGGCGATTCCTCCGGAGACGAGAAATGTACAAAACTCTGCATTGCGACAATGCAAAAAACTATGTGGTAGCAAGCAATAAGCTCATGGAACTATAACTTGGATATCTTATCAAGGAAGTTCAATCAAAAATCATGGAAACTTTCAATACCTGAAGCGTGGATTTCAAATTCATTTAGCCAAGAGCCCTAAAATTTGAAGGATTATGGGAAGCGGCAGTGAAATGAGGTTGCTTCTGACTAACGAATCAAGTTGATATTATGCTTCATTAACTTTCGAGGAACTAAATACCGACATTATTGAGGTTGAGGCTATTCCGAATTTCAGACCAATCACGTCAATTCCAGATGGCCCTTCACCTACGCTTGGTTGCCCAAACCGACGTTAAATGTGCAACACATTAAAATTCATTAGATGGGAACTTGTTTCTAAATTAAAGTTTGATTTTTGGCGACAGTGGTCCGCAGAGCACCTGCATGAGCTAAAGCAACGCCAAAAATGGAAACTGTCATCTCCAAATGTCACAGAAGGCATGTTTGTCATTATAAAAGATGACATCATGCAAGTTATGCGCTGGCCTCTGGGAAGAATTGCTAAGGAATATTCTGGACCGGTCGGATACATTGTTGTGCATGTAAAAACTTCATCGGAAGTATTTTAAAGGATTTTTAGAATCGAATTAATTTTGAGAGAAGCTCTGCTTGGGACTGTAACAGCCAATTTTACTTTTACTTTTAGTTATTTTGAAGAGACATTTTTTCAGTGTACGTTTTAACAGTGTTCCCTTTATTATAGAAAATATTGCATAAACTTTTGAATATTTTTGATTTCATTTATATAATTTCCATAAAAGTTCTTGTGCACCCTTAAAAACCCTTACTGCGAGCGCCCCTGTTTAAGTAGGGAAATGAGGCTGAATTGTATGTGTGTGTGTGTCTGCTGCAGCTCGATTTCTAACACCAAACTTCCGCTTTGGCTTTGAGCCAAGCCGCAACAAAAGTTTCTCTCGCTCTGTTTGATGACTGGCAGGCAGCGCCACAACAACAACAACAACTTCAACTCGTTTGCCAGTGCAAGAAGACACAAAAAAATTGTTCCCTCCAAAAATTCCATTGCAATTCATTCGAAATGCAGCAGCAACGCTGCTTCCGCTTTTTGCCTGTGACAAAAATATAGAAAGGCAAAAAAAAAAAACAAAAAAAAAGAGGGGAAAATAATTTTCGTTCTTGTTGTTTATGCCTTCTTTCAACTGTGGGCTTCAAACAATGCCCAAGCAGCAACAAAACAGCAAACAATTTGAGGCATTCAAATGTGCAACCAGGCAAAAGGCAGTGGCAAGACGAAAATGTGTGAAAGTTACAGTTTTGCTGCCGCTCCTGCTGCTGCTGCTGCTGCTGCAGTTGCTGACTGCAATTTGAGTGCGAAAAAGTTTGCATAGCAAAACAGTAAAAGGCATTTATTCCAGCGTGAATCCGTTTGCCCAGACCCAGAAGGGAGCGAGGCAGCTGGCTGCTGCTGTAAGTGCAGTCAATTGCCTATGTGGGTCAGCATTGCATTTGCGCTTAATGAGCATAAATTATGCAGCACTCGCAGCAGCATTTAAAGCAGCGGCAGCAGCAGCAACTTTCGCTTGTCGCCTCAACTCATGAAATTTATGGCGTCTGCATGTATTTTAAATTCTAATAAAATGTTAAAAAGTTTCCCTCCCCTTATTTTTTTTTTTTGAAGCGAAACTTTTTGCTTGCCTTTTAAAAGTTACTTTTACCACACTCACACACACACACACACATAGTTTGCACCTTTTGGCAGTCCCGAAAATTCTCCCTCAGCAAATGTGTTAGCAATATGAAGAAGTTGTGCTGCGAAAAGTTTACAAATTTCACTCTACAGCAACATTTACTCGTAAATTATAATCAAAAAGGTGCCAGAAATATACATACAGAAAGGCATATGTGTGTGTGTGAGTGTGAAAAAGCAGCTAAAATAAATAAACAAACCGCTGGTTGCAGTTTAAAAGCTTGCTGAGTGAATTCAACTTAAGTTCAGACTGGAAGTTGCTATTGCAGTTGATTTGTCCCCCACACAAAAAAGTGTTGCATAACCCCAGGGGCAAAAAGAATTTTATGCTTATAACAGGAAACGGAAATGAAAAGTGTTCAAAAGGAGGTAAACAATTGTTTTATAAATTATACTAAAAATGTGTTTTAGAAAAGAAGGCCTTAAAGATTTTAACAATATTTTATTAAATATTTGAAGCGTAAAATTAGCTAGTGCAAATGTATGAAAAAGGTGGAACGAAGCAACTTTAACTCATTAAGGGCCATTTTCTCATGTTCCCGTTTTAGCAAATCTAGGTGGATTTAATGAAACTAAACTGAACATGAGAAAACCAATTGCTTTAAATCTACCTAGTTGCAAAATCTAGATGGAAACCTTTAAAAAATGTTGTATTAAACCAACGTGATAACTTCAAAAACTAATGATTAACAAGGGAGTTTTGGAAGAAAAATGATTTTTAGTTGAGTGTTTGTGTGTATGTGTAAGTTTTAAATGCGTATAAGCCCGGAAAAACTTTTTCTCGTGTTTTTTATCGCACTCTTCAAAAAGAGAGTTTGGCGATAGTTTGAGTCAAAAGTATGGATATAGTTTGGAGACTTACACTAACAAAATACATTAGCTATCGCATTTGAAACTTGGAAGGGATTAATAAGCGATATGTTGTATCACAAAAATTTTACTACAAGAAAAAATTTACCATCCAAATGCTACAACCAGGGCATAAATAGGATATAAAAATCCCTCTCAAGCACCACACAAAACCTAGGAAGGCTGTGGCGGGAGTGAGGGAGTTGCCTCATTTGGCCGAAAAAAATGCCTATCCAGGATATTGGCCAAGTTTATGTTTTATAAACGATTCAAGTCACAAGGATAGGATCCATAACATCTTTGGCTATTCGTCTTTATATAATCCCGAAAAAGAACTCGTTAATGATATTCTTTTGCTGAGGTGAGCAATAAATGTATGAAGCGAAAAAAATTTTACTTTATTTAAATACTCAATAACCTCTATATTCGTCAAAGACAAAAATTTCGACACCGTAAAATTGCGATTAACTTTCTTGATTAGGAAGTTGGAACAACATTATACAATATTACAAAATTAAATAAATTTAAAAGTATCTTCCATTTCAGGAAATGTTCATGCTATAATTGAGAAAACTCTTTATTACTATAGCTTTATTTTACCCTGGAGGAAAGGATTTCTTATCTCCTGGAAGAATCGGTTTCGTATCCCCGAGAAGACTATTAGTTTGAGGCAACAGGAAGAATCTCCCGGAAGAAGTGACTATTTTTATCCCTAGAATGAAACGCTTTCTTATCCCCAAGAAAACACTTTTTCTTATCTCCAGAAAGAATCGCATTCTTTTCCTTCAGAAGGCACCACTTCATTTCTCAAAGAAGAGGCTTTATCTTATCCCCAGAATAAAACGCTTTCTTATCCCCAAGAAGAAACTTTTTTTTTATCTCCAACAAGAAACGATTTCTTATTCCTCAAAAGGCACAATTTCTTTTCTCAAAGAACGACGTTTTCTTATCCCAAAAATAAAACGCTTTCTTATCCCCAAGAAGAAACGTTTTCCTATCTCCCAGAGGAAACGCTTTCTCACCTCCTTCTTCACTTCTTTCCGAAGTGAGATGAGAATGCAATATCGCTAGAGTGAAGCGATGCCTACTGGAAGAATTGCATTTTTGTCTTCCGCAACAAAATATGTTTGCTGCCAAATCAAGCAAAGTCAAGTGTTCAGGGTATTTCGCTATCGGGGCACTCGACTGCATGTCCTTACTTGTTCAACTTGAATTGTTGAATTTCATTGGACAACCGAACCACCTTTCTGCTTTGTATTAAATAAAGGGACGGGTTATTTATTAAAGTCCATTTTTAAACGAGTTTCGTCGTCCATCCCAATAAACAAAACTTTTTCATTCAATGTCCTAAAGTTTTCCAACTTAATTTTTTTCAATTTCTACTTCTTGTTGACTTTTTTCAAAACTTTTTGATTTTGAATGTCTATAAGCATTACTTAATTATTCTACATTAATCATAAAGACAGTCTATCCCCTTTTTTTCAAATATCGAAAGAACATTGCTTTATCTCTGTTGGTAAAGGCCAAATATCGATACAGTATTTATGCTGCATTTTCCAGCACTGAGATCTGCGGTTTTGTCATAGTGAAGGATGAATAAGAAAAATACAGATAATCGTTAAAGCTTTCCAACGGTAATTCACATTTTATGAAGCTATGCACACAATGTAAGAAATGTGCAATTAATAGGATGCAGTTTCTTTTCGGTGCAGTCCTTAAAAAAAAGGAATAGTCCCTGATGCTCTGTGCATTGCAAAAGACTAAGACAAACACTATTACGCCAGGATAATGCTTCAAACTGCCCTTGTATAAGTTTTCATTTGGATAAATTTCAGTAAATTTTTAAGAGTAATATATCTATTTAAAGTAGCATAAATTTTTATCAAGTATTCTTCTTTCAAACAAAAATCAATTTTTAATTCATTAAATTCATAATCTGTGATCGATAGTAGTGATTTGTAGTAGTCGGGGTTTTTTATAAACAGATTTATATTTAAATTCCTCCCTTCTATTACCATTTTATCGCATGCGATAAATAATTCATTGATCCAGCATTTCAGTATTAGCGCCCATAAAATTCAAAATGGTTATCTTGCAAAGCTTAAAATAAGACTTTTTGTCTCTTAGTGAATTCTTAAGCGTAACTAACCCGTAAGCTAACCCATTGATTAAGTAAAGAAAAATGTACAAAATTCAAAACCCAAACAAATAAGATAATATAATTCATTACTCGTATAATGAATTTCCCAAAAATTGCTGTGAATTTATTAGGACTACCAAATCCAATTAATTTAAATTAACAGTTCTAAAATCTGATTATAACAAATATTCAACTTCTCGGGTTTGTGTCTGTGTGTGACAATTGAAGATAATATTAATTTGATAAAATAATATTCAATGTTTATTGAACAAATCAAATTCAATAATTTCACAAAATTTTGTATAAATTCGTTTGACTGCTGAATGGGAATGAATTCTATATGGGTTTCTGCTCTGACGGGCATTTGGTTTTTGTTGGAGTTAAATGGACAATTTGTTACTTAGCCTTGCAACTTGGCAGCCATTTCTTCTTATTACTCGTCTCGCTCGCTGGGGTAAATTTCATTTCATTTCTTTTGGCATCAGCAATTCAATTTGGTATGTTGTCTTTGTGCTGGTGGGGCGATGCTTTTAGAGTAGTTTGCCACTTTTTCCTTTTGCATGTAAGCGACAATTTGTGTTGCTGCAAATTTAATGCCAAAACGTGCCCAGGTACCACGACGAGAGAGGCCAACAACCGCCGCAGCAGCAGCAGCCGAGATTGTTGTTGGGGACTGACTTGGTTTTTGGTTTCACACATGCTTATACATACATGCAGGCTGAAACTTAGTTGAGTGCAAGTACCAAAGTGCAGAGGGGTGTATGAGAAGTTAACTTTTGCCACGACAAAGTGACATATTAGCGTAGTCAACTTTACAAACACAAAGAAAGGAGGCAGAGACAGAGAGAGAGAGGCACAACTTAACACTGAACTATCTGCCTGCTTGCGGCTTTTGCCTGCTAACATTTTGTTATTCTGTGCAAAACTTCAGTTTCAACTTGCACAAAAATTTAGAACAAAATCAAAAACCAATTAGAGTTTACAACTTTTGTAACCTATAATTGCCAGCAAAGAAAAAAACGTGCAAAATTTATGCAAAAATTTCTTTTTGCAAAATAATTATGGACTTGAGAACTTGACTAAATTTACCACTGAAATTAAACATAATTAAATATGTATTAAAATAACTAATTAGAATAAATATTCAGCAGAGACAATTATTTGACCGCATCGATCTGTTCCAGAAGCACAAATTGTTAATTATCCATAAAGCATTTTTTAATAAACCAAATTACCCAATGTGTATAAAATTTAATCAAATTCATAAAATTTATCGAGCTACAAATTAAAAAAAAAATAATGTTGATGTTTAAATTGCAATTTGCATTTCATTTGTGTACAATATAATCACTCAGTTGTACGAGGTTGGTTTATTACTACAAAACATTTAATCAATAATGCAGTCCAAGGTGTGAGTTTGTCAATTGTTTAATAAGCCACTTGACCAACCGACAATGTTGTTACTATATATATATATATATACATGTGTATAAAGAATATGTACATAAACATATAACCACTTTGGTTAGTTAACCGAACAGTTTAATTAAGCTGGACCAGAAAAATTATTTTCAATCATTTTTAATTGAGTGCCAAAGTGAGTGTAATAAGTGTGTGCGAATGTATGTAACAGACAGAAGGAAACAGTTCCGATCCTATTAAAGAATATATATTTTTGATCAGCATTAACAGTCTCTCCGCCTGTGCGAAAGCGTCTAACTCACAAACTACAAGAGATCTACACACAGAAAATTTTTTTCTACGTTCTAGAATAAGTAACCCTTAAAAAATGCCCCAAATTTAAGAAAATGTTCTTAATTCAAAAAAATATATATCCTTAATTTAAAAAAAGCTAACCTTTAACAAATTTTGTCCCTATTCTTAGAAAATTATTATTTAAATTATAGAAAAATTATAATTAAATAAAAATGTTCATAATTTTAGAAAAGTCGGTTAGCAATTTCAGCACTAAACTTTAGAAATGAAATGGCTACACGATTTTTCTAAAATTATGAAAAATTGTATTTAATTATTATTTTTCTATAATTTCATTTCTAAAATTTAGGGCTGAAATTGCCCTTATTTATAGTAAAGTTTTTTTATTTTGTTAATTTCTTTAAAAAATTGAGAGCTATGATCAGACAATAGTCATACGGACCCTAAGTCTTTTAAAAATATATATTATTGGCCGACACGGAGTTGGAGTGTTCAGACTGTTTCATACAATCAGTCAAAAATTGTCAGAGCAAGTTGAGCCTCTGAGTCTGCTTGTTGGAATCGACGATAATCGACCACTGACTTTATTCATCAGACCTCAGCCTGCAAATTGCCGATTTGTCAGACATATGACAGTCAAATCGCTCACATTTTTACATGCAGATCGGTGGACGAACCCACCTGTTTCTTACATTTGGAAAAAACTTTTCAATTTATGGAAGATGAAAAAAAGTTGTTCTAATTTTAGAAGTATTATAGTAAAAAAAACTTTGTGAAACAAAGAAAATATACATATATGTAGCTCATTTTGCTCATTGACTGAACTGAGCAGCTGTTGCGTTGGGATAAGGCATATTTGACTGCTGAACGATTAGTCCCGAGTTCGAATCTCAGTTGTCAAAAATTGGAATAAAACAACATAAATAAGAAAGCAAAATAAATGACTGCTCCTTTTTTTCTATTTTTAGGTCCAGCTTTGCCCTGAATTTGAGAGAAGGAAAGTCATAGTATTAAGAAATGCAGTTTTCTAAAATCATGTACAAGCACCCCTTGACCAAAATTTAGGGCGATTTTCTTAATTTTAGGGTAATTTCGAGCCGGTTTAGAAAAATATTTTTCTGGGTGTACGTGCTTTGGAATGTAAGTAGGTGTATACTAGGGATATCGAATATTTGAAAAATACCTATATCGGTATTTTTAACAAAAAAAAAACGTTTTCTTTGGAATAATCGGGTCTTTTAGGGGAAATTGAGGTGTCATTTGAAGCGCATTAAAAACTAAATTCTGTCTGCGATTAAAATCTACACATCAGAGCTCCCAAACACAAAAAAATATAAATTAAATGTGTTTTTAAAAGTTAGACAAAGCCATGTATTTGATTTTATTTATTACCAAAGATGTTGTGGAAACTTATTCAAGAATTCATAGTGAAGGAAGACGCTGAAGTTGAAAAGTATACATATTAACAAGAAACGTAGGATGTTTTTCTTTACCAATTATCGTTAGACAAAGATTTTTGGAAGACGCGTTGAGTTATGTGCTTATCGATTATTAGGCTTCTGTTTTCGTAAACCACACATTTATAATCATTTACCATTTACCAAACCATTTATGGTCGAATCCAAGCGCTCCGATAGCACAGAGCTTCCTTGGTGAAATAGCATATGCCAAAGCCAAATCGGAAAGCGCTGACAATTTGTGTTTTTTTTTTCATCCAGAACTTAAAAATATTGCGAAAATATCTAAAAAAAAATTTCGTTTGTAAAATATTCGATATTGATACTTCGCTTATCGATACTATTTTCGGCAACCCTAGTGTATACCATACGTAAATCAAGTTTGTTTCAAATTTGGAAAATTTCCGCCCCCCCAGAGCCACAATTTTAAAGTTAGAACCTTGTGACTTTAAATACATTAACTTAGGCCCAATATCATTCTTATGAATAAGATCGGTTTAAAAACACAGAAGTTTTGTAAGTAAACTGGTTTTCAGGTACCCAACAGACAGCTGTGGGAGCCAGCGCACTATTGGGAATATTTAAATTATTGTGGCCTTATTTAATAACTAACAAGTAAGAAAGTCGGTCAAGCCCGACTGTAATATACTCTGTACCTGTTTGTATGTAACTGATAACTTTAAAGTGTGAGGGTTTTTCAAAATCTGGGAATGGCAACTCTTTTGACTATCGTTTATCTGGTTGGAAAACGATGTATGGAGGCTCGATAAGTAATGATGAGTAGAATTACCCTAGTACATAACTCGTAAAATTATAAAATTTGTATATAATTTCCTAATAACATAAACGTATCTATATTAGTCAAGCGGGAATCACGCGTGATTTCTGACCGCAGGCCATCTCAATTGCATCGCCCCTCTCATACTTGGTGTTTGCCTCCTTACACAAATATCTATTGGAAAGAGGGAGGGGGAAACAAAAAGCTGCGCAGTCCAGTTAACTAAGGCCGTCAAGCCAATTCCAATTGGGAAATTACCAGTAAGCTATTGCCCTCTCGCTCTCTCTTTGCCTTTGTTGTCGTTGAATTAAATTTTCTTTTACTTATAGCGCCACTATTGTTCATCTGATCGGAAAACAATGTATGGGGGCTTGATAAGAAATGATGAGTAAAATATATGTCTAAAAGGTTCGAACAACCTAACTCCAAAATTGTGGAAGATATTACGTTTTTTTCAATTTGCGGGGGAGGCAGGGGGCGTGTCAAAAATCAAAACTAAACTTGATCTGCCTGCAAGTATAAGAAATATATGTTCCATACACCTCAAACCTCTATCTCTTACCATCTCTGAGATCTCTTCGTTCATACGGACAGACGGACAGACAGACGGACAGACGGACATGGCTATATCGACTCGGCTGTTGATGCTGATCAAGAATATATATACTTTATAGGGTCGGAGATGCTTCCTTCTGGCTGTTACATACATTTGCACAAACCCAATATACTCTGTGTACCTTCGGTACAGAGTATAAAAAGCAAGCGAGATTTTTGGATCCGGTTTTTTGCATTAGGTTATACATACCATTGGGCTACATTTTAAGAAAAAATGGTCGTGGTAACACTTGGCCTTGGTTTATAAAAAGGCGTTCAAAAAGTATAGCATACTTTATAGAGGAAATTAATGTATTAACAGAATGTCACTTAAAAGGTGCTCCTAGGTCAGCTTGCCTTTCTTCCCTGGCGTCATTTCACCCCGCTTAAAAACATTTAGGGTATTCACGACAACTTGCTGTGTGTATATGTGTATATGCATATAAAATCACACACAAAATCAAGGGAACTGGGTATTTCGTAGTCGGGGCACACGACTGCAGCTCTCTTACTTGCTTCCTTTGATTTGTCTACTCGGCTACTGTCGATGCAGCAGTCTCGGGCAGAGAACAAAGAGCTTGTTGGTTGGATGTGCTCAACACATTGACAACTTTTCTCCGCTGACTTACAAATACTAAAGAGATGAAAATCTGCCGTTGTCTCAGCTTCGATTGTCGACCCCTGATGGGGCAGGAACGCACTTAGAGAACGCGTCTAAATACACTTTTTAATTAATAGCTGCCCAATTTTGATAGCCTTCCATTTCATTTGAAGGAAATAATTATGCCAGTTATTAGCTTTTAATTGGATATTTTTATAATAATTTGTAATTGCCACTAATTTATGAGGTTGTTTTTTTTCTGGTAAATTTTTTTATAAAAATTGTGTTTCTGTTTTTGATTCGATTAATAAATTAAATTATTTGCAAAGCTTAATTGCGGGTTGCTTCACAACAAAAGTACAATTAATGCGCATTTTAAACGGCATTTAATGCTTTTGTTTTTATTAATTACTACACATAAAATATTTATTAAAATAAAAATTAATTTGCATTATTTGTATACTATTTTTTGTTGTTTGTTGTTGTTGTTGTTTGCTTTTGCCCTTGATAAGCCGCTTAACTGTAAAATAGAAAACAAAGCGGGAATTGTTCCAGGGGGCAGCTGCTTATCCGTTTGCATTTAAAATTTTGCCTTTGAGAAAGTTTTTCAGGGCCGTATCATGATATGCAAATTTTCTTAAGAAATCCAACATCAAAGGCAACCCAGCTTCCAGAATAAAAATAGACAATGACCTCGATTCCAACATCCTCCCCCCACCCCCTTACTTCTCCGCTTGGCCCATTTAATTTCGACAGCTTTTGTTACAACCCAACATTTTATTTGCACGTTTCGTTTTACGGTTTTTGTCACTTGCCGTCATTTGATATTTCCCCTCTTAGCCCCCGCCTTCGTGTCCTGTCTTTTGTTTGCTTTAATTAAAAGTTAAGTAGGTGCCAGCGCCTCAACAATGCGAAAAAGTGGAGAAGGGGGGAGGGGAAAATGTTGCAAATGAAGTTGTCAACTTTTTTGTACCTTCACCCAGCTCCCACCCCCCCTCAGGCACTTCTCAGTCTCAATTTCAACTATTTTTGCAATTAATAAAGTTTTTTAGCCTCAATTTTGTGTATAATTGTTAGTTGTTCCTTCTGCTCTCGCTGTGTGTTTGTGTTTTTGTAGTTGCAATTAGTTTTTCTACGCTGCTTTGATGCCTTTTAGGCACTCAAAATTTGTGAAATGAATGAACAAACAGGCAGGTGGACAGCTGCTGATTGTAGTGGAGTCGTTGCAATTTGTGTTGCATTTTTTTTTGAGTTTAATTAACGTGAAAATTGTGAACTCTGTTTAACTAAAACTTGGCTCTGACATAAATTTTAGTTAAATTTCTGTTGATAACCGTTTTTGGCCGGAAATCGCTTAGATTTGGACCGCATATCCCAATTTCCCCACAAAATTGTGGAAAACTAAATTGCCAGGCCAATAAACAGCCACAAGGTTGTTTCCCCATATAATTTGCAACAAATCTACGCAAATTTTGGGCAAACAAATCCGTTTTATACAAACACACGGCGTGGGCGTAGGGCAGGTGACACTCCAAAAAAACATTTTGAAGGTTAAATAAATTGCTGGATTCAAACATATGCCGGCAGCCATAAATAAGTATTTGGGATAGCAAACCAAGCGAAACAACAAAAAAAAAAGGGTAAACTCCATTTACATAGAAAGTACCTGGGCGACGCACATTTGCTGCCTCCCGGATGCCGCCTCCGGGTTAATATGGCGGCGTCAAAACAACATTAAACACGAAGGGCGGCTACCGGAAGTAAATATACATAACACACACACACACGCAAACACATTGCGTATACGCAATAACCATAAAAATTTGAAAAGCGACAAGCCGAGGGAGCCCTCAATGGGGATTCACCTTTGCCTTTCAGTTTGCAAATTATTTTTTTCTTTTTTTTTTTAGTACTTCATTCAATAAGCATTAGGCGTGCTGAGAGTTTTATCGTAAATAAGTTCTTAAAGGTACTAAATTTATTCACAAGAAGTCTTTAGGCGAGTCTGAAAATGGACCCACTGTTTTGATTTAATAAACAAAATTAAATGTAAGTGCTGGACAGTTCTAAGTATAGCAAAACAGGCAGCAGTAGCTCAACGCATTTAATGCAAAATGCCCATGATTCATCTTGCATTTTTGGTGTCCTGTGACGAGGGCTGCAAACTCAAAACATTTTCTGAATTTCCTGTATTCAAAGCAAATTTGACCAAAGGTTAAGGATTCAGGTTTTTGGGCTAAGGTTTTGGTTCGGCCCACTTCTCACCCAATTTTTAATGTTCAGAGCTTTAAGGGGGTCTTCTACCTTTGAACAGTGTTTTATGAGTGTTTTTTAAAATAATTCTGGAGAGAAAATCATAAGAGCTTTTTCAGTTTGGTTTTTGGATTTAAGTTATAAATTAACTATATAAGAAAAAAAAAAAAAAATTTAGATTTCGAGGGCTGTTCAAAAAGTTATCGGCCTGCCAATTGAGGCCTCCAAAAAAGAAGGTGTAGAGGTGGTGGCCATGATTCCGGGACTCCAGGTTATCGGAATTGAAAACGGTAAATGAGGTTATGATCAGAATTGATGTAATTCTGGCCCGTACCTCAATCATATTTTTTAATATTTTTTAAAAAAATTGGCGGCCGTTTAAAATTTTTTTTTTTAGGTTTTTCAAGTTTTTTTATACACTTGAAAAGTGGATATTAATTTTTGTAACGCATAGAAATATTCATTTCCGACCCCATAAACTATATATATTCTTGATCAGGACGACGAGCTGAGTTGAATTCCGTCTGTCCGTCCTTCCGTCTGTCCGTCTGTCTGTCTGTCTGCACAGAGCCTTCTTTTTACTGCACGCAACTAATATGTCGGAACTGGCCGAATCGGATGACTATATCATATAGCTGCCATAGGAACGATCGGTCTAAAAACTAGTTCTAGTTAGAAAAACTTTTTTGTTTTCCATCGTAGCGTCACTTATCTTGATATATGTTAGTTTTATATGCTCCCACATAATTCTGGAAAAATGTATCAAAATCGGATCACTATAGCATATAGCTGCCATAGGAACGATCGGTCGAAAAATAAGTCTTTGTGAGAAAAACTTTTTTGATTTCCATCGTAGCGTCTCCAATCGTAGTATATATTTGTTTTATATGTTTCCACACAATTCTGAAAAAAATTATCAAAATCGGATGACTATAGCATGTAGCTGCCATATAAACGGTCGGTCAAAAAACTACTTCTTGTGAGAAAAACTTTTTTGTTTTTTATCGTAGCGTCCCCAATCTTGGTATATATTAGTTTTATATGCTTTCACATAATTTTTAAAAATTATCAAAATCGGATGACTATAGCATATAGCTGCCATAGGACCGATCGGTCGGAAAATGTATTTTACTAAGAAAAGTTTTTTTTTATGGTATCAAATTTTTATGATCAATGATTTAAAAATTTTAAATATCTGATATCTATATCCTATATATATTTTACCGGTTAAATCAGTTGGAGAAAAGTTTTTCAAGTGTATTAAAACTTCGGCTTTGCCTTCTCGTTTTAAATTGCTATAGCTCGGGCACCAGAGCAGATAGAGACGTGAAATAAAAAGCCATTGACAGATGTTTAATCAACGTTTTTGAAAATGGAAAAAAGTGGCGACCTACACTGAAAAAGTTTTTGGGTATCAACAAAAGAAAAATACAATTGGTCGGTTTTGGTAGTTCCCGTTAAAGCGCCACCTTAAAACTTTTACACCAATTACCTCCAAGCCTAACGCTAATTACCTGAAAGTTTAAAAAAAATCGAAGATACGCTTCTTTAAGAAAAATTAAAAAATGTACACCTATATACAAATAAGTACAACAGAAAAGAGTTTATCGTGTCGAGACCAAAAAATCTTAAAGGATATGATGGTAGTATATAAACATTATCTGGTTTTGCTCTGGTTCGCTGCCGTTTTTTTGTATTGCGCTTATAAGTTTAATATTTCGAAGGAATTTAAGATTTTTTAATCTCGTAAACCATTTCGAATTTCTCTTTCATGTCTTCAGCGAAGTTGTAGTTTATGCTAAAATTAACAACCCGTAAGAACAAACCAACTTAATTGGATTACTCCTTCACATAGTTTTAGGCCTAACTCTTTAAAATTTTCCTTTAACCTCATAGAATCAAAACCGTATTTTTAGCGATATTTCTTGGACATTGCATAAAAGTAACCCAAACTGAGGCCCAAACAATTTTTTTTCATTTCATTTCTCTATTGAATTAAAAAAGAAATTTCAAAATCCCCGTCCAGAGGCCGCCCCCTTCCCTTATACGTCGTAACCCTTTATTTTAGTTTTACAATAGTTCATAATTGTAGGCCGAAACTAATGGAGAAAATTTAAAATAGTAAAACTATCAAAATGCGATTTTCTGAAAAACATGGCATAACTTCGCGAAAGCTCATACCTCCAGCTATAGTAAAATATTCCAAGAAATATTAAGTCGTTAGTTAAATTTGTAAAAGTCTTAAATCATTCAGACAGATTTGTGGCGAAAAATTCATGCCTTTCTTGAACCTGCCCTCAACCCATCTAGCATAAAAATACGCTTAAGCCTTTTTGTTTACAACTCTTTTTCATAAATGTTAAACACATTTTGATGGTATCTCTCTAAATTTCACACATTTTCTCCTTTTTAATGAACCTCCCTAACATTTCATTTCCAAAAAGAAGAATATTTGCCTAATCGTGGCTAATTACGCATACGCCATGTTGTCCGGGCCAATGAAAATTATGCTCTTAAAGTGTCATGAAAATAATGAAAAGTCAGCGCGGCTCGGAATTACATGTTTTTGTTGTTTGTCTGCCAACAGGCTGGCTGGCACATGAAAGCGAGGGGGGGGGAGCGGAGGGGCAGCGTGGGGTGGAGTCACGCTATGCTGCATGGAAATTAAATGGCGTGCCATTTCCGTGTCGTGACTGTCATTTCCGTTTCCTGTATTTATACAAATCACAAAGTAAGCCAAAAATAAATATATATATGCCAGGCACGCAAGCAAAAAAAAACTTTAAATGTCTCTTCATAAGAGCAAAACAACATTCGAGGGCCGCCAAGGGCATAAAACTTAAAATGAAATCAAATAAACAAACGTGTGGCGAAATAAAAATAAGCGAACTGGCATATAACACAGGATATTAACGGAATGTCAACATGTTTGACAAAGTGAAAATGGCGAGAGAACACACAACCAAAGAAGAAAGCAGAAGAAAGCGCTCAGCTGGAGCTGGAGCAGGAGGAAGATGTCAGAGCCAACGAGCATATCAACAGCGAACCGCTTAATTAAATTGTTTGCGGGTATTAAAATGGCAAAAATAAAACAAACAGAAACAAAAAACGAAATGAAAACTTGAGCTTAACGCAAGGCGGGGGGGGAATGTGGGTCAAAAGTGTCGCGGCGAGAAATCGCAGAAAATGTCACCAAGAGGCTAGGCGAAAAAAAACCCCATTTGTGATGGCAGCGGATTAGCTGCTGACTTTCAAGTGAATTGTAAGCGTGTCAAAGCAAGGCGAAAGGATTAGGCCAAAGGATTATAACACACACACTGAGAGAGAGAGAGAGCGAGATTGAATTTAATATTTTAATTTAAATATTTTGATACAAATAAAAAATGTCATAATATAATATTTACCGGCAATTCATTTGCAATTTCCTTAATTAATCGAATCACTGAAGCAATTTCGAACTGGCTCATATTACAAAAAAAAAATTTATATTTGTAAAATTAAACCAGAATATTTACCATTCATTGATTTCCATAATTCTCTGTGTTTTTTTTTTTGTCCACTGTCAAAATCAAATTAATAGTTGAAATTTATACATTTATTAATGCTTATTAAGGTTTATAAATATTTAAGGATCTAAAAATAAATGAAAATGCAATTATGTGGGAAAACTCCAAACTTGATGTCTGTGCACTTCGAGCTGTCAAATTACACACACAAAAATAAAATCAATATTAATAAAATTTACAATTTGGTTGCATATTATGCAATTAATTTCATTGACAGCATTATGAAACCTGGTCACACAATACAAACTGACAGCGCCAGAGCCATGCGTCCCGCACCCAACCAGGAATCTGGAATCTGGTCTGGTCATCGCTCTTTGTTTCGCACTGACCGCATGTTAATGGCCCGCCGTTGTTGCTTTTGTCATTGCCGGCAATTGCAATTTAGTAGCAAAAAGTGTTGCACTCGAGCAATTAAGTTTTACCCACCGTTCGTTACCCAGCCACCTCACCTCACCTCACCCCACCGCACACACAAAAATGCATCTCTCATTCGAGATTTTCCGGTTTTGTTTGGCACTTTTGGTAACATGCGTCGTATACGCAATCAGTTGAAACGCCAAAATATTTTATGAGCCATGCGGCAACTGATTTGCATATTTTCGTGGCGATATATATGGTTTGCGAAAGGGCAATCAGGATTTTATCAAAACCCAAAGGGGTTAACCAAATAAAAGCAACAACAAAAAATCGATTACTAAAAACTGTCTTTATTAAAGATGAGAAAAATGGTTATAAATACTTGGTAAGGAAGTAAGGGAATTGTTGTCGTAAATAAAGAAATCCATTACAGAATTAACTCAAAAATCGGGTAAGAATTGGATAAAATCCCAATTATTCTTATTAAAAAATGTTGCATACAAGGAAGGGCAAAAATCAGGATATCTAATTTGTAAAAAAAAAAAATAAACAAAAAAAAAAAAAAAAATATAAAAAAAATAATAAAAAAAAAACAATTTAAAACACACCACAAAAATAAAAAAAATTATTTCAAAAAAAAAAAAAAATATAAAAAAAAAAAATTATTAAAAAAAACCTAAAAAAATATTAGTTATAAAAAAAAAAAAAAAAAAAAAAAAAAAAAAAAAAAAAAAAATTTATAAAAAAATTAATAAAACTCCCCAAAAAAAAAAAAATAATATTATTTTTCCAATTTTTAAAAATTTATTATTTAATTATTAAAAAAAAAATACAAATTTTTCATTTTTTAAGTGTTTTCAAAATAATAAACAGTATTCATAAGAGAAGGTATATCTAATTGAGATAATCATTTTTAAACTATAATAAATGGATTCTAACTCTTTCGTGACTTCACATGCCGCAGAGATAAAATAAGTGTATCGGAAGATGCAGCCAACATGATACAGAGTTCCTCATATGCCATGCCTTTTTTACCTATTTTACCTCTAGCAGTCGCAGAGGCAGCTAGGGAAAGCTGGAACTTTTTTTTTAAATTACGTAAAGGAATAATCAAATAACATTTTTTGAAAATTTGGCAGATTTAAAAAAAATAATAAATTATTTTAGTTTTCCAAAATTGAAAAAAAAAAATAGTAAAAAAATTGACAGTTGGTAAATAGTAGAATCACAAAACAGTATTTTTACCTATTATTATACACTAACAAATACATCAATCAATAGAAAACCAAATATGACGATTCGTTACCTAGTTTCGTAAAATTCTACCTGAAAGAGGACCAAATTAAGACTGGATTTATACGATGAAGCAAACTTCATGAAGTTTTCTTAGTAGGCGAGAAACTTAAATGTTCTTCTATACTTTTCGTTTAATTGGTCTAAATGAATTCCCCTCAATTTACGCCTACTAAGAAATCTTCATGAAGTTTGTTATAGTGTAAATCCTGACTTAGACGGGATCTTTAGATTCGTTTACAAGGTCTTCCAGACCTTTAAAACGAATAGTAAGGAAATACATATAAATCTCTCGCCTACTTAGAAAACTTCATGAAGTTTGCTTCAAGTGTAAGTCCCGTCTCAGAATGGCCTATTTTTTTAAACTAAAATCGGTCAACTTTAAAGGGTTATATCTTCTAAAATCAAAATCGCATTTTATTAAGGGATTCATTTTTGAAATCGTTTAACAATTTTCTATAAAATAGGTTCATTCAAATATTTGTAGTCCCACATGCAATTTTTTTATTTGCAACCTAATTTGTTCTACAGGCGCCACTTTGCGACGTCGGGGGATATTGAAAGCTGAACGACTGCATATTAATGCATTCGACCACTGCGCTCTTGCCAGATAATCACAAATAACTGAACCTTGGCTAATGTTAAACTTATCCTAGTCATAAGTTAATCTCTCAAAATATTCAAGGCCTGACAGAAAAAAAAAAAACCATTTGGAATGGATATGGACATATCCTTTTGGATATTGAAATGCATATCCTTTTCAAATTTACACATCCTTTTGATATTTTTTCAACCTCCATTGAATGAATAACTAACATCAATTTAACATTATTTAAACTCAAATGGATGATAAAAATGGATATGGACATAACCAGTCCAAATGGAATGAAAAATATCCAATGGATCATCAAGAAATATCATTTTTTTCAGTGTGGCAAGACCGTTGACTAGAAGTCCGATATCAAATCACCTCTTCCAAGTAGGATTTTTTCATTTGTGTTTATTTCTTGATTTTTGCAAGGTTCCAAAATCGATTTTTTTATCAAAATTTTCCAAAATAAATTTAAATTACTTGCAATCTTTTAATCTTCATATGTTTCAAAATAATTTTAGTTTGTTGAACAACATTTAATTTTTAGATGAAGATTTAAAATTTTAGAAGTTAATAAATATTATGAAAATGTATTTTTTTTATCCTACGAAAAGAGTTTTGTTTAAAAATTAAAACCTAAATAGGGATGATACAGTCTTGGTTTTGAGATTATAAATTATAGTTTAAGGCATTGCAATCTTCATTTTCGAGATGGTTTTTGATAGATTTTTTACGGGCACAAAGAAAATAAATAAAACATTATAAACTTTACCCCCGGAAAATAAAGGATATACACTCAGAGAAAAATCGAGCAGATCGTGCTTGATATCAAGCAGATTTCGTGTCAGAAGTTCGGCAAGACTTTTTAGTCTTGCCTAATCGTGCTAGATTTCTGTGGTAGGCTTACTTGGGTAGAGCTTTTGATATTTTATGGAATATGAATAACATTGTATGCAGTTCTGAGAACAATAACGATCTCCAAGTAGGTACATTTTCTTCATTTTGGAAATGTTTTACTTTGAGGATTGAAGCAATAAAAGTGAATAAAAAGAACACTCAGAACCGAAACCGCACTTTTGCAATACTACGGTTATTTCCGGATCTTTTGGTCCCAAAAATATCGGTTCTGAATGCCGGTTCTCAAAATGCAAAATATCGGTTACGGTGAAGGTTCTGGTTTTGAGTTTTAATCGATTCCTTTTGGTCTACGGTTCCGGTTTGACCTTCTGATTTTATTAAATAAAATATTTATAGAGATGCATTTTTTGTCCTGCATAATCATTGGTGACGCCTTCTCAAATCGTGCATGAATCGTGCGTAAGCCTAATTTTCCAGGGTCGGAAATGGTTGTACATGGCAACCATTAAAAAAAAAATTTTTAAATAAGGGAAAATCAGACAAGAAGTTCAGAAAATATAAGGTTGAAAGTTTTAACCTATTTATCAACAGCTTGCATGGGGGGTTTTTGAGAAAACGTTGTTTTTGATTTGTATTAACAAATTCGGGTACTCATGGATAATAATGGATAGAAAAACATTTTTATACCCTTGCAGAGGGTATATTAAAATTGTCACGATGTTTGTAACGCATTGAAGGAAGCATTTCCGACCACATAAAGTATATATATTCTTGATCAGCATGACGAGCTGAGTTCATTTCCGTCTGTCCGTCTGTCCATCCGTCCGTCCGTCCGTCCGTCCGTCCGTCCGTCTGTCCGTCTGTCCGTCTGTTTCTATGCTATCTCCTCCCTCAGTTTTAAAGCTATCTTGAGCCAAACTCTTGCAAAAGTCTTTTAAATACAAATACGCTGCACATTTGTCGAATCGGATCGGATGACTATATCATATAGCTGCCATAGGAATGATCGGTCAAAATAAGTTCTAGTGAGGAAAAACTTTTTTGTTTTCCATCGTAGCGTCACCAATCGTGGTATATATTAGTTTTTTATAGTTTCACTTAATTCTGAAAAAATTTATTAAAATCGGTGACAGAACTCGCATACTATAAAAATCCTCTATTTCCATTCAGTAATCAAGAATTTCTTTTAAACCTTTCTAGGTATCGCTTACATAAAAATTGCTGATTAAAAATTTTCCTTAATTTGTTTGGACCTTTGTTTTTAATTGTTTAAATGAATTTATGTTACATCTTAATTTAATTTGTATTTTTTTTTAGTTTTTTGTAAGGCTTATAGTATTTTGTTTAATTTTTGTGGTGCTGGAATTTAGGTTAAATTTTTTATATCTGAAATTTATATTCACAGCGCAATTTTTTTTATTTAGCCCAAACAATTTTAAATGGTATTTAGGTCAATTTTGTTCATTTTCAGCAAATTGAGAAGCAGCTGCATTAAATGCACTCACCCTGACGAATAAAAAAAAAAAATACCATCAGCAAACAAAGTCGAAAGAAGGAAAGACAAAACGAAAACGTTCATCGAGGCGAGTGCGAATAATTACTGGCCATATAACTGCAATGGCGGGCTGACCAACCAAAAACCCCAAAAAAACAACAACAACAACAACAAAAAACAATAACAAATGTCCTGCTGCTGCGGTAAATGTTGACAGGACTGGGCAACAGAGTGTGGCCCTCTGCGTGCTGTGTGAAGCCCCCGAATGATCGATGTCGTATTGTCAGTTTCATAAAAATTCAAACTGGCGAACCACGTTGTCTGGGCCACCACCAACGGGGCGTAAAGTGCTTTTGTCAGAAGGCTTAAACTGCCAGCCAGCCAACCAACTGACCACGCCCACCGGCCCCACCCCCAGCTCGGCCAGTGGTTCTTGGCTTTATTGTTCGTACCAATTGATGCTGGCCAGCAAAAAGCAAAAGATGCGAATGGCTGTAAAATGCAATAAATTAAACAATATCTGCACCAAATTGCAGCTGCAAACGATAGGTGGGATTTTTCACTGATGCTTTTAACAATTTTTATGAATAAATATATATATATATTTTTTGGTGGTTTCAGTTTGAGAAACTGCAAATCCTCACACGTTTGGCCAAGTGTCACAGCAAGCGAAATGAATGCGTACATGGAGCAAAACAAGCAGCGATTGCGACAGGACATGACCAGGAACTTGGCTGGACACGACACGACTAACAGCAGCAGCAGCAGCAGCAGCAGCAGCAGCAGAGCAAGGCAAAGGCAATTTAATTCAATCAAACCCAAAGCTGGAACAATGACAAGCCCTGACCAGATACAAAATGACATTTGTGGCCAAGAGTTATAGTGGCTGAGACCAAGAAGAATAACGAGCGAGCGAGACAGTGCGAAGTGGCGGTAGAAATTTTGAAATAACTAAAGCTAATGTTAAGAAAGCAAGACATGTTGACAGAATTTGTAAAGGGAAAAAAATGTTAACTATTGAATACACAAAATCGGAACAAAATTTGATCTACCATTTCACAAATAAACAAGTTTGAAACAGTTTCTAATTCGTCTTAACAAAATCAATTTAGATTTCTAAAAGAATGCCTATGCTTAGTATTCCCCATTTTTTGTGCTCCTTTTGCATTGTTCAAGACGATTATCATTTTTAGTTACAAGCACGCAGCTCATTAAGAGGGTTTTTTGAATATCTGGAAATTTTTACAATACTGTCAATAAAGTATTTAAATAAAATAAAAATCTGACTAAAAGCCATACTTATTTTTTTATTCAAAACCAAAAAGAAGAAAAATGAAATCCTCATAGAAAAGAAAAAAATCGGAAGAGATTGTATATCTTTTCGCGTATTAATACTGTTTCTTAGCCAATGTGAACCGGTTCAGAGTCATATCTCAGAAATTATTTAAGCTCTGAAACTTAATTTTGGTGTTAGTTGGTTAATTTGACTTTCATTTATCTGATCGAAAAATAATGTACGGTTGATCGATAAATAATGATAAGCATTATTAATCTCTTGGGGGTCAAAACAATGTAACTCCAAAATTGAGTGGAGTGGCAAAAGTCGAAAATAAACTTGATCTGCCTGCAAGTATAAAGTCTGTATATTCCATACACTTCAAACCTCTAGCACTTACGAACTCTGAGATGTGTCTGGACAGACATATATCCTTGTGTCTGTTACATACAGTTGTACCGTCAGGTAGATTGCTAAATGTTTTTTTGTCTAATCGAATCAAAATTTAGAAATTTGTAGATTTTGCTGTCAAAAATAAATTAGACCACCCCGCAGAAATTAATAATCTAGCTATGGGCCTGTGCACTGTCGTACAGTGGCGCCATTTGAGTTTTTTTGAGGCAGAATTTATAACTTTTGAACCAAATGAAATAATCGAAGAATTTAAAGGGCAAATTATATGTAGATCAACCTATAAAATAAGTGTTTTAAAGGGGTGCTACGCCTACTAGATGCTTACCTAATGGTTATCAAAGTAAAAATTTGTGAACAAATCAATTTTATGGTACCAAAAATAAATATTTTTAACAATTTTATATTATTTGTGGTTTCTTTTTTAGTGTTTCTTTGATTTGAAATAATTACCCAAAAAATTAAAAAAAAAAAAAATTAATTATTTGTTTTCGAATTCTTTTTGAAAAATTTTTCAAGTTTTTTTCAAAATAATTTTTACTATTCATAAGACAAGGTATATCTTAAATATTAATCATTTTTGGAATAAATAAAACTGGATTCAAACTCTTTTCGTGACTTCAACGCAGAGATAAAATAGTGAATCGGAAGTTGGGGCCCACATGTAGAAGAGGCCCTCATTTCGCCATGTCTTTTTTACCTATTTTACCTCTAACAGTCGCAAAGGTGTCTTCGGGCAGCTTGACCGTTATGAATTAGGTAAAAGAAGGTAATCAAAGAAGATATTTTGAAAATATGGCAAATATAAAAAAATTTACATTTTTTTTATTTTCCATCAAAGTTGGAAAATAGCGAAAAAGTTGACAGTTAATAAGTACTTTAGTTAATAGAAACAAAAAAAAACGACAATTCGTTACCTAGTATTGGATATATTCTACCTGAATGCGGACAAAATTAACTGAAAATTGTGTTTTCTTTTTTAAATCTGAAAATCGGTGAACCTTAAAGGATTATGTCTTCTAAAATAAAAGAATTTCCTATAAGATGGGTTCGTTCAAAACTTCGTAGGCGCACATGCAAATTTTGATTTTAGAAACTTCATTTCATTTAATTTGTTGGGTTTTTTTCCTGTTTCTTTCTAATAGATTTCTTAATTTCAAACAAGCTCGAGTTTATTCGTGACAGCAGTTTTTATTGTAAAATAAGAAATTTTATGAAATCCTGTTACAATAAAAATGTATTTCTAGATAAAGTTAGTTAATAATTCTGATGTAGACGAATCTGAAGTTGGTCTTAGCCGATTTGATATTTATTTTAGAAACTAAAATGACAATCATCTTTATCAGCAGGTTGAGATCATCAAACTTCAAAGAATGAATTAAACTGAACTTACTGCTGCACATGACACTCACTCTTAAATTATGGTTCAATTCATCGAATAGTCAAATGGCCTAACGTTCGTTAAAGAGCTGCGCTGTACAAACTAATAAGACCTTATACGAATGTGAATCACTTACTACGTTTATACAGATATATAAAAAATCATGATTTTTGCTCTTCTAAGTATGCTATGTATTATAATTATGGAAAATATTGTATACCTTTAACTGGTTCGACAATCTAAGTAAATGCACAATGTGGATTATGTATATTGCTGGCTAAGGACTATAATAAGTAAATAAATAAATAAATTGTTCTTTAAAAAAAAATAAGTTTGCATACTTTTTGGGGCAAAAAGCATGATTTTTTAATAGAATAAACGTGCTTATATAAAATGAGCATCAATGTTCGGTATGAGTAGACGTGATAGTTGTTGTAAATTTCCATTTTCAGAAAACTAAACTTATGGAAAAAAAAGATAGATTTTGAGACCTCAAAGTGCACTGTGTCATTCAATAAATCAACTGAAAATGAAATAGATTTTTATTTGTAGTTCACATGCTTTTATCAGTATTTATAATTAATGAAATGTAATATTGTTGACTGTCACATATCAACGGCAACATTTAGTGTAAAAAGAAATCACATAATTCATTGGGACAAAGAACTCTAGTTGCCCAGCCGGACCTCAATCAACTGCCAAGGGCTTTCCATATGTGGCCACTTTCAAGGCTGCAAAAGCTGTTAAAAAAAAAGCAACTAAAATTTGTGTGACAGACCGAAGAGTGGCCAACTGATGGATCAAAAAGGTGGCATCAAACAAGTCAACAAACTAAACGCAGACTAACTGAAAAAATGCATGGCGGCCATTGTCCTGTCACTGGGTTTCCTTCAACAAAATGGCGACACAGACTGTTGACACTTGAACGCTGCCCGCTGCAGTTGTCGCATAATCCACACAATGTTCACCCCACGGTTTTTTTTTTGTTTTCGTTTTGTATGCCAATCCTTTGGTGCAGTGGCCAGTGATATCAACACGGATCAAAGCGGCCATCTTTCTTCTCACACACACACACACACGAACACATCCATAACAATGGATGATGCTGGCTGTTGTTGTAGTTTACAACAATGCGACATCAAGCGGCGAACGCGTAAAGCTTATCATCAACGCAGTGGTCAGCTGGAGCGCTGAAGCAGCAGCAGCAGCGGCGGCAGGAGCAGCGGCAGCATTTCGTGCTGTTGACACTTTGGATTCGAGAATTTATGCAACTTAAAAGCGGTCAAGTTACGAATTTATGCATGGCATGCATCCACATCCACATCCGCAAACACAAGCACAGACACAGACACAGCTGGAGGGCCAGCCATATAAATATATATGTTTGCATGACCGATTTTTTTTTTTTTTTGTTCTTCTGCTCCTCCTGCGCATAAATTGAGCAGCCGCTTGCCCAGTGGCCGGTAATCGGAGGGAATTGCTCGTTTGACACTTGCTGCTTACAGCCGTTTAACTCGACAATGGTTTTTAATTCTTTATTTTTTTTTTGCCGTGTTGTTTTTATTATTTAAAAAAAAATGGGGATGAAATTATTTGCTTTTTGTTGCCGGGCATAAATTGCACTCAATTTTTATTTCACTTCTTTTTAAGTAAACAAAATGACACCTATGGGGGGTTAAGCCGAATTTCACAACAACAAAAAATACTTGAACTTTTTTATCAAATTTAAAAGATAAAATTACTATTAAAAACTCGTTTGGATAGCCAGGTTAATTAATTGTCCTTTCCCAAAAACCCATTACGCCAATTACCACCAAAAAAAAAATAAACCACAAAAGCTTTTTCAGCTGAGTCCAAGAATTAGGCCAACTCCCCGGTTAAGGCGGCCAGCTTTCAGTTCGCTGCGGTTACATCAACATGACCGACACCCACACCCACCAAAATGAAGCAAGAAAAAAAAAAAAACTGAACCCAGCCTAAGTGCAGCTGCATCCCATAGCTCGAATTACATAATAAATTCTCAGCTTATTTGCATAGTTTTGTGGCTGCGAACAATGTCCGAAGCGCCGAACTTAATGGAATTTTGTAATAAATTTTGCAATGAGTTTGGCTTCAAAACAGACTTTAACAGCTCATTGCAGCGCCAGCCGAAAAGTATGCTATAGTTTTGCACTTGCTCCTTTTAGCTTTCGATACCCTGTAGCAAAGGTAACAAGGGGGTATATTGAAATTGAGCAAAATTATTAAATAGACAAATGGAAGCATTTATAAGCCTTTTAAGGGTATACACTGCCGGAAAATTATTAGCTTCCCCTTAAATCGTTCAGTCTAAAGGCACATTACTCAGAGCTGTGAATCAGCATCATTCTCAATCTTTATTCTTTCATTGTTTTTTATTTACTCCCTTTCTAAAAGTATTCTTGCGTGTTGAAAGTAAAACTATTATTTGTTTAATTTAAAGCTGTATTTCCATTTGTCTTACTTATCATATGAGTTTCTCATTTGAGTTGCTTGGATAGTGAAAAAAATCAATCTGCAAAGTTTATTTTTCTTCTTTTTTTGGTGTATTAGCCTGTCAAAACATTTAAATGAGTTTCACATCTGAATTTTTTGACACATAACTTACAACTACCTGAGGTATTTTTCAGCTATCTAAGCACAATTGGTACAAAATATTTTTTATTGAGCGCACAACCCATCGCCAGCTATTTCTTTTTCTTAATTTTTGTAAAAATGCACAATGGTCCCAAAGACGATTTATTTGGCATAAAGTAAAATAAAGTTCTGATTACGAAAAAAAAGTTTTATTTTCAAATAAAAAAAAATATACGCCAGGCGTCATGGAACCGAAAACTTTCATTATGAAATGCAGCCCTTAATGTTTAGCGAAGCCCTGTAAGTCTTAAATTTTACTCGTGGCTTTTATTGTGTCAAAATTTTGTCTAAGTTGATTTAAGCAATTGAAGTAAAATATGGAAAATAATGTCCAAGGTATGTTTAATACAATTCGAGTTTGAGTTAATTGTATAGGCGAGCTTAACCAAAATGTAATTCTGTTTCGTGGAGTAAAAGTTTGGTGGATTTTCGTATCTGTTAATGCCGTATTGTTCATTAAAGTGTTCTCTATATAGTCTAATAAGTATTATTCCGAATTTCCACAAACCCGTGAAATCACAAATTTTTTCAGACCACTTCGACTTTAAGCATAAAGAATTGCTTGAAGTATGGTTAACAAATGGACGCAAAACATAAGCTCTATTCGATTTTTTATTAGAAAGACTTACATAGACAAAGCTTATCTATACAGAAAGATGATCATATACAAAAAAAAACCAAAAAATTTCCATATAGGAAAAAAAAATTATGAAAATCGGCCAGATGGGTTATATGGCAGCTATATAAAATAATTGTCCAAATTGAACTAAATTTAGTAGGATACCTTGGGAACTTAAAATACGAATACAAACTGAATTTCAATAGTTTAAAAAACAACAAAGTTACGCCCAGAGAAATCTAGCACGATTAGGCGAATCGGCTTTAATTTAGTTTTTTTTCGTCTTGAATTTTCAAGAAGAAATCTGCTTGAAATCGAGAAGGTGAGGCGTTCGCATTGCGGAGAGCGAACGAAAAATCGAGCTTGAAAATTCATGCTTGATTTCAGTAATTTCTTCTTGAATCCAAGAAAATTCTGTCTTGCCGAATTTCTGACACGAAATCTGCTTGATATCAAGCACGATCTGCTTCATTTTTTCCCTGAGTGTAGTGAAAATTGACCAGGTCTTGACCAGAAAACTGACCATGTAGCTATACGAAATAGTTTCGCAATTTTAACTAAATTTGGTAGGACTTCTTGGGAGCTTAAAACACGAGTGCAAACTGAATTTCGGTTCAATACTTTAAAAAACAACAAAGTTAGTAAAAATCGGCCAGATCGTTTATATGGTAGCTATATCAAGTATAGGTCTAAATTGAACGAATCTTTGTAAGTCTTGCGTATAAACCAAATATCGTGCAGATATCTTTATAATTAGATTTTACACAAAAAAAATTGAATTTGGGACCAGTGTGCAATGCATGGATTTAGTACCAATTAATCTGCTCATCTGTCGAGGCGAAGAACGTATCAAACTACGTTTGTAAACCTTCAACTCAAGTAAAATGTTCAGAACAAATGGTAGTCTGCTGGTGCAAGGTCTGGGCTATAAGCGGGTGGGTTTAGACCATCCATCCGGTACTTTTCACTTTTGCGAACTGCGGCCAAGCATTATCATGGTGGAAGAGCTAGGACTTATGTCTGGCTTCAATTGCATAGGTAGAGATCCCCGGCTATCGTCTGACCTTTTTTCAAAAGTTCGTCGTAAAAGATTCCCCTGTGGGAATGCAAAATATAAAGGCTGTGTCAATATCACAACTTTTAAAGCGTCTGAACGATTATTGAGAAGACTTTCTGCTTGTCTTTCCTTGCAAAAATTAAGGCTTCTAATGACCGTCGAATATAAAAAGAAAACGCACTTGGGGACTGTGTAAAGAATTTTTTTTTTTAATAATTAACAATCGTCTAAGAATAATACAAAAAATGGAGGAAACTTAACTTCGTTCTATCTAAGTTATTACCTAGTACTCGCAATTGTTGTGGTACACGAATTGAACACACTCGTTCTCGAGAAGAATTGAACGCATCCACTTCAACTTGACGGCTATTTGACAAGTGACCATTAAAGTGATTAAAGTTAATCGTCAGTTAAAAACTTATCCCTTTATATTTAAAATTTTACAGTGATAAGTGAAATTCCTTATAATGATAACGTCAGAAAATATATCAGTTCAGTTTAGTTTCAGTTCCTGAAACAAAATTACAAAATTAAATACAAAAATTCTGGAGTGAAAACCATAAAATCTTTTTTAGTTTGGTTGTTTTGTTTTGTGTTATTTATTATTTAAATAAAAAAAATTGTAATAAAAGTATTTTGGAAATCGAGGGCTGTTAAACAAGTTGTCGGCCTGCCAATTAAGGTTTAAAAAAAAAGGTTGAGAGGTGGTAGCCATGATTCCCGGACTCTAGAATATCAGAAATCAAAACAGTTCATGAGGTTATGATCTGAATTGATGTATTTCTCTTCCGTAACTCAATCATATTTTTCAATATTTTTTTTAAAAATTGGCGGCATTTAAAAAAAAAATGAATTATTCAAGAATTTTTTGTATTGTAGTTTAGTGTACAAAATTAGTAAAAAAAAATGTTTTTCCTCTTTATTGTTTTTCCTCCATTTGAAAAAATTGTGTTTTTATGTTGAGTTTAATTTGACAAGCACTTAAAAAATACACCAATATATTGTTTTTGTCATACCTTTGGATACCATTTATCACTTTCGCCTCTTGCTGGGTATCTTACAGTCAGGCTTGGCCGCCTCTCTAACATGTTTTTAGAAAAGGGGGAAGCAGAGCAATTACAACAAGTGCCAAATGCACATCAACAACAGAGTTAAATCACCAAAGCAGGAATCGGAGTTGCAGCTGAAGTCGGAATGCCGACTTTCCAACAACTGTCGACTGGCGGCTGTCGCCGGAAGCGCAAAAGTTCCAGCTAAAAGGAGAAAAGGCGACAGCGAGCGGAAACAAGCAGCGCAGTAAAAGTCGCACTACTTCTGCGGTTGTCAGTTGTTTTAACAGCTTAGCCATGGCCGGCAGCAGGGGCTGTGGTAGGAAATGTGCTGTCAATTTACGCGAACGTCAACCGTGGGCACTTTAAGTTCCCACTACGGCCGCCGCAAGGTGCTGCGCTGCGGAGGAGTTGGTTAATCTGTATAAAAAAAAAAAAAAATTTTTATCATCATTCCAACTGTCGACAACTTTTTCTAAATTAACTTTTAGAGTGATTTGGTCATAAGTTTTGCCTAAGTCATTTAAAGTTTGAGGCTGGTGCTGAAATAAAATCTTTGACTGGTTTTGCTATTTCAATTTTCTGATCTAGGCGACGAGAAATAATAAGCAAAGGCATAAAAGTTTGCAAGCAGAAGAAGACATTTTTAATATATGTAGAAGAAAGGCTTACTCAACTCCTCAATATCATTATTATTTTCTGGGATTATATTATTTTTTGTTTTGTTTTATTGCAAAAAAATAACTTACTAATTTTGATAAATTAAATCTTATTAAGAACTTCTAATTAATACAAAATCATTTAAAAAACTTTCTCTATTTATTTTGAACTCAATATTTACCAAAAAAATTTATTTTTCAGCAAAATTTCATACAACAAAATCAAATGATTCATATGCCTGAATTCATAAATTATGAAGTGCTTTAGCACCATAAATTATAGCTCTAAAATATAGTACTTTATCGTAATCCCCCTGAAGCGGCAAATGCTCAATGGAGCGGCTCATTAAGTTGATTGAACGCACAAATGTATGCTATACTTATATGCTAATTTCCAGCTGACGCTAAAGGAACAAAAATAACTTGCGTTCAAACAAAAAAAAAACACAGTGAAAGCAAGAGGCAAACAACACACACACACACACATATTCGAGTAGCATACAACACAGAGTCAGGGGCGTAGAAGAAGCAAACTCAAGCTAAAAGTCTGCACATTTTGTTTGTTACGCCACTGACAGGGGTTGTGTGTACACTCACACACACACACACATGCATATTCAATTGGACAAGTGCGTGTAATTGACCCAAATTGTGATGAAATTGCGCCAAAGGAGCACTTTGCCAGCTCACCAAACTCACACACACACATCCACACACATGAAGTAAAAGCGAAATCAAACTCAAAAACCAGCCAAGGCACTGAAAGCCACACACAATCAACCAAAAGCAAACCTCTATACAGCCCAGGTGGAGGTCGAGTTTTTTTTGTACCATTGATTGCATTCTGGCCAAGTGACCAGCAATAATGATCGTTTGCTCTCGCCTCGTTCTACTTCTCAGAATGTTGTCAGCCCAATTTTATTAATATTAGACAAAGAAACAAAGGCAGGAAGTTAACTAGCCATGAACCGAAGCCGCAACTAGCTTGAAACAAATTTTAAAAATTGAAATTGTAATGTTATCAAATTCAAAAATTGATCAGTTTTTGCTTTAAATCCCTAAACGGACCTGCGAAGTAAATAATTTAACTTACTTCGGCATATTTTACTACGTTTATGCACAAATAAAAATGATTTTTGACCTTCAAAGTATGCTATGATTATGAATATAAATAATTAAGGAAAATATTTTTTTAGTATACCTTTGACTGGTCCGACAATCTGAGTGAATGCACAATCTGGATAATGTAAGATGCTGCCATACCTGCCTTTAAATTATCTCGTTCAAAAAATAATAATTGAAGAAAATAAAGTTAGCATACTTTGAGGATATAAAAATGTTGTCAGACATAAGAAGGGTGCAGTAACATCAGAAAACTGTATATATAGACTTAACGATGGCTCAGTCGACACCAATTCACTCGAACATTAGTCAGCTGTTTTTTGTTATTGTCTCTTTCTTAGCAATGTCATGACACTGTCCGTCTCGCTCTAACCACCGTGTTTTCCTATATATATATTAAAAATATCTTCACTCCTACTATCAATTAACAGAAGTATATACACTCAAACTTTTCACATTTTAAGAGCCGTCTCAATTTTTCTCTCTAATACTCTTGGTCTGTGGTAACATTGTTTGGAACAATGTTTCTTCAGCAGTTCGAAGTAAAATTATTTCCACAGGCTTCAATATAGGTTCCACTCATGTGCTGTTAGGCGCAACAGTTCTTCTCAGCTCCGTATGGGCACAATGTAAAGGGTGAAGGAATCATTACTTCTCCTTCTTTTATTCACAAAATTTGTAAGAAACTTTGCGCGTCTTCGCAGGTCCTTATAGGGCTTAAGGGTGGTTAAATATGTTTTTGTAAAACAACAGATATAGCCTGTTTTCCTATTTGGTCTCCAAATCGCAATAGTTAGTTCTCCGACATACGCAAATCGCAAAATTCGGCGACCTTTAAGTTCGAGAAATTAAAAGTTAATAGGAAATGTTGTTTGAGTTAACAACTGACTCTCTAACAAACTAATTTCATCTATTCTTTGACAATTGAAGCTTATTTTTGTAGACTCTCTTACACAATTCGGAGTATATTTTTAAACAATTTTTACTGATCACTCTTAAAATTAAACATTGAATAATTACGCATTTATATCAGGGACGGAATATCATAGTTATTTTCATAAAACCTTTATAGTAATACAACAATAAAGATCATTTGATAAAATTATTTGAAATACACTAAAACGTGTGCTTATCTTTCCGCAATCGACATACACAATAAACATTTTATTGCTGACTTTAACGATAAAAAATAACCATTACAAAAATACTCAATTAATAATAGTTATTAAAAACTTTTTTTAATTACACAGCTAACAACAATTATTGGAAGATTTATATAATGAAATTCATGTAATGACACTTTTTTCAAGACTTATATTAAACAATTAATAAATAACAGTTACTAAAGACTTTTATTGTAGTACTCAGAACATAATTATTATAAAATACTTTAATTTTATTATTCAGAAAAAAGACTTATCGAAAGACTCTTATTACAAAAAGTAGTAAATAAAACTCATTCAAGACTTTTATTTTTTAATAAAAGTCTTTCAATTAATTATAGCTTTAGCGGTTTGCTCTCTGCTTCAATGATCCATTTGATGTACCTTATCATTAACTTTTATATTGTAATTTAAAAATATAAGTCACTGACTGAGTTTTATCAACTGAGTTAAATAGTAAAAGTCTTTCGATAACTCTTAATTTTAAGTAATAAAATAATCTTCTTTAATAATTGTTTTGTTGAGTAATTTAATAAAAGTCTTTAGTAACTGTTATTTATTGACTTTTCAGTAAATTTTCTACAACTGTGGTTTACTGAGTAATATAAAAAAAGTCTTTAATAACTGGTTTACTCGAGTCAAAAAATAAAAAATAATGTTATTAATGAGTTAAGAGAAAAAAACAAAATATATTAAATATTCTCTCTGTTGAAAATTCTGCTGATTCAAGTTTATTTCCATTATATTCTCTTGGAGTTAATTAACGGGTAATGTAATTATGGTAGCTCTACTTTTCCCCATGTGTTTAATATGATATTGACATGAAGCTTATCCAAATATCAATTTAGCAAGAACCCCTAAAAGTATGCTCAATAATAAGAACAGTTTTATTAAGCTGATCAGTGATCAAGTGTCTCTGCTGAACGCGCCCATTTAATATAGTCTTACCCATTTCTACAATGATTGCATAGTATCAAACGGAGATACCGGCTAAACTGCCTTAATTCTTTTATAATTCTGTAGATACTGTTAATGCTCTGTTAACTTTAAAATGTTAAATAAAATCAACTACCTTTGCTGACTTTAACTGTCGTTCACTAACGGCTCGTTATTGCATACAGAAACCCTTAAAATAAAACAAATTGTTTATAACATTTTGACTTAAAAAAAAACCTCGAAAATGTTTCCAATGTTTTGTACAAATTTGAGGATGTTACATTAACTAGTTTAGTCTTTTATAAGTTTTGCACCCCAAAACTTTGCTGCAAGTTATCAGCAATTACGCATAAACAAAAAGTAAGCCAAAAGTTGGCAAAATAAATATAAATAAATGCCAAAGCAACCGGGTGAAGGGAATAAGACAAAGGAATTGCCCAGGAGCAGGAGCGACGGTGGTGGCAATAAAAAGCAGCTGCAAGTCAGCAACAGACATTTCTAAGGGAATTGTGAAAATTTGATGCTTCTTCTCATCCGGGACAGCGGGACGGCGACTCATTTGCACTCAACTGCAGCTGACAGTGGGAAGAGAGGAAGCGGTGGGCGGACAGTGAGCTGCTTAGCGCTTAAGCGCTGTGACAAGTTTTTAAGCAACTTAAAAGTGAAGTTTTTTTTGTGAATGGGAACGAAAAGGAGTTACCTGCAGATGGAGTTTCTTTTGTTTAAGTTGTGCGCGCACAGGAGCAAAATGAAGGTATCAAATTAAAATGCGCAGGAGAAGAACAATGTGTGTGTGTGTGTGACTGTTGCGCTTGAGCAAGCAGCTGCTGCTGCTGCTGCAACTTTTCTGTTTTTGTTTCTTTGATGAAGGCAGTGAAAAATTTCAACGCTGCTTCGGTGCATTCGTTTGGCATTAATTTTATTTGTTTTGCACTAAGCCAAAAGACTTTGTATAAAACGACGCTGACTATCTATCAGGGGAATTTGCATCACAAGTGCAACAGTTTTGGTGGTAATTTTATTCACACTATTTTGGAGCTCATTTCAGACAAAAAAATAAATTTTGTTAAATTTTTTAAAAAATTCTGGATATCATAAAAATTACTGCTCCATAATTTCCAGCTTCCACCTTTACCATACATAAATACTTCAGCTACAGACAACAGGAGAGAGCCCAGCTAGCTTTGGAAGCGTTGACAGGGCCCACAGACTGACCCAGTCAGTTACTGGGTGGGCTAGAAATTATTACAAATGTCATAGCAGCAAGGCGACAAAAATATATAGTGCTAGGCAGCAGCAGCAGCAGCATCAGCACGAGGAAGAAAAATTGGGGAGTTGGTGTTGTGGGGAAGCGCATCAATCACAAAAGAATTATGTGGGGGTAAACAAAAACATTTGTCATGGTACAGAACAGACAACGGGGACGAGCTGCAGCAGCAACGGATTGAGGAGTTTAGCTTGGAGCTTGAACTCCCATAAATCTACTGGCCAAAAAGGTGCAAGTACGAGTATGTGTGCCGCCCAATTTCGCATTCCCTTCACACAACTCTTTTTCGCCCAGTTAAATACTTACTAGCTGCTGGTTATTAAATTTTTGGTACATTTCCAGCCAAGTAATTTGTGCACACTCTCAAAGCAGCAGCAGCCGCCTCGTTTCCAAGCATCTTGGCTAAAAATTTGCATATAAATGAGTTTGGCCCAAAGGCAACGTATCGAAACTAAATATTTGCCATGTGTGCACCCAACACAAACGGTTGCAGCCGCCAGGTTATTTTTACAACTTATGCAACAATGCACAACAAGTACACAAATATTGTCAGAGTGTGTGTGTGTGTGTGTGTGTGGGGGAGGTGTTGAGCCACGCCTTAAGAAGCGATTGTGGAATTTTGAAACTAAGCACGATTGAAGTATGTGAAATTTCCTTCAAGTGCATCAAAAGCTATTTGGGATATGCTTGAGGAAATAGTTGTATGGGGTTGCTCTGTGCAATTGGATTTTGCTCTGTAATAAATTTAAAAAATCATTTAAAATAGCAAATAAATGTCAGGGCTGCAAATCGGTTTGGAAACGAACCGGTTTGAACCTGGAATTCCAAAATGATTTTCACTGTATTAAAACCCTTAAACCACGCTTAAAAAAATAACTGAACCTAAAATTGAATTTTGTACATTACTAAATCTGATCAGCTCCTTGGCAACATTTTTGTTATCTGATCAATGTCAAATCATAGACAAACAGTTGCTCCACAAACAAGTTATACAAAATATTCTGAATATTTTTTTGAATGTTGGAAATACTATAAGTTGAGCTTTCTTTTTTGATATTCTTTCCATATGAAGATTTTGATATGAATAGGGCTGGAAATTTCCTAAAGTTCGGAAGCGGTTCAGCAAGGGGTTCGAGGGGCAGGTTCAGATTACCGGAGAACCCAAGATTAAACCTAAGCCTAAACCACTGATCAGGCCGTATTTTGGGCTAGATCAGAGATGTATGTACCAAGGCTGCAGACCAATCCGGATCCGAACCCCTGAATTGGGAGATAAACTCCTAATCTTCCACGACCAGTCGCACAGTAGCGCCATTCGAGTTTTTTCGTTTCAAAAATTATATCTTTTGAACCAAATGATATAATTGAATAATTTAAATGGCAAATGATGGATAATTTTTCAACCTATGAAACGTATGTTTGAAAGGGTTGCTACACCTACTATATAGGTTAGCATATGAGTTATTAAAATCAAAATTTGTGGAAAAAATTTTTTTTTTTGGTAACAATAAAAAATTGTATCAAGGTTTTGTATCATTTTTAATACTTTTAAGTTTTTTAAGTTTACAAATTATTACCAAAAAAATTTTAAAAAAAATTCATTTAAAAAAAAAATTTTTTTAAATTTTCTATGTTTTTTCCAAAATAATTTTTAATATTCTTAAGACAATTTATATCTAATAAATAAATAATTTTTGAACTAAAACTAGTAGATTGAAACTCTTTTCGTGACAACATGCCGCAGAGATAAAAAAGTGGATCGGAAGATGGGGCCAACATGTTGAAGAGGCTCTCATTTTGTTATGTCTTGTTTACCTATTTTACCTCTAGCAGTCGAATAGGCAGCGAAAGGCATCTAAAACTTTATTAATTACTTAAAGGAATAATCAAAGAACGTATTTTAAAAATATGGCAAAAATACACAAAAATATTGATATATTTTTTTAAATCAAAGATGAAAACGGATTTATTTGGAGAAAAAAGCTAACAGTACATTTTTTTGTTATATACTCTTAATGAATACATCAATCAGTAAAAAAAAATTATGACGATTCGTTTCCTATTTTTCGAGATATTTTACCTGAAAACTGACCAAATTACTATTAAAATTGAGTGTTTTTGGAAAAACTGAAAATCGTTAAACAATTTCCAATAAGATGGGTTAATTCATTCATTTCGTAGGCGCTCATTAAATTTTTGATTTTTGCAACCTACTTTGTTCTACGGGCGCCACTTTATAACCCTAACAACTACAAAGGTCTGTTTAAGCGCTTGGCGCATCGAGTTGGAAATTTCTGCCTTGCGAATCTACGGGTTAAGTGCATGCCATTTATGGTTTTCTTTAATCTCAACGACATTTCGTAAAATAAACCTAAACGTTGCCATAGGCATACCTACGTTCTTTCCTGCCTCGCAGTTGCCCTCGATGTTCCCGGTGGTCTGGCGGAAGTAGATGTCGGACTGCTCTGAAAACTCTTGGAAAGATTTGTTCCAATCGTCTACTGACATCGAATTGCATGATATCGAGCCAAGCGACTTATTTGCAGCCTGGCTGTCGGAAAAAAATGTTCTATGTTGGGTGCTTCCTTATTCGCGACTTAAACTAAGCAGATCTTAAACAAACTCATCTAGAGGGAATTTGTCTAGCTTTGTCAAATTTGATCCGCTTAATGCATTATTGATCCTCTCTTCATTCAACACGGGATTTCCCATAAGTTCATTTCGTACTCTCTTAATATTCGCACAAATAAGAGCCGTGTTCTTTCTCTCAGTTAAATTTCATTAAGGGCACAAATCGTCTGTTAATATAATTCCGTGACAGCATTTTTACTGAGCTATAATTTGTCTGAATTTAGCTGTTGCGTGTTTGACTTAAAAGCTTTCTCGGACTGTTTTCAAATGGCATGCAAACTGGGCCAAGATTAAAATTAGCAGAACATTTTATTAATCTTTTTGTAGAATAGAAAGAATTTAATATTATTTTGATATTTTCTAGTTGAAATGGTACTGTGTGGCAAGTGTGGGGCCTAGTTCAAGTTTAAGAGATGGCTGAAGGCTTTACGGAAATGGCTACCAATTTCCATTTAAATTTGTACTCAGTACTGCAATTTGATATCTATGAAAATCTCAACCATTCTAATACCACACTATTATCAATAAGAAAACAAATTTCCTCAACTAAAAATGCCTTAAAAAAATTTCGTTTGATACAATTTTAAGTCCCATTTTATATAAAGTATTTTGTTCATTTATTTGTATTTATCAGAAAATAAAATTGTAACTGGCCAAAAGCCAAAACCTATGATATGCTTTAAAGCGACAGCAAACAAAGGCCAGTAGCCAAAAATAACAATTTGTAGGTGTATGTAACAAAATTCAAAGTGAAATATTTTGTTGTTTGCTTTTCTGCAGGATTTTTCTAATATTTTTACTAAATTACTTAGACCGTCCAGCTGTTGCCCAAGCAACAAAGTGGAAATAACAAAATTATTAGGAATGCATACAAATGCAGGAGGGGGGAAAGGAAACTTTCTGCTTGGCCAGTGCCAAGTGTGACAACATTTCAAGTGCTTGAGGTTTGTCTACTTTAAAATTGGTTTTTTTTTTGCTGCACTTTTGCCACTGGTACTGCAGCTGATGTTGCCAGACCGTTGACTAAACCAATGACCTTTTGACATGGAAAAGTCAAGCGTTGGACTGAGCAACCATTGAGCAAGTATTTAAATGAAGGCTGAACAACAGGAATACCTTGTAGGTTACAAATGCAAAATGTTTTACTTAAAGTACACCACAAATGCAGTCATTTAAAAACTTATATAGTATCATATAGTATATGCGTCATTCTTTTGAAAGAAAAGACACTCCAAAATGAAGTATAAATTATCAAAACTAAGAAGAAACATGTCATAAGTGATTCATATACATAGGTTGGATAAATATGGTAAAAAAAGTTAACGTTTGAAGCCAACAATATCCTTAAAAAAAGTTAGCGTATGATAGAGTTTATTAAAAGCGTAGCGATGATTCTAGATGATTATGGTTTGCTAAACACGAATCTGTTTGGCAAAATGCTTAATCACGAAATAATTTTAGGAAATTAGGGTCCTAAGTTGGTATAAGTAGAGTGACGCAGTCCCGTCTACGTCACAATAGACTAGTTATAATATAGGTAAAGTTGGCCAGGAGCCCTAAGTAACGTTTTCCCTTATTTCAATAACAGTCTGTTTTCAATCACAACGGCCACTCACGCACGCTAGGAAGAGGGCTCCTGATCGGCAAGCCGTTTCTAAGGATAATAGATCCCGCGTAACGCGTCAGCAAAGTACTAAAAAATACCACATGGGGTTTTGCTATACGGCCAGAAACGTAGCATTCAGTCGGTCACGCTAGCCACAAATAGACGTACGCGGAAGATACCAAGGGGATTGAATAAATATCAAAAGTAAGTAGAAGGTAAAGATAGAGAAAAGAAACGGTGCAGCAAGACCTATAAGAATTAAATGAAGATCATAGGTAATAAACTACGAGTGAATTACTATGTTTATGCTTACCAAAAAATCATGCTTTTTTGCCCCTCAAAGTATGCAAAATATATTTTCTTCAATAATTATTTTTTGAACGAGATAATTTAAAGTCTGTTATGGAAGCATCTTACATAATCCACATTGTGCATTCACCCAGATTGTCGGACCAGTCAAAGGTATACAAAAATAATAAGTGTTTAGGCTACTAAAAAATAAATATTTTCCATAATTATTTATATTTATAAACTTAGCATACTTTGAAGGGCAAAAATCATGATTTTTTTATTTGTGCATAAAAGTAGTAAAAGAAGGACCTTCGCGTATCCTGTTATTCTATTAGGTTGTTTGACTTTTAAGTAGTGACCCTATCCTTTGAAGGCGAGGATCTCTTTTCCCGCTCCAATCTAGTAGTTAGTTACGCCAAGAAACGAGAATCAGTTTTCGCTTAGATTTTCTATTTAATTCCTATTATCTTCCGTGTTTTTGGAGACGAGGATCACTTCCCGCTCACCAACCCGTAGTTATTCATAAAAAGGAAGAGGATAATTTCCGCTCAACGCTCCGTAGTTAACTGTGCAGAGACGAGGATTACTTCCCGCTCTGCCCTATCATTGGGTGTGTTCAGCAGGAAAACTTGCTCCCTGATCAATCATACATTTTCAATAATCTTTCTGCTGACCGCGACTGATCCGGTATCGTGATAGCCAATTTTAGGTATCATGATAGCGGAGTATGTATCAAAGAAATAGTATGCTCCTTTGAAGTGATACTGATACCACCAGCTGTAATTGCATATCGATAGGCGTGTTATCGATAGCATTAGCCATATCTTGTGCCCTGATTGCAATTATGAGCTTTTCAGTCGTCTTTAATTAATTATTAAAAAATTATCAAATATAATTAAACCTCATTTGACCAATTTCTATGCAATTTCCAGCGTACCACAGAATGCTAGCGTGACTGCAGCGCCATTAAAAAAGATACGTAGTTCCGTATAATGATTTTCTTCTAAAGGCGTTTGCCAAAAATGTAGCACTTCGTTCAGCAGAAACTTTTCGATCTATCATTTTTTTCCGATACATGCTCAGCGCTCCATCTTTCTGCTGAACACGGCCATTCAGTCACCAGGAGACGAGTATCCCTTCCCGCACTGACGTACCCTCTATCCCTGTTAGAGAGGCGGACACGTTACTTCCTATTCCACTTGGTTAGGACTACGTAGGATCGAAGATCCGGAGTCGAGTATACTTTCCCGTTAAGAATCGGTAGGTCATGATTAGAGATCCTCAGGTGTCTCAGATCATCTTTACAAATTTCTTGTAAAAAGACCCTAGACGCAACTGAGATATAAACGCCGGCCTAGGAGCTACCTTTTGAGGGCAACCTTTGCGTTTGATTTGATTTTCCTTGATATTATCGTGAAGTGCTATTCCTTAGCTTTTAAATAAATAATTCCAAACAATTCTACGATTTTTTTAAACGAATATATACCATTTTGAAAACATGAGTTCGAAATGACAAAATGTTCTATTACTCAAGAATATGCTTTGTAAATTGTTATCTTAATTAGAGAAAAGTAATCGATCTTTTGATATGATTGTGGGGTTCAGACTTCCTTGCATGAGAAACTCATCAAAGAATCTCATATGATAACTCAAGCTTGATAGAATTTTTTAAGCTGACCAACAAATGACGCCACTTTCTGTAAACATTTGGCTGACCAAGCCAGAAGACAATATTGTATGGGAACTTTGCGATAAATTTATCCGATTTTGTTCAAATATGGCAAAATTTTGATAAAGCTGGTAATATTTTCGATCAATAAGTAAAATGACGCTACCATTAAAAATAAAAAAGATTTTCTCTTTTTTCAGACCGATCAATTAAGTCGTCCGATTATGATTAAAATAAAGCAGAATTATGTGTATCATATAAAATTACTTAATGCAAAGTTCGAAGAAGTTTTCATAGAAAACAGGTTTCAATTTTTCAATTCAAAATTCTGATCAAAAATCGACTTACGGCCCTGTTCCGAATTTCGAGTCGATTTTCGTGTAAACGTTAGTATTTTGCCATCGAATTCAATAGCGTTGTATAGAACGTGACAAATAAACCTAACCGTAGGTCAGGTATTAGAAAACTCGGAATTGCTTGAGCAGCTGAATCCGGCTGCTTAATTCCAAGTGAATTCAATTTGAGAGAAAAGGACAACGGAATCTAGTAACCACAGATTTGATTGTTACTTGCATATAGTTTTATTTAACTTTAATTCGAAATAAAAACGTTTACACGAAAATCGACTCGAAATTCGGAACAGGGCCCAAAGTCTGTCGTTAATGTCTACCAATAATGCAATCGAAAATGTTGTTGTCTTCTAACTTTGCTCAGGGTTTTTTCAGTATTTTTTAAATAATTCTGGAGAGAAAACCATAGGAGCTTATGCAATTTGGTTTTCTGTTTTCAGTTAAATATTAATTAAATTAAGAAATATAAAAAATATGTAGCAATTTGAGGGCTGTTCCAAAAGATATCGGCCAGCCAATAAAGGTCTAAAAAAAAAGTGTAGAAGTGGTAGCCATGATTCCGAGACTCCAGGTTATTGGAATTGAAATCTGAAAATGAGGTTATGATCAGAATTGATGTTATTTTGGCCCGTTCCTCAATCATGTTTTTCAATATTTTTTTGAAAAATTTGCGGCAATTACAAAAAAAAAATTTGATTTAAAAAGTTTTTTTTTGTAGTTTAGTGTAAAAAAAAATAGTAAAAAAAGGTTTTTACTCTTGATTGAGGTACGGACCAGAATTACATCAATTATGGGTCGATTGCAACATGGCTGATCAAAATCGGTTCAATAGAACTGGCGCAATCATGGCTATCTGGCCAAAAATCGTGGTATAGAGAGAATATAAAATACTCTCATTGCTCTACTAAAATGGCTATATTTGCTAAACTATTTAGAATTTTTGAAAATGCTTTGAAGGGGAAGAAAGGGGAATGTTCTAGCTATATTAATAATGCAAAACAAAAAAATCGTAAACATTTTTTTTCAAAGTAAATGACTGCCTAAAGTCTTAGGTATATTGTCTGTTTATCGTGTGCATAGAAACATTCGCAGCAGCAGCGACGTACTCACAGCGACAGTATAAGTTCGTTGTGCAGCTGTTAATTTGTATCGATTGCCACGCACACATATATAAAATGTGCATGTATAGGCTAAGAAGATGGAAATTGTACCAGCCGAAAGCTGTGTGTGTGTACCGTCTTAAAAAACCCAACTACCCTCAATGCTACCTCCTAAATACAGGCCACAATAACTTAACTACATAAATGGCGACCTTCTTTATAGCCCACTTCGCCTCCCCCCTTGGAACCCAACCTCTTCTCATCTCTCTGGCTTTTGCTATTCATTTGCTCCGGCGACTGGGGCGCACTTTTTGCACTGCGTTGATTTCCGTTTGTTGTATGTAAGAGTGCAACTTGAGGCGACACTTGAGTGTGTGTGTGTGTGAGTGTGTGTGTGTCGTCGTCGACTGGCAAGTGGTTGGGAAACTAAACTGTTGCCATGTGACAAGTGGCAGCCGCTTGACGAGTACGAGAAACATGGAACGTCAGCATCAATGACGCTTGGTTTGCACTTTTGCTCAGGCAAAACAAAAAACAAAAACGAGCCTGTAACATGCACCTGACTGGAAGGAAGTATAACAGCAACAGCAACAACAACAAAAAGGACTTCAACCTTTTCTGTTGTTACAAGTAGAAAAACTGTAAAAAGGTGCACCATTTTAGCACTCAAGTAATGAGTCGCCCGCAAAGTGCAATTGCAGTCAAAAGGGGTTAAGCCGTGCTGAAGTGTTTAATATTGAACTCCAACTCCTCTCCAACACGGGGTTAAAGTTCTAAGAGAAGACCAAATTGTCATTTAACACCAAAATCGGATTAAGAAGCTCATACCTTAGGTATAAGATGACTTTGGTGGAATTGTCAGTGCAACAACAATTGAAAATCATTTGAAACCTTTCAAATGCCACACAAAAGAAATTGATTTCATTTCTTTTTCTCTGTGCTCTGTGTGATTTAAATTTACACCAAAGTAAGGATGGAAAGAAGAAGGCGACATCATTGTGCTTGGTCAGCTGGCTGTTTGGCTTGAGGCGGGCGTGCCAGAAGATGGCGGAAAAAGGATGCAATGGCTGTCGTCTGGCTGCACTCATAAAATGGAAAATATCTCTATAAAGATATATATATATATTTTATATGTATATATATATAGATGCCTTCAAGAAATTCAATGAAATCCGGCCAGCTGCAAAATAAGTTGTCCATATTAAAGCATTTGAGCCGAAAAGTAGGCAATGGAAGAATTTCAGTCCGGCAGTGTGTGTGTGTGTGAGTAAGGCGTGTAAAATGTTAAAGAATGCAATTATTTGTGTTAAAAGGGAATGGAAATAAATGTCGGCATTTATTTGTAGCACTTGCTCTGATGCTTGAATTAAGGTGTTAAAAATTGAGTAAATAAATGTGAATAATTTTCAAAAAATTAAAGTAAACTAAAATTAAATTGAATATATTTTATTTACATTTATTTAATATAACAAAAAAAAGGCTTAATAATTGAAATTTTTTCTTAATAAGGCTGCAAACCGGTTCGGAACCGAACCCCGGAGAACCGGTTCAGTTCGTGTTTTTTGGACAGCCAGAACCGGACCATGAACCGAACCCTTAACATTTTTGACGCCTCGAACCTGAACCAGAAAAAGAGGTTCGGTGCACAATATTAATTAAGATTTCGAAAGAAAGTGTATATGAGAATTTTTAAAATTAGACTTTAAATTGTAGTTCTACGTCTGATGTTATAGATTCCTTAGAAAATGTCAAAGAGAACAAACATCGACAAATGTTTTAAAATTTTGGAAAAGTCTTCAGAACGAAAACTTAAAAAATGTTACGTTATCAATCAATATCAATAGATTCTGTACTACCTGTTCCAACTACCCAGAAGTCAGTTAAACGTTCATTTTCAACACTTAAGTTTTTCCTTTCTTATCTAAGAGCTACTACAGATGAACAGCCGCAGGAAGATATAAAACGTATTTACTTTAATTGAGTAGATCTTTAAAATGTCAAATGTCAAGCTAAAGGATATGAGAATAAGATTTTCAACTTAATTTTCTTGAAACTAAATTAACAATAAACTGATCTTTTTTATTCAAATGAACCAGGGTTTGAACCAAAACCTGAGGTTCAGGCGTTCCAGGAACCGGTCCGCGAACTGAACCCATAGATTCCTCGCCGGTTCGAACCACCGAGCCGAACCTCATCCAAAATTATGGAGGTTCGCATCCTTGTTTCTTAACTATATGCATAAAGTAGAATCAGTTTCCGGTTAAATTAAAATTGCTCCATCGGTCCCTCTGTCTTTTTCTTTACCATCTCCTACCTCAGTTTTAAAGCTATCTGATTCAAACTTGCACAAAATCTACAAATTAATAAAGGCTGATTATCTGTTGGAACTGACCGTTCTAGTGATAAAAACTTTTTGTTATCAATGTGTAGCTTTTCCAAACTTGATATTTATCATTTTATATGCTTCCACTCAATTCTGAAAAGTTTAAACAAAATCAGACGGCTATAGCATATAGCTGTCATGGAATCGAATGGTCAAGAAACTAGTTCTATAAAAAAAAACCTTTTTGTTTTCTTTGGTGGGGTCTCCAAACTTGAAATTAAAGTTTTTAATATTCATCCACAAAATTCTGCTTAATTTGATCAAAATCGGAGGACTATATCGTTTAGCTGCCTTACAATCAATTGGTCTGAAAATAGGTTTTTGTAAGAAAAACCATTTTTATTTTTAATGGTAGCGTCTTTATACTTATTAATCATGAATATTACCTTTTTAACATAATTTTGCCGAGTTTGATCAAAATCGGATAAATTTATGGTATAGCTTCCATACAACAATTGTCTTCTGTCTAGGCAGAAAGTGACGTCATCTGTTGTTCAGCTTGAGAAATCATTCAACTAGCCTTCTGCTAAGCGAAAAGAAAGTTTGGTAAGAAAATCTAGAAAAAAACCTTTGCTAATATAAATTTAAGAAACTGCTAGGGTGTATTAACATGTTAGCTTTTCTCCATTTCATTCCATTCCATTATGATGTATTTTGAAATGTTGAACTTAAAAAAAAACTTTAAAAATTGTTGTGTGGATACCTATGTGTTAAAATTTTACAGTTTTTCGGTAGGCACCCTTACATTTTAAGCCATATCTCCAGTTAGAAAATTTATATAGAGTCAAGCAAGGTATTAATCATAAGGGTATGCAATTCCTGATAATCGAGTTAAGGAACATTTTCCAATCAGCTTAGTAGTTTAAAAGTTATAAGCAAAAATATTACGAACAAAAATTATTTGTTTTGTGGAAAATTTGATTTCCTAAAATCTGTAAATGATAGAAAATTAAAATCAAAAAAATGTTATTTCTTATACACTTAAGAATTTTACTTTAACGAAGAAAATAAGGTATTGATGACCAAAATCTGTTGATAAATAGCGAAGTTGTGAGCAATTTTGTGTAAGTACTAAGAGTCAAATTTGACTATTTTACGTATTAATTTTAATTCAATAATTTTTAATTAGTTTTTTGCTCAATGTTCGAGTTCCAATAGAAGCCAAATCAATTAAAAAATTAAGAACAAGGCCAAAAACGAAGAAAAATAGAAATGTTTTCTAATAAATTCATAAAACACTGAAATTTGCCTGTTAGTACTTGTACTCAACTGCTCACAACTTCTTTATTTATCCAGAGATATTCTTAATCAATACCTTATTTTCTTCGTAGAAAAGCTATGCGTAAGAACAAAAGAAAAAATAATTTATTTTAATCAGGAAAAAATTGTTTCCTATTTTATGAGAAAAATATTTTGATTTTTTCGAAATATTTTTGCTTGTATTCAAACTAGTAAACCGATTGGAAAATGATCTTCGAAAAGATTAATAAAAATTGCATACCCTTTTGATTAATACCTTGATTCACGACAACTAAAGTTTCTGTCTCGAAATGTAAGTGTGCACTCAGAAAAAAATGACGTTCTAAAAGGCATCACAAATTTCGTGCTTTTATACCCGACCCGTTCTCGTTTTTTCCGTTCTTGAAATAAGCCCACGTTCTCAAAAGTATACCATCCGTTCTAAATCGACGATCGATCTGAGAAAATCAGTTCTTGAAATGGTTCTTGAAAAATTACCGAATTTCTTTAACACTGAGCTTAGGCACGACATATTAACTCGGTACGGTGGTGGAACTGTTTAAGATGCCTGTCATATATAAAAATGTGCAGAAGGCCGAGGTTCAAGTCCCAGGGCCAGCGAAAAAAAAAAAATGAAACATTAAAGAACTTGCTTACTGCGAAATTTGATTTATTTGAGAAGTGTAAAAATAAGTAAGAGAGAGTTTGGTGTAGGTAGGGAGGGGGCGGGCGGCGGGAGGTGGTTGCGGAGGAGGTCCGGAATACATTTTTTTCCGTTCCGAATTCAAGACCGTATGGTTCTTAAACGCAGAACGTCCGGTCTCAAAAAAGCGTTCTTAACTTAAGCCCGCCGTTCTCGGTTTAAGAAAAAACGGACTTACCCTACTATTGAGAACGAAAAACACGGTTTTCGGTACATTTAGAACGGATTTTTTTCTGAGTGTGCCTACCGAAAAAACTAAAAGAAATTCGAACTCCATACAAAAATTTTTGAATTTCAGTTTTGAGTTCAGCATTCCAAAAAACATAAGACAAAAATAACAGCTTGAATGGGTTTTTTTTGTAAATAAGTATTATATATTTAATACTAGAACAATAATTTTAAACAACTTTTAGATATAATGAACATTTTTGGTTGTTCTGCATTTTTAAATAATTCATTATTAGAGTTTTAAAAAAATTTTTCTAAGTATTTATATTGGTTTTATAGATTTAACTTATGTTTAGTATTTTTGTTAAATTTTTTATAATTTTTCAAGAATTAATAAGTCAATGCTTCAAATTATTTTTTTTTAACGCCAAAAAGTAAGCTTTAAAATTTTCAATAATTTATGTTTGACTTTGTTTTTAATTCCCAATTTTCCACATATATTTACTGCCCCCACAAGTAGACCATATAATTTATTTTTATTCAGCTTCCTTCGAAACCCCTTTTATTTATACCAAATTAACTTAATTTCTGCCTAACATCCATCCACTGCCTATTTAGTTAACCTGAATGGTAGGTAAGTCCCACCATCCCACATTCACGGCAAATTTTGCCCAACTTCCATCACATTAACTTTTCGTAGCAGCTTAACTAATTTTTTGACCATTTTTACCCTACTTCTATCAAATTCAATTAGCAGTAAATCTTTACAAATAAGCAGACACACGCACCCAACTTAATTTCGGGCTCTACTTTATTTTCTTTTTTTTTTTTAAATAGTTTTTGCCTTTCTGGTAGCTGCAACAAAAGGCTTACCTCCGGCCAGCCGTGGGCGGATTTATCTATTCTATTTTGTAATTTTTAATTTCGCAACTAATGCGATTATTCACGGCTGACGAACCAGGCGGGCAATAAAAATGACCAAACGTGTAAGCCACGTTTAACACTCGGTTTATTTTTAGTTAACGGCCCGCCTCCCTCTTCCACCCCTTCTACTATCTACTATCTATGCCTTGTGTTGGGCCAAATAAAACAAAACTATTCGCACACGAGAACTAAGCTCAAACTTTAAGCTTTATAGTTGCAAGCCAGAAAAATTACAAGAGGCGATGGAAAAGTGATTGTCGAATCTGTTATACTCTAAATGTAAATTGAAAAGGCAATGAAATTGGCTGCATATATTTTCTTAATAAGCATCTGGACTTACAAAAAGGGAACATTAGAAAATTACCCTTACTCTCCCTTGTCCATCTTGCCAGTAGAATCCTGCATGCATAGGGGCCAATACGAAGACGGATTATTATGGAGTTCTTTTGGCGACTTCCAAATAAGCACAAGTGTCTGCTGCTTCCATATGCAAATAATTGTGCGCTCAACGATCAATTTTGTTAAGCAGTTTATCAAATTAATTAGGCTGAGCCAATATAACTGCATTGAGAGCCTTGTTAGGAGTTTCATCTGAGCCAGGGAACTTATTGGTTTTAAGTCCTGACAATATTCCGATCACCTTCTCGTCAGTTGGGCGTTGGCAGTTATACCGCTCTGTTTCGGCAACCGAGCCCCCGTTTGTAAGGCCGCAGGACAGTTTCTTTACAATGTCGCCTAAAAGTAGGCAATTAAATTTTGACAAAACAAATTAATCATACGACACGTTCACCACATCAACATATTAAATACAAATTCTTTTAAAACTTTTCAATTCAATTTCTTTTTAATTCAAAAAGATAACTGCTTTTATTTGATAACTCGGTTTACTTACCAACAAAGAGTTGTGGGCTAACTGAACTTTTATATAGAACAAGTTGTTTCAGACTTGCAGTAAAGGAAAGTGCGAAATTGGTTGGATATTGTATTGAAGAAGAACCAAAATAAAATTAAACATTGGATAAAGTTGATATGAAATATCGCAAATATTTAAAAACAATTTAAATCAAATAATGTTATTTGATACCTTTATATTGAAGTATTACGCGTCTTAGACAATCCGTTGCAATGGGAGAGTTCAACTTTAAGGTTGTAAGGGACTTCGTCTACTTTGGAACAGCCAACCCATGAGTGCCACAGTCGACAGCCAACTCACTTGCAAAATCAAGTTTTTCTGAGCTCACCTATTCACACAGCCAAGACTTCGGCACGAAGTAGCCCCTGGTGGCTACTGCTTGGACCGGTCAGTAAGATATTAAAGAGTGAAACCCTTTCTTCACGAATAAATATAGCGCTATTCAAGTTGCTTATCATCCCAGTCCTATAATGTGGCGCAGAATCCTTCTTCAAAAGATTTATGTCAATGAATTTCGTGGCAAGACATTGACAACCTTGGTGAAAGCAACAGGTTTGTTTAAGAAAACTTTTCGGTCTACACGCGCCTGTTACAACTCAATATTTTGTTTGCCCTTTTTAAGGATATTGTTGTACATATATCCTTATCCATGAAAACACACTAAATTAAGGAAACTGAGCATTTTTAGAAGGCTGCAGCCCTCTTACTTGTTTATAGTGCGTCGAGACGATTCTTTGTATCGGCAACGAATCTACAAATCAGCACGAGCCTAAGCACATACCATTTGGTAAATATAGAAATCCGAAAATACTCAATTGCCCATCGGACCAAGTTTCGCAAAATGCTCGCAAACAAGCTCGTATGTGTGTAAAGAAAAAATTATAATTTTTTTTTATCGCAAAATGAGAGTGTTACCGAAAGAATATTAGGTTGTTTGTATTTTGTTTAAGAAACACTTGTAAATTATGCCTTCTTTTGAGGGTTTTAAAAGTCCTTTGTTCACTTTTAGTTTATTTGTAAGACCCTTCAAAAGTTAAAGTGTCAAATAATAAATAAAAAAATTATATAAATAAATTATTATTACTCTATTTTTAAGTAATATATTTATATAAAATAATAAAATATATATAATTTTAAGGGTTCCCTAATCCCAGCAACAAATTTTGGACCACAGAGTTAGATCTTTGCCTGGAAAAGAAGAAGAATAACTAAATGGAATTGAAAAAAAAAATAATAGTCCCGCAAACCCTATTTCTTGCTACTCTTTGACAATATCTTATTCCGAATCGTTAGAAATATAAAAAATGTCTCGAAAAAGATATCACAAAAGGCTCGCTTACCGTAATTCTTAAGACTATCGTCAACTGAAACCATATGAATCATACTGCTATATTTACCCAATCTGATTGCCAATGTTTAATCGGGTTAAGTCTCGAATTTCAATCGTATGCGGTATCATTGTCCTCTGGGTGGTTTCGTAATTTTTGGTTTGGCATCTGGGTGCCATGAGCAATACAAGAATCGTTTCCATTTCAACTTCTGATATCAATGTATCCCATCAAAGTATCAATGTTAATAATGTTGCAATTATCAGACTCTTTACCTTTAACGATAATTTAGACTAGCAATAAACGTCTGGCCTTATACTAAAGTCCTTATACCCCATTCAGGTCTATTAAGCTAGTGAGGAAAAATTGTCACAAAATGCAGCGAAGCGTGCAAATCGCACGGAAAGTTAAAAATGACCAAAGTCCGGCCCTAACACACAGACATACACACACACACACACACACACAAATGCTATGAGTCAAGTTGGGTAGGGGTTTTTGCACCGGAACAGCACATCTCAAGTGGAACTTACTTAAAGCTCAGCGGCGTGTCCAACTACAGTTATGAGCGCTTAAAGTGCCGACTTTTGCCACACTTAACATTTAATTAAAAATTATATATTTTTTTTGTAATTACCAACTAGAAAGAAGAAGAGGTTTTTCGCTACGCGAATGGCCGCCAGCCAAGGATGCTGCAGCTGGCTGGCTCGTTGTCGTCGTCGTCGTCGTCGCTGACTCTATCTTTGGCCAAGTGTTTATTTTGACGAGCCAGCGTCTTAACTGTTATTTCAATGAACTTGGCACAGCGTGGAGCTGGGGCTAATTGATAAATGTAAACGGTTCGGAAACTTCAACCTGGTCTTTGTCTTGAAATTTTGTCAATTAATTAGTTGCATTGTCCTCTGACTTAACAAGGATGCATTAAATCCTTTTTGGCTTACTTCCCTAGCAGCCTCTCTATCCGTCTATCTGGGTGCGCTCACGCATATTTCGAATGTCTTGGGGAATTCCTTTGTGTATGTAGGGGAGCCGTGTGCCAACAATGTACCATACACATTCACATACATATGTGTTTACGTATGTATGCATATGAGGCATGCTGACTTGAGGGCGTGGCACTAAAGTGCAGGCAAAATACGTGCCATGCATGTTGAATATCGTATGCTATTTATTTTTATTACGCAAAGTTTTTACACACATAAGTTTTTTTTTTTTTGTTTCTAGCAAGAAGATGATGCAAGAAGCTGGAAACAAAGCGGTAACTTTCCATCTCTGACGTGTTTCATGAATGGGGCCAAGTCATCGCCCCACCCCCTTTAACCTTTAATGAGACACTTGATTTAAGAGAAAGTTGTGGGCAGGAATTTAAGGACCGGACAAAAGCAATGCCTTAAAACGACTCGCCAACTATTGTTTGGACTGCGATATCTACAGAATATTATGAAATGCTTAGTTATATGTTAAAAGTATGTGAGAAAATAAGCATAGCCTATTTTAAGGCCGTGGATAAAATCATATGTGGGTAATCGTAAACACAAGCAAAGATATTTCATAAGCGTCCTAAAAGTAGGCAACCTATATTTTCTTAATAAGCACCTGGATTCACCAAAAGGGAAACATCAAAAAATGGCCCTAACTGTTTCAAGAAATGTTCCAAACCAGAATGAACCGGTTCAAAAGTGTCCCAGAGCCATATCTCGAAAATTTGATTGAATTTTATGTATTTTGGAGTTGGACATTTAAGGGAGGGGTAAGGGCTTCAGCGTAAAAAAAACACTTTTTTGTGATTTTTTATCTGAAATATCGATTGAGCAATTTTATTGAAACCTTCTATACATTATTGAGCATAGTTTTGACTATGTTCTGTAAATTTTTCATGCAAAAATATTAAACCATTAGCCCGTGACAGAGCTTCCCCCAGGACGTATAGAAAAAAAAACAATTTGCGGTGTTCACTGTAACTCGGCCGGAAATTATGTGAAAATGAAAAACCATACAAAATTTAGTTAAATTATTAACAAATCTTCCCCCAACGTTCTCTGATTATTTTTTTTTTTAATTAAAAAATTTTTGTCGGCCATTTAAAGTGTGAACCGTTGTTTTCGACTAAAATTTCCGCCATTTTGTGGGTGGGAAACACCCTTAATGTTAAAAAAAAAATTTTACTAAACGTATGGGGGAGGTATTTTATATGAAGAAAATGTCAACAAAGTTTGAAATGAATCGGTCCAGTAGTGTTCAAATGGCAGTGAACACGGACTTCGAAAAAATAGTTTTGAGAAAAAAGCGTTTAAGAGCTAATGGTTTAATATTTTTTGAGATATAAAATCACAAAAAAAGTGTTTTTTCTTTACGCTGAAACCCTTACCCCTCCCTTAACTGCTTTAAGACGGGCTCAAAAGTGGATCAGAGCCAAATCTCAGAAATTATATAAGATACCTAAAATTTTGTCTTTGGGCTGATAAAATGCAGTTTAAAAATTTTGTAGAATTTTGTGAAATAAACATTTTACCACCATGAAAGATTATTTGCTGATCAGAACATGTAACCATAAAATTTTAGCCCTTGCCCTTACCACGGCCCATAATCATGTATTAAAATGAAAGAAAGACTGAGAGTCGAGGGATAATCTGGGATTAGGAAAAATCAAGAAAAGCTGCATTAAATTCTGTTTTGCATTAAGCTGTTGTCGGTTCGGTAGCGGACAATGGCGCAGCCAAGGGCGACAGGAAGGGGCAGCTATGTTGCTCCTTGCCTGCACCAACTTTTTAGTTATCCAATTGAATGCTTTCAAATGCTTTCCGGGTCTGAAAAATCACATTCTCTTGCATTTTCCTTTAAATATTAATAACAAAGTAATTTATTGACACATTTTATTTATTTTTTTAATATTAAATATTTTTTATAAGATTTGTAAGTGCACAACACATTGATCGCGATTTTCTCAAAATCTTTTTTTTTAAGTTATGCCGTTGTTAAATTGAGTTAGCGTTATAAATAAACTCTTTTAAAATGTAACTAAATAGCGAAAAATGGTTGTAAATACTTTATCGTAAAAATAAAATAATTAAATTAAAAAAACTTTTTTAACATAACTCTATATGCTCAAAAAGGTAAAAAAAAGTAACCCAAAACTTTGGACAATCCAGCCACTTTATGGAACTCACAGAAACTATTTCAAAATCGTTAAATAATTTTTCCTTTATTCTTTTATCATTAAAAATAAATTCATTCTGCATAAATGGTTGAAAATAATGAAAATGTTTATTGATTTCAAAAAAAGGACTTTAAACACTCTCATTCTAAAGCATGCTAAACAAAATGTTTTTCCCAGATTTAAAAAAAGTCCCCAAGCGTTATACACCAATAAAGTTACATAAGTAATAAAAAAAATCACTTGGATCGCAAGCAATGTGCCAAAATGTGCGCAGGAATTTAATATTACGTATACGTAATATATTTTTAAAAAATATTATAGGAATTTTTGGCTCTTTCTTTATGGAAAGCTGGTTACGCCATTGGTAGCGTAGATGGAACAACTCAAGCAATCATTTTGAAGGGCTAGTTTCAAGTTCAAGTTGTTTTTGTGTACCGAATTCCTCTGATCTTCTAAAACGCCTGCAATTTTCAATTCGCAATGATTATTAATAAGTGACAAGGCCAAAGAATGCCCATTTCCGTGTTGTGTATGAAAAGTCAGACATTTTCTCATGGTCAACAATATGTTAGGTTTATGTTTAATATGTGGAAGCTGAGAAAATAATAGTGTGTCCACATTTTTGGATAAGCAATTGTGTAACCCTTGTCTGGTCACTTTACGTCATTTTTTGTTTTATAAATCAATTTGCAGTTTTTTTTTCTATTATTTATCTTCCCGGTAAATATATTGAATGCTACAATACACCTCGAGTGGCTGCTCTCAAGGCCTGCATGTTGGACAAATTGGGAGAAGTTTTTGCTCCTTGTCCCTTGATCGGCAAACACAAGCTGGCTGAGTCGCTGCCCTTGTTAATCTTACTAAGTAATCGTCTGAAGTACAATTCACAATTCATCGCATTTCAGCTGAGGAGACCAAATAAAAGGTGCTCAAGAACCAATTGAGCGGCAAGGGTGTACCATTCCAGGTCACACACGATGTTCGTACTATTCGTTATAACGATACCTTGATTCATGCCAACGAACCGATTGCCTGAAATGACACCCCAAAAACAAACCTATTAATGGAGTAAATACTAAACGTGAGTTTTAACTTGTTACGGTATGTCACGGCGTGTCCGTGAGAAAATATTGACTATCGTGCGGGTGCATCTGAGATCCGTGCTTTATTCGTGAGTGTTAGAGTTATACATCGCGAATATTAGTCATGAAACTGCGTTGAATTTTGTTAAATAAATTTGTATAGATACCGTGCATGATCATTTGTGAGCCCTGCTTAAATCGTGCATGAATCGTGCTTGACGCAAAACGCTCAACAAATTCTATGCGTGGATCGTGCGTCTAGAGATTGTTATTGTTGTTATTATTGTGCGTTACGCGAAGGAATATTGCGCACCTCCAGTAATTACTCCATTCTTTAACTCCTCAGGAACTGTACCTGTAATAAAATTAAATACAATCTTTCATACGGATATGTCCCCTATTTAAAATTCATTATTGTTAGTTTCTTTCCGAATATTTTCTAATAAGAATCTTTTTTTTTATAGTTTTATAGCAGAGCTGCAAACGCAGTTTGCATGCAGCACCGCTTTAAAACTAAGAATCTGCAAAAAATCTGAGAATAAAAAAACTTTTTTGCTTAGAAATTTCCGCGTCGAGTGGACATAGGCCTTAAGGCCCGAATATCGAGTTTGAAGCACAAAGCACGATGTTTTCAGTAAAAGACCCGCTACCTCCCAATCGTTTCCTTCCAACAGACCTGAAATGAGAATCAACACTGAAATCTAAGTCGCAGCTAATAAAAAATTTAATGATGCTTGGAATAATAAAATCTTTCTTGAAAATCAAAAATTGAACAACCTTTTGCAATGCAATTAAGCAGCCCGCCGGGTACACAGTTTAGCACCTAGCCAGAAGCATAAAAATGTGCAATTTTCACTACACATATTTCCCTTTTGGCCAGCAGCCAAAGCTAACATAAAAAAAACGACACACACACACACAGACACACACATTTTCAGGCCGTAAATAACCAAAGAAACTGGAAGTAAACAGCGAACAGAGCCACAAAAGCCAAAACTCACTGCGAATGTGAATATTCTTGGAATTTTCATTTGTTGTCAAATGAGTGAGAGAGGTAGAGTTTTTGGGTTCGTGGAGTTGGGAATGGCTTCTTCCCCCCTCTAACCGTTTTCCATGGTCTGCTGTCAGTCCAATTTGTCGTGCCACAGCAACTACTTCTGCTCCGGCTTGTGCCCTTGCAGTTGTCGCTTCATTTTTGCACCAAAGTGTTGCAAAATATGTTGACAGGAAATGTTATGCGAATTTCACTGCGTATAAAATGAAATTTACGTGAGTTTTTGGCGCGTGCTTTGCAATGTTAGTTCGTTTTTTTTTTTTTCTATTATTATTTTGTGAGAATGTTTTTCTTAAGCAAGTTTAGGTAGAATTTATTGTAGCGAAAGTTTATAATTATTGGGAGAAAGTCCGCATAGGCTTTAAGCAGCTTTACCCTCATCGTTGGCGTTGCGGCTCACGCACAGGCATTAAGCGGAAAACATTTTACACATGTGACTGACGCTGATTGCGTTTGTCACGTTGCCGAAATAAAATTGCCATAGCCAAAAGTATCAGAGACACCAGAATGGCTAAGTGAACCAGAAAGGTGGCCCGAAAAAAGAAACGGAACCATGACCAGAAACTGAAACCGAAACTCTGGTTGTTGTTGTTTTGGGGCTCTTCTGGCATTATTTCACTGCTTTTTTTTGTTGTTTTTTTGTTGGTGTGTGTGCCAAAAAACTAGGCAGCGGAATTGCAGCAAAATCGTCATCGATGAACTCAACGACCTCTTTACGCACACACACAGAGAGAGCCTAGCTACTCACATATGCCCAGGCCTTTTCGATTCCACATTGCGTATACGTAACGCTATGCATATTGACTCCGAGTTGGAGTTCAGATTGTCGCAGTTGCGGCATATTTGCATAATTTAGCGATTGAATTTTATGCTCAAAAGCAAAACGGAGCAGCTGCTCTCTGTCCCCTCCCCCCTCCCCCTCCCTGGCCACCTTGCCATACATCAAACAGAAGCTTCATCCCATTTGCTTTTCACTTATTAATTAAATAATTTTTGTTGCATTTACCATACCGTGTGGCGGTGGCCATCATCATACACCATCGACAATAATTGCATGCAACATAATTAAAGCCATTAAAGCACTTAAGCTGCCGGAAAACCCCTGACACAAGCCTGGGCAGTGAGGGGAGTCATGTTTGCATATGCATAATTATGATGAAAACACATTTAAATGCATTTAATCGGGCGCACAGCATTCGATAGGAGGCGGTGGTCAGTTGGCTGGCAGGTGGCTTATGGCCATTGGCCCACTCGAAAGGCTTTTAACGTTTATTGGTTTTTTATTAAATATTCGCGCAGCGGCAAGGGAACTTTGGATTGGTCACTATCAAAGGGCATATTTAAGTTAGATGCAGCGGATAAACAGAAATTAAACTCTGTTTATTATTTTTTTAGTTCAACATTTTGAAGGGTTTTGAAAATTCAATCGACAAACAAATTATAAATTGGCACTCATTTGCTCATTTGCAAATAGAAAATTGTAAAAAAAAAGGAGAACAATTTTCCATTGAATGTCAGTTTTGCAGGCAATTGCAAATGGACTTGTGGAGTGTGAAAGCAAATAGTCTGCTGATGTGATAGCCGAAAGACCCTTCAAAGCAGTTGTGTACAGACAAGCACTAATCCTGAGAGATTTAAAACAATTTTATAAATATTTTTGAAGTATTTAATCGGGTTGGAAAAATGATGATATGGTAAAATGGGGGAACAACTTCGGTTTTAGACCAAAAATAAGCTACACATACACAAATATTAATAATAATAATAATTGTTTGCTTTATTGTCCAATAATATATACAAAAATTTGCTTAACCCTCCGATGAGTGAGAAGGTCCCTGGGGACCTTTTTCATTTTCAAACTGAAATTACTCCTTGATGGTCCATGGGAAGTATACACGACCTCCATAAGTATTCCAAGGAAATTTTATCTAGAATCGTTTAAAAAAAGGTTTAAGGCGATCCGACCAGTAGTTTAGTTGTTATTGAGATTAAAAGGTGATTAGTACGGGAACGAGTGAAAAGGTCCCCTGGGACCTTGTACTGAAATTTCAATAAATGGAGCGACTAATCAACAGCAAGCTGTGGCTATTGATGATATTTGGCAAATGTAACAGTCTAACTTGACAGCAGCTTACACTCAGCATGATGCACTGACCGTTGATGAGCAGTTATTCCCATACAGAGGGCGAACCCGCTTCACACAAAACATTCTACCGAAGCCTGCCAAGTATGGTAAAAAGATATGGTGGTTGTGCGACTCGAAATCATTTTATCCTGTCAAAGGAATGATTTACTATGGGAAATTGCCTGAGCAGACACGAGAGGTCAATCAAGGGCTGAATGTTGTACTTCAACTTGCTGAGAGATATTTGGATGCAGGCCGCTCAATTTATGCTGACAATTTCTTTACAACTTTGGATTTGATCATTAGCTGTATTTATTTTATATATCGAAATGAAGCCAATAAACATAAGTGATAGACGACGGACATTTGTACTGATGCAGACAAATCAATTGGCAGTTTCAAACATAGAGGGACGAGAGCTAAACAAGCGCAAAACCGCATTTCCAAGGATACGAAACGCAACGGAAGCATTTGATGTAAAGGTAAGAAAAAACAATTCTTATGTTCAAAAGCAAAATAACTACATATTTTAGTTCTATTTAGATATTATGAAGACCGACAGAAGGAGCTGCACCGTTGTTTGCGCCTGGAACAAGCGGACCGTCATGTCGCCTATGCCGTTCCGAGAACGGACGACAGCGTAAAACAAGGGGTATTGCTATTCCTGAAACAATCCAGTTCGTGCAGAGCATTTAACACTTATGCATCGATGATACACCTGCACGCCAAATGTGTTGGACGAGGAACAATCTACACAACAATAGTTTTTAAAGCTTTTTTTCATGTAAAACTCATAAAAATATTAGTAAAAATAAAAAAATTCTTTCTAAAATTCCATATACATGTATAATTAGTAAATAATAATAAAACAAAACAAAAAACATTTTTAAAAAAATTTCGTTTTCATTCAAAATTCCATACAAATAGAAATAGGTCCCTGAGGACCTTGTACCTCGCATAAGGGCAACGGATGACTCACTAATCGGAGGGTTAAAGCAAGCAGATCAGTGGAAGTCATTTTCATCTTTACATCTGAGAAAGTTTAACAATTTTTTTTTATTTTTTTATTTTTAAATTTAGATTTAGGAAAAGGCAAGAAAAAAGACCTTGGCAAGTTACTTAAAAATTTGACTCTGAGCTAAGCTTGTGTTCTTCCTAACACTAATGAATATAAGCGATGAAGTACCCACCAGCACTTAGAAGTGCGGCAAAAGAATTTTCTTGGTGTTAAATTTATTGTTAGCACGAGAGGATGTCAAACGATTTAATATTTATATCAGAATGTATTATTATTTTTAATATCTTATTTTGTGCCGTTTGCAGTTTTATAATATGAGTCTTTGCGCATTCGCCCCAAATTTCCTATCCATATAAGATAGTGGGTAAAAAATCTAACTTGTAGACTAGAAGTTTGTTGTTTATTGATAGTTTTGAGTTGCGGTTTATGAACGAATATAAGGTTCTGATCATTTTGTTCACTTTGTCGACAGTCTTACTTATGTGATCGCTAAAAAGGAGTTTTTTTTGTCAAGGTTTAAGCCAAGATATCTGACTGAGCTTTCCAATTTAATTTTGGTGTTGTTTAGTGTTATCTCGCTGTCTGGTAAGAACTTTGGGTGTCTCTTTTTGGTGAAAAAGATCGCTTTAGTTTTTGTGACATTTAGTTTAATTTCCCATCGTAAGAAATATCTTGATAGAGAGCTTAATGAACACTGCAGTTCGTGTTGAATGTCTATGTAAGAACTACCAGAACAGTAGAAGGCCGTGTCATCGGCAAAGATAAGCGAGTTGCAACTATCAAATAGTGGGATGTCGTAGGTGTAAATATTATAAAGCGTGGATCCAAGCACCGATCCCTGCGGTACGCCAGCGCATAATAATCTCTTCGTAGAATCGGTGCCATTTAAGCAGACGTAGAAGTATCTGTCCGATAGGAAACTTTGGACTAGTTTGGTTAAGTACGTTGAGGTGTTGCAAGAAACTAGCTTGTGGAGTAAGCCGTTGTGCCACACAGTGTCGAAGGCGGCTTCAACATCTAGCGTCAGCATGCCAACTGATTTTTTTTGACTAAGTTTTTGTTTTAAAAAGTTGGTGGCTATGTCAAGTGAATGAATACAATTTAGGGAAGCTCGGAATCCATATTGCACATCGGGTAAAATGCAATTGTCTTCCAGATGGTTATTCAATCTAACTTTAATAAGTCGCTTTAATATTTTAGAAAACCCTCATTGTAGGCTGATTGGTCGGTAATTTTCAGATGAGTCAGGAGGTTTGCCAGGTTTTGGAATGGGTATTATTTTTGCAATTTTCCATGCTAAAGGAATATAGCCAATTTTTAGGGAGTGGTAAAAATAAGGGTTAAGAAAGTAAGTCCCCTTTTTGACAAGTTTTTGAGGCATAAATTTGGTATAAGGTGATTTCTTGTTCTTAAGAGTTTTAATGATTTGTTGTTTGATTAACTTGGGCACAAAGTTCTCGCAATGAATTTTGTACCATTTCTGAGGTTGGGCCATCAGAATAAGCTTCAGTTAAGCGATGCTTTCGTTCGAAAATGTCGGCAAGTACATTCGCCTTTTCAGAATTTGTCGAATAACATGTATTACTATGAGTCAGACTTGGAATAAATTTGTTTTTATTTTGAATAATTTTAGTAAGCTTCGAAAATGGCTTTGCATTTTTATCAAGACAGGATAATTTTTGATTCCAAGTTGTATTGTTGAACTCATCCAACTTTTGTCTTATGACAAAATCTGGCTTTGTAGATTGGTTGCCTAGTTCTGATCCATTGCCTTCGTACGCTATTTCGGTTTGCAATGATGCTTGTGATGCTGGCTGGGAGTTTACGGGGTAATAATTTAACATAGTTTTTAGTCATAGTGTCAACCGTCTGGCTTGTGTCAAGGGTGTTAAAGATGTACTTTGGGTTGCTTTATCTAGGACACGCTTAATTTTTTTCCAGTCTGCCTTCGAATTTTATGACGTTAAATGCCTACCTTGAAACAAATAGATTTGTAATTTTAGGAAATTGTATTTGCATCGCTTTAAGTCTTCTCCTTTCTTAAAATTACTTTTTGAGACTTTCGCAGGCATTTTGGCATCCCTTCAGGGTGCTCACGCGTCTGTCATAATGTAGACTACTTCTTTAAGAACAGCAATCTATCGGATTGTAGTCCGGTTCCAGTGTTTCCACAACATCTGATAAAGACCATCCTCAGCAATTATTGGGTCTTTTCTAAATATGTCTGTTAGAATTTAGCATTCTTTTCTGGGATGTTTCAGATCGAATAGTGTGACCGTGTTATTCTATCTTTACAATTATGGCGTCAAGACAGTAGTGCTTCCATCAACTTACTATGAAGCAAAATGCTTGGCCAATGTAAACAATGTGAAAACTTCTTCAATGAATTCAAAAAGACAAATCTCGTGAAGGTTGTCAACAAACAACCGATGCTGCACAGTCCAAATTTATTGAAATTTTTAAAAATAAAAATGACCCTACGGATTCTTAAAGGTTGACACACAAAACCATTTTCCCAATTTTTTCCGGAATTTTTGTTGTGGAAGAACCCATGACAAGAGGCTCGTTACTTAATTCTGAAGGCCAAGGCTTTAACGATAAAAGGTGGAAACTTTCTGATCCTCCTCTTTTACACATATTTTTTACCATTTACCATCCCTTGGAGACGATTGTCCCTAAAAAAAAGTCTTGTGGGAAAAAATTGGTTGTTTAAGATATTTGAACAAAATTTTAATTGACGTCCAAAACATATGTTAAATTCAAAGGAAATTCCGTACTTTTTGACATCAGCTTCCAGTTGGATGAAAATTTCTTTTAAAAATATCTCTTCTGTTTGCCAAGATAGCATCTCCAAAAATTATATTTATTAGTTCTATACAGTTCTATTTCAATAGAATCTTGTGAAAAAAACATTTGTATTTTAAAAGACGCCATAACGAAATTACATATTTATTGAAGAATTTCGTATAAATGATCAAAATCTAAAGCAGAATACAATTCCAGAGGGAAAAAAGAAAAAGAAGCCGTATTGGAGAATTATAAGTTTCATTAATTAATGCATTTTAATTAAATGCAATAGAGCATTTATTTATTTTATTTTTATTAGTTTATGTTAGTTGAAGTTTCGTAACAAGTTCTTGAAGTCTAGTGTAAGTTAGCTTAGGGCAGAACGGGAGTGCAATAAAACTCTCTTTTTCGACGGCTTTAGAGAAATGTATGAAGAAATTATCGCAGCTTTATTATCGTTTCTCGCCCGATTTACTGGCCAAATAAATCAATTATTTTCAACTCCAAAGCCATCGCGTCTGAATTACAATCGATCTGCTAAAAACTCTTCTAGATTTTCAGAGAAAAAAGTAAATAATTGATATTAATTAAGAAATAAATATAGGATCGAATGCGATCCAAAAATATTTATTAAAATTAAATAATGAATGTTTAAATATAATTTGTGAATGTGCTAGTGTACAACCGACAAGTTCAAAAGGCAACAGACGACTGACCCTCTCTTCTTACTGCTACAGCTATACCAAATGTGCTAGTTTGACAGTTAGCTCGTCGCCATCTTACATATATTTATATTCGAATTTTTTGGTCTTTAAAAATATTTAAAACAAAATTGGGATTTTTTGTTGGACTAGCCTGAATACTGTCGTGATTCAAACTCCATAGAATACCAAAAGCACATTGTGAAGGTGTGAATAACTGAGAAGAGGCCAGTACTCTGTCTGTTATCAACCATTTTATTGAAAAAGTGTGGCATAAAGATATATCGCAAGGCCTTTCCAAGAGCATTCAAGACATCATTAAAAAAAAAACGAAAAATTAAATTATAAAGCTAATACACAGAAAAAAAATCAAGAATTCCGTAAATTCAATCATGGACATACTTAGATTCAGAATGACATTTCTTTCTGGGTGTAGCGGGTTCTTTATTGGGGAACTTTCTACAAGTGCGAGCGTAGCCGTGGGTACTGTATACATACTAACAGTGTTAAGTGTTGGCTAATTTAATACTTTTTCTGAGTAACGGGTATATCAATGTCAAGCAGGGCCGACTCTAATCTAAGCTCTTTTTAACCTTTAAAAATTATATATTTAGTTGAAAACTTTTCGAAACAATTAATTTGCCCATTACAAAAACCATTATGCACTTTTTATTCACTAAATATATGTAAAAGAACTTTACCTCATTATATACGTGGTGTATGTGTATGTGTATGTGTGTGCACATTGTACATCCTTCTCAATTTTCCTCTTTACAGCGCAATGGCCCGTGGCAGCAAACTGATGTTACTGTTAGCATTTTGTTGCCCAGGTTGCAACATTTTTCGTATGTTTATCCAACTTCCGTCGATTTACAAAATTATAATTGCATGCTCTCACACACTGGCAAGGATTTCCCGCTCTCTCTTTCTCTCTCTCTCTTTGGTGAGAGGAGTAAGTAGACCGGTTCATGTTACGCTTACAATGCACTTCCGCCCCATTGTTGTTTTGCATGTTGACATGGCACAACCAGCGCGAACAGACAGACATATTACTCATACGCCAGGGTGGGCGTATGCCTTGTTGACAGTCACACAGACATAAATTCTTTTGCCACTAATGTGCCACGCCTGCTGCCACGTGCTGCTAGCGCGTAAAGTTGAAATGACAATCGAAATAACAATGAAGGTGTGCGAGGGAGGGTAGTGAAAAGTTACCGCCAGTCAAGTGTGTGGGTGTTGCTGGGCTTTTCTTTGCCCCAGAATAGCAAACAGCAGCAGCAGCAGCAGCTGGCAACAATGCAACGTGACAACTTCCGTTGCATTCGCCTGCCTCCGAGGCACAAAGGAAAAATCGCTCAAAAACTGTAACGGAATCGCATTGTACTAACAACAAAAAATTGTTTTTTCCTGCACAGCTGCCTTCTGGGAATTATATTACAATTTATTGTCAATTCTAGCCCGTAGGCTATATATGCATACACGCAAATCAATTAAAGTTCACCATACAATTAATTAGATTTGATTTGATTCATACGCCTTGCGGTACGCCTCACGCATTTCCATTTAATTATGCAAATCAAGCGGCGACTGTGGCCAGGCTTTATTAATTAATTGCATTTGTTAGTGGCGGGAAATTTATGAGCTAGTTTTTTTTAAGCGTTTTCTAAATTGAAAGAGCATTTAACCAAACATTTTTTTTACATTAAAATTTATCCCTTTTATTCAAGTGTTTTGTTAAAGCTTTAAGGAATCTTTGAGAAAATTTTTTTTCGATTTTTTGTTTTGCATTATTAATATAGCTTGGACATTTCCCTTTCATCCCCTTTTTACCATTTTACAAAATTCTAAATAGTTTAGCGGATATAGACATTTTCGTGGAACAATGTTTTTGCTATGAGCACGGTTGCCACTTCAAAAAATTAAAATGCTCAAAAAATTTTAAAAATGCTCCACTTAAGAAATAATGCTCCAAAAATGGCTCCAATGCTTATAAAAAATTCCTAATTAAATTATGTCAAAAAGTATATGGAATTATGATTTTATATTTCTTCATTTAAAATTCTTTAAATGAAAATGAAATCTTATGATTAACAAAATCCATTTTTTAAGATTTTTAAAATTAACCCTTTTTTTATTTAGGCCATTTATTTGTCAGTGGTGTTACATATATGGCCATAGCTTCCGAAACCCTTCTCCGATTTGAAAATGCAGTAAAAAAAAAATTACTCCCAATAAATAAGCCTACAAATAAGTCAGACACTTTATATTTTAACGAAATAGTTTTTTGAGTTAATTAGCTCAAAACATAGATTTTTTTTGTTAATTGTTTTAATCAACAAAAAATATAGTGGTTTTTTATCTTTGATTGTAGTTATAAGCTATGTGGATAAATGCACAGGATATACCCATTTGAGCAACGGTTCCATGTCAAGCTATGGCGAAATATTTAAAACCACAAAAAATTATCTAAATAAAGAACAGAAAATTTGCAAATTCTTTAAAAATAATTTTCACTGCAGAAAAATTTGAAAAAATATTTTCGTCTATTGGTAACCCATATTTATAATCAAAAATCAGTTTTCAGTAGCCTTTTTGGCTAATTTGTTTCAAAAAATATAATAATTAAAATTCTATTCGACTTTTAACGTTCAGATAAGAATTGCGACCTGTATGTTTCCCGCAATTGTTAAACTTCTTCCTTGCCCCCCAAATTTTATGGAATACTTCAACTAAAAACAACTGTTTTGTATTCTTCAAATATATATTAAAAAACACAGAAAATTTTGTAGACCTTAATTAATTTATTCACTCCCAAAAAAATCTAGAAAAAAACAGCTTTTTTAGACCTCCTAAAGCAGAAGAAAGTTAAGAAGTTGCAAAATATGAATTTGTCTATTTGAAAACTATTGCTCTCGCTTTATCATTGCTGCCGTTTGACCGATCAGTCAGAAAATGGGACAATATTTTTTGTTGAATTAATGAATAATTTACGCTTTCAAAATGTTTTGCAATTATGTATTTAGTATAGAATTTGTCACAGAGGAAGTTTGCTTTGCCTTCTCGTGTCGAAATTGGGCCTTTTTAGGACGGGTTGGTTTTTTATTACATGGAGCATTACTGCATAAATTTGTACTTTCAGGGGAAAAAATTTATCTGACACTTGGTTTTGATTACTTTCAGGGTTAAATTTGAAGCTATATTTACTTATCTGATTGTTCTATTAAAAAAAAAAAAAAATGTTTTGCTCTGCTCAAAGAGCTCCATTTTGCAGAAAAAGGCTCCAGTGCTCCAATGAGAAAAAAAAGATCCATTTTGGAGCTTTTTCTCCAAATGTGGCAACCGTGGCTATGAGGAGTATTTTATATGTTGCTCAAATCGTTTCGAAACCACGTTTTTTGACCTGGTAGCCATGATTGCGCCAGTTCTACTGAACCGATTTTGATCAGCCATATTGCAATCGACGCAAAATTGATGTAATTCTAGCCCATACCTCAATCAAGAGGAAAAACATTTTTGTACTATTTTTTGTTTAGCACTAAACTACAAAAAAAAAATAAAATCTAAAAAATTTAAATGGCCGCCAATTTTTTTTTTTTTAATATGATTGAGGTACGAGCCAGAATCACATCAATTCTGATCATAACCTCATTTACCGTTTTCAATTTCGATTATCTGCAGTCCGGGAATCATGGCTACCAACTCTTCACCTTTTTTTTTTGATACCTTTATTGGCAGGCCGATAACTTTTTGAACAGCCCTCCAAGTCCAAAATTTTTTAAAATTTTTTTTATTTAGTTAAAAAATAACAAAAAAAAACAAAATTGAAAAAGCTTTAATGGTTTTTTCTACGGAATTTTTTAAAAAAACACCTTTAAGTCTAAATCTAAATATGTGCTAGAGAAAAAGTAACTATAAAATGGGTCCAAAAACAATTTATAAAGGTTTTAAGGTAGTTTCACCCACATCATACAAATCTTCCTCATCATCTTGCTCCACTTCAGCCAGTTCTTCTTCGTTCAATTCATATGCATCATAATCAATTAAAGGAAAATCTTCATGATAAGCACAAATTACCAAATTGTAGCTATAAGCACATTGCTCCTCCTCTTTAGCCGCATCCAAACATTTGGTAATTCCGTCAGCCACTTCGCTGGTAGCATTCATTAGCTTAAAATCGGCTTTGCCCTGAGCATTTAACCATTTGTTAACTTGTAACTCCAGTTGACAATGTATCATGCATTTAAATTTAGGTTCTACTTTGCCCTCAAGTACATTTTGTAAATTATGAAAATCCTCTACCTTTTCATACTCCTTATGGGTAAGATTATTTTTAAGCAAACACTCATCAAATTCCAGAAATGTTTGTTCCAAGAAACTGAAGGGATGGCGTGCCTTTTGAAAAGAAATCATTATATATTTATTAAGTAGAAGAAGATGATATCTTACTTACCCCAACTAGGCAACAGCTTATCAATATAATCCCAGCAGCAAGTGTTGTGTTTAGCTGCATTGTTGTTGGCTAACTAAATGTAATCGTTACAAAAAAAACTCACCCGCAAATAATTTGATATTAAACTTGTTTAACCAGTTTTGCTGCTTATTAAATTATTAACAATTTATTTACTTGATTTTATATTAAAATTCCTCTTCGCTTTGTTTAAACTCTTCCATTACACAGACAAGCATTTTAAAAGCATATTCACATCTATTTTCTTCTTGATCGTGTTCTTGCTTACATCCATTGAATATCTCACGTTCTTCTTTACCTAACTCCTCCCATTGGCCCACTTTATCCATATCCAAGAGGCCCTGAGAGTCCAAGACATTGCTCTTTTCTGCCAGACAGAGAGTGAAACACTTGAATCTCATATCCACATTATCCAAATCCTCTTCCGAGCTAGTCTGATTGGCCATTACTTCATATTCCGTTTTGCTAATATTATTTAAGGCCAAGCAATCATCCAGAAGAACTTCAGAGTCCCAAGGCGATTCAGTCTGTGTTTAGATTCAATATATAAGAGTCAGCTTATTCTATATATCAACTTGAAAATACTTACCTTAGCCATACAAAACACAGAAGCCCATATGGCTATGAATAATAAATTAAAACTGTTTTTTATATACATTTTTGTATATAAATCTTAAAGTTTTGGTTCTACACCCACAAATTACAAATTTTCAACTGCATGTTTTGGGTTTTTTGTATGCAGTTATATAGAACTCAATTGGGGATTCTCCCTCTAAGCAATTGTTGTTTATCTTAACTGAAAATCGAATTTTAATTAGTTTTTTTTTCTATAACTGGTTCACATATGAGAACCTCACCCTGATTTGTGCTTTACATGAAATTGCAGCTCTCGTGCGCTTAATTGAGCTCGATTGGAAAAACAAGTTAACAATTGTTTTGCAATGAAGCCCACAAATGATTAATATGCAATTTTTAATTAGGAAATGTATAAAGTTACAATGAAGGTAACATTTACATCACGTTATAAATTTTTGATTGCCATTGAAATAGAAATGTATTAGATTTAATGCAGATATTTTGAGTGTTGGTCTAACAAATTATTTGACTGTTATAATGAAAATAAACGGAAGACCATGCAATTTAATTGCTGTTGACTTTTAGTTATTTGTAAAGATTTATTAGTTATAAGGTCTGTACCAACAAGAAAGTGCACCCTTTTAATCGCATATTTCTCGCAGTGTAAGCATCGGTAGAAGACCACCTCAACGACATTCAAAATCAAAAAGTTTTGAAAAAAGTCAACAAGAAGTAGAAATGGGGAAAAATAAGTATAAAATCTCTAAGATCGTTTGTTCAATGAAACAGTTCCATGCATTGTGACGAAACTTCTGTAAAAATTCACTTTAACAGATTACGCGCCCCTTTATTTTATACAAAGCACAAACATGGATCTGTTGACCAATGAATGTCACCAATTCAAGTTAAAAATTTAATCGGAAGGTTTCATTATGTCACGTTATTTAATTCAGCGGCCTTAGAACAACTTTATTTTTAACAAAGGACTAAAATATTATGAACAGATCTGAATACCGCAAATTATGCTTGTTGAGCTCGAGCTTTGGCTAAAAAAGGTTTGCCACAATTGTTCCCGATTGGAGATATTTGACATTTTTCATACCAACCCATGCTAATTAAAAGACCCTCGGAGGTAGAGCATCGTGCGATGATGTTGCTCAATAACTTTTTTTATTTTAAATTCTAACTTGCCAACAATAAAGTCACACAATAATAAAATCAACATTTTCAAAATTTTATGTTAAACGGCATAGCCACGCCTCTTGCTTACTCTGCCTTCTTGTAAAAACTAAATATTTATACTCAGGCACAGAAAAATGTTTAATTCTGATCAAAGCGATTTTTAATATTTTCAATTAAGGCAACTATTTCATATATTGATTTGATTGCCCGAACGGCTCCCACAAGTCTTAATGATAAAATTTAGCGTTCCGATGAAAATGATAAAATGAAAAAATTTGGATATGTTCGAGTAACTATATCTCTTATATTCCTTGTATTATCCTTCTTTGATTCTTGCACTCTAAAAAAAAATATTTCTAAATAGACCAATATCAATCACATTCGTTGACAAAAGTAAAGTAATTCCGTTTTATTTTTAAGCGTGAACGGTGGTATTATATTATAAGCCCGCTGTTCGTTTTTCATGAGTTTTGGTGATGTGTTAATAACATTTTCAATTTGGGAAGCGTTGGTGTCGTTTTATGACCAGATTGGGCACATTTTAGAAACAATTTTTCAACATTTTGGAAAAATTTTGATTAGGCTGCGTTCACACTGTTCGAATTAGACATGATAATCTAGTAGGCCTTCATGTTGTCTTGTTTTCATTATCAAATGACAAGCTACTCACAATGAAAACAAGAAAACACAAGGGCCTACTAGATTATCATGTTTCATGCGTCGAACAGTGTGAACGCAACCTTATATTTTCATTTTAGGAACATTTTGGATTAATTTATGAATTTTTGGTCATGTTTTTAAGAATTTATTGCCCATTTTTAACATTTAAGCAAGTGACAAACCAGCTAGTTCATGCCGGCTCGAGGGCATATAAGATAAAATTTTTCATAACTTATTTCAAAACGGAGGCACACCCAACACCATAAGGGAGGGAAGTCAATAGTTTTCATGACCTGTCGTTCATGTTTTTTGAACAAGTGTTGGTTTTTTGTGCATAGCTCTGGTGCTTTTAGATCGGAAGCGTTTGCTTATACGCACACTGGTCCGGGAGTCCGCTTGGGCTTGGTTTTGGACGGACGTTTTTTTCGTAGTGTGGGCTTCTACCGATAATACCCTAATAGGAAAAGGTTGAGATTCTTTATATGTTGTCCTTGATCAAGTACAGTAGGTCTTAAACCATTTGCTTGGATTCCGCTCCTTTAAATGGGTCTTCTATCTTTGAAAAAAAAAATGAAATTATTATTAATTAAAATTAAAGTGAGTATAAAATATACGTAGTTCGAAACTTTAAATGCGCTTTTCCTGAAACGATTTTGATCTGGTAGCCATGAAGTAGAAGTTCTACTGAAACGATTTCGATCGGCCTTGTTGTAATCGACACATAATTGAAGTAAATATGGCCCGTACCTTAAAAGATTTTTTTGTACTATTTTTTTACACCAAAGTTTAAAAGAAAAGGTTGAAATCTATCAATCCCGCCAATTTTTCCAAAAAAAAAAAAAAATTTTTATTACTACGTTTATGCTTATAAAAAATTATGCTTTTTTGTCCCTCAAACTATGCAAACTTTATTTTGTTCAATAATTATTTTTTGAACGAGATAATATAAAGTCAGTTTTGGCAGCATCTTTCATAATCCACATTGTGCATTCACTCAGATTGTCGGACCAGTCAATCGTATACAAAAATTATGAGTGTTGAGGCTACTTAAAAATACGTTTTTTCAATAATTATTTATATTAATAAACATAGCATACTTTGAAGGGAAAAAAATCATGTTTTTTTTATTTGTGCATTGAGGTACGGACTAGAATTACATTTATTCGGATTATTAACTTATTGTCCGTTTAAAGTTACAATAACCTGGACTCCCGAAATCAAGGCTTCCACATCTTTTTTTAGATTTTTATTGGCAGGCCAAGAACTTTTTTAACAGGCCTCGAATTTCAAAATTTTTTTATTTTATTTATTAAACATTTATAATAAATAGCACAAAAATTTAATTGAAAAAGCTCTGATAGTTTTCTCTCCAGAATTATTTATAAAACACTCAAGAAACACTATTCAAAGGTCGACGAACACCTAAAACGAATTGCCGTTTCAGTGCCATTTTTTCCAATCTTTTACCATCTATTTTTCCACTGCTACTAAGAAAATTTATCACCTGAACCCTCTTAATAGTTTTACAGTCTATTCCAGTATTACGAGCCATCGTTTGTACTTCCAAATTTAATATTTTGGTTGGTCAACCAACAACTTCTTTTATATATTCAAAAATTTGAGTCATCAACTGAAATAAGTATTTTAAAATATATTTAAACCATTACAAAAATTATAAAATTATAAAATCATCAATATTGATCAAGTCATTATTTAACATCAAAAAATCTTTTAAGTTTGCAGATTGTTAGGAAAATAAACTAGTTAATAACTTAAATGGTTTGAAAGTTATGATTTTTGCAACATGTGTTGCAAAATAGTGAAGGGTGTACCGATATATCGTGTAAGCCATATAATAGGTGGCGCCACTGCTTTGTGATATCTTTAATCTCAAAATGTCATACAACAGTTTCCTAATGTCAAAATTTCGATTGAATTTACTTATAGCTGATTTTTTTCATTCTAAATCAAAGTAAGTTCGCGTTTAAATAAACCAAACTTAATAAAAAACAAGAAAATGTTGCACATTTTCTGCAATTTTGTGCATTAGCATGGCTGCTATCATACGAATTTTTGCGTTTTTCTCCTTTGCTCCATTGCTCGATCTAATCACACCCCGAAGCTTTGAAGTTCGTGCTACTCCACCCCTTCTATGTGCTTTGGTCACACTTTTCACACACACCCAAGAAATTAAATTCTACGAGCAAACTTACACTGTGCTGCTCAGTTCAGCAACTGCCAATAAAGTTTTGTTTTTTTTTTGTACAGTTCCCCGTCAAAAGGCGCCTGAGCTTATGCTACAGTTTCTGTTGCTGCTACGACTGCTCCACCCCTTGAACCTACGCTTATCAAAGGACACACAAGGCACTGACATGCACTCAGCGAAAAGGCAATGGGCGGGGGTGGGGGAAGGAGGACCTGGAGCAGTCAGTATAAGCAAAGACGAGGCGACGAAGCGAAGCGCGTAAGTTTTTTGCAGTTTTTCTGCTGCGTTTTTCTTTGGGGAAAACTCTTTTGCAAGTTCTGCATATGACTGCAGGGCACGTCTCTGTGCTCGTGTGTGTGTGTGTCTGTGCGTATGTAAGTTGATTTATGCCACTTTGTACTCTCCTCATACGTGTGAGTCTGCTGCATAAATGATTTATGGCCAACTCCCGCGACAGTTTTCGTTTCGTTTCGTTTCGCTTTCGTTTGCCGACTGCAACAAAGCACAAAAACAATGAAACAAAAACGACGGACACGGCCAACTGTCGCATAATAAATAATTATAATTGTTTCTTTTCTGCTTGAAGGTGTCTCTTTGGTTATACTCACATTAATAAACTTTATAAATATTTAAGCTGTGTGAGAAATTGCTGAGCAACTGGGCTGACAGTAAAATGGAAATGCAGGTAATTGAAAGTGCCACAGGAAATGCGCTGTAAGAAAGCAGCAACAAGCAGAAATGATAAGTCGCTGTGGCAAAGGCCGCAGCATACTTACAGCTGGCAAGGTAGGAACAAAACTTATAAGAAAGTTGTTTTTTTTTTAATTCTTTAAAAGTTTCACAATATTGGTGGAAATATTTCTGAACTTGGCACTAAAAGAATTTGAAAACTTGGAAATATTTTTAAAAAATTATAGAAAACTTCGCGATCACAAAGAAACTATGTTTTGTTAGCCGAAAGTCTCGAAATAATTATAATATTATTTTAATATATTTTAATAGACGGAATAAAATCTCAAATTTTTAAAAACGTTTAAAATTTTATTGTGATTTCCAAAGATTTTGTAATAAAAATCTGAAATATTTTTCTGAACTTAAAATTGTAGAAAGTTTATTATAGTTAAAATTAAATTTCATCAGAATAATTTAAAGCGAGAATAATTTTGGCTTTGCAAAAAAACACAGTTTTTGAATTGATGGCCCGAGACTCTGCTTGCTGGTCATGGAAAACTTAACTTTCACCAAAAACTAAACAGAGAACCAAAAAAAAAAACAGGGACCGGAAATAACTTTTATAACGTTAAACTTTAAATTAAAAAATTTACAAAAAGTTCAAAAAATTAAAAAAAAATTAACTATATGTCAAAAGCCGGGATTAATTCCGAAATTAATATCGGTTTCGGTACTACGTACCAAAATGAAAATATCGGTTAAAGGTTCTATTTCGGTTTTCGTTCCCGGATATTGACCAGATTTTTTATTTCGGTATATCGGTCATAAAGTATATTTTTTTAATGTTAAAAATTAAAACTATTCCACAAAAACAAAAAAAAAAATAATATAATAAAAAAAAAAAAAATTTATTTTAAGAGTATGCCAAATGAAATAACGTTTTTTAAATATACCGATTTCCATCTGTTTTTATTTCTGTATATTTTAAATTAAATCTTTCTAAAATCAGAAAAATATTTCTGAATTATTGTTCGAAATCATCGGTCCCTAAATCTTCTGTATTTCTGCCATAAAAGAGATATTTTGTTATTTGGATAGATTTAAACCCATACTATAAGACTAGTTTTCAATATAGCCCATAATACGCTAGTAAAAACAGCTCTAAAAACGCTCTACAATATTTGGAAACCTAAAATCTACCCGAGCTTTTATTTACATTGCATTTTTTTTTAATTTAAAAAACGAAATTTTCTCCAAATAGGAAATAATATTTCTCAATTTAACAAAAAATTTTTTTTATAAAACAAACTTAATTTCTAAAATTTTTATTACCATTTTCCAACATTTCTATATTAAAGTACCTAGCTTAAGACTAAGAAATCCCTTAAATTTAATAAGGGATTATATTTAAAAGAAAAGAAAATTTTAATCTTTTCTTAAGACATTTTTTCTATATCGTTTATATCTTAAAAAAAAAAATTTGATCCTGGTTTTCTCTAAAGGCCGAATTTCTGAAAAGTCCGAATTTTTTTCTGAGCGTATACGTTGCTATTTTACTGGTTAAAATATATATTTCAAATAATCATAAATCAATTAAAATAAATAATAAAAAACCGAAACAGTACCGGTATTAGCGTTTCGGTAGGGTTGGGTTTTTCGGTTCCTATTATAACGGTTAACAGTTTGAAGATTTTACGTGATGATGCTGCGAATTTTAATTTATCAAATAGATATTTCGATTGACGCGTAAAAATAATTTTGTGAAGAAAGATGAGAGTTTTCAGTTTTATCCAGGATTCGAGAGTCATATTAAAAATCTTTTGGGCAAATATAGAAATATGGTCAGTTCGCGGTTAAATATATATGTGGCAAGAATTAAACGTACAATTATCTTTGCACATTCAGCAAGCATTTTCAGATTTTCTGGAATCAATTTCTGGGATAATGACAGCTGCCTAAGAGAACTATATAGTTTTCCAGTTGCTTTAGCAATATGGTTACTCCATGATAGGGTACCATCTATCACTATACCTAGGTTAGTGGCTTTTGTAACGTATTCTATAACGGAGTCATTTAAAGTTAAGTTAGGCAGCTGTCTAAAATCTACGGATTTTTTATGAATGACTAAACATTTAGACTTAGACGCATTTAATGACAACTCATTGGCTTTGGCCCATTCGCACACAACGGATAAGTTATTATTACATATACGGACACACTCACATATATCGTTTAACGGTCGACTTACATATAGTTGGACGTCATCAGCATACATATGGACTGCACAATTTGTCAAGTTATCAGGAAAGTCATTGATATAAACAGAAAACAGAAATGGACCAAGGACGGAGCCTTGGGGCACACCACGTGTGGTTGACATCATTTCTGATGATCGGTCTCCCTGAACCACGGATTGCTGTCTCCCAATTAAATATGTTTTGATTAGATTTGTGGCTGAGGTTGAAAAATTATATAAATTGCTCAATTTAGTACAGAGAATAGTGTGTTTTCGGTTCTCAAAAAATGTTTAATATCGGTTCCAGTTTTGATACCGGTACGTGGCTTGAAACGGTTTATTTCGGTTAAAGGTTCCGGTTTCGGTATTATTCCCTGGTAAAAAGTGAATAGTTCAAAAAAAGAAATATTGTTCAAACACTGAAAACTAGTTCATTTTAATAACTAGTTCATTTGAACTAGTTCATTTTACTAGTTCATTTTAAACTAGTTCATTTTAATAACTAGTTCATTTGAATTAGTTCATTTTAATAACTAGTTCATTTGAATTAGTTCATTTTAATAACTAGTTCATTCGAACTAATTCATTTTAATAACTAGTTCATTTGAACTAATTCATTTTAATAACTAGTTCATTTGAACTAGTTCACTAAATTATCTTGCTTTATTATATTTAATCAATTTTACAAACAAACCCAATATATATTTATTTTGGTTTGGTACAATTCCAATTTTCATATTTGAAAAAAAAAAAACAATTGAATAAACTTTGTTACCAACATCTCCTAGCAGTTTTTCCAAACTTCCGCCGTTGGCACAACGAAACTTCAAAGTTTTCACTTCCTGTTTAGCCACCCAAAAATCTTTTACTTCCGCTTTTGTTTTCATTCCAAGTCATGAAAGCGAAATGCGACCCACCGGAAAACGGGAACTGAGCTTCGTGTCACATTTATGATAAAAAAAAGAAAAGAACAAATAATAATACAAAAAAATATATATATCAAACAAAAAGGCCTTTGAGTTGAAACTTACAGAATTCAGTCCCAGATTTAATTAAATTACTGCAAACAAAGTGATGCAAAAAAAAAATGTATGAAAAATCTTCGCACATAAATAATTTCGTTTATATTGCATAAATAATTTTTGTCCAGTTGACAATTTAGTAAATATTTTTCCGGCTTGCCTGGCCATTTACACTGCATACGAATGCCAATTGCCAAAAAAACATTGGATAATTCAATATTGTTCTGTGCGGAGAATGCAAAAATGTGCACAACATGGCAAAATATTTTAGCTTGTTTTTGCTCTGATGACAATTGCATTTGATTTGATTTTGCAAAGAATTAAGTTCTCAGCTTTTAAACTGGCTAAATAACAATTGGAAATTCAATATATAAAAATTCAACAACAAATAGTTTAATTAAAGAATTGAATGCAATTGAGTTAAAAATTTGTTAGGATTTTCTCTCATTAACGAAAACACTTAACTTTTGGCCTACGCTTCTCAATTCTTCAACTCAATTTGTGAAAACTACTTTCAATCCCATTCACGGCCTACTTTTTGCCACAGGCTTCGCACGTTGACTTAATTAAAGTTGTACAAGGCAGACGCAATCAGCAGGGAAACAAAAAAAAAAAAAGAAAGTAAGCCAAAGCACATACGTGTGTGTGTGTGTGTGCAGTGGCAAAGGAGAAAAGGCCAAAACAAATTGCCAAAGTCAGTTTGAATTTTGTGGGGTGGGCAAATGGCAATTTATAAAATCCTTTGAAGTGTCGAAAATCAGTAATTGTAGTCAAAGTGCAAATTGATTGCCCAGACTCACTCACATACACACACACACACCCACTAACAGATGCTGCCTTTTTCCCATTTTGTTTGTGTGTGTGTGTGTGCTTGCTGCTACAGAAAAATCAGTGTGCCAGCCATGTTTTATTGAGTGTAATTTGTAGTTGCAAATTAATGGCCGCACTTCACTTTTAATTAAAATGCATCAAAAGGAGAACTAGAATAGGCAAACCATTTTTTAACTCAAACCAAAACGAAGCTGAAATATGCTTCCAAAAATTTAACAATTTATAACAAGATTTAACACAAAATTTAAGAGTGTGATTTAAGAACATTTGTTGGTTTATTAGTTTGTTTAATAATTTTGACAATACCAGAAGATCATGTCTTGATAATTATATTATATTGGTTACAATTTGTAGTTGGGGGAGGTTGAGGATAAATTAATATTTCCTAGCTTAATTGCTAATATATATCAATTAAATGTAGATTTTTTTTGTTTTGCAAGTACATTTGTTTATTATAACAAAGTTAAAAAATGAATTCTTTAACTGGTTAAAAATAAGTAAATGCAATGCTTCGAAAATATCTTTAACGAAAAGCCTTGGAAAGTGCCAAAAAAGAAATTAAAACGTTTTGAATCCGGTTCTATTGAAGGAGGGTATGAATGCAAATTTCAAGAAGATAGCTCTATTCTTGGCCGAATAATCTTCGACCGATGGTTCTAGGATAACCACATATCGACCAATCAAAACGGTATCAAACTCCAACCGAGGGGTTCTCAGGCGACACCTATTTACCTACCTTAGTTTGATCTACAGAGCTTAAAACATTTGGAAATAAACACACATTTTCTTACCTTGGCATAGTGGTCCGGCGGCCGGTTATATCAATTTTGAATATTTGAACAAAATTTTCTCAAAATATAATACAATAAAATATATATATACATATTTTTAACTATAAAAAATTGTTGTGTTTTTTTTTAAAACATTTTTTTGGAATTGAAAATTTTTAGCCTACCAACAGCTTCTAACGAGAGACCAAATAGGTAGTACTAGAACATATATGTTCTTCAATATCCGATACAAATAACTTGCAGAAAATTTCATTAAAAAAGGGCAGTTTTATTTTGGAACCAGTAAAGCCGTTTGAGAGTTTTTTTTTCACTGTTTTATGTGAGAAGTATTTGATTTAAAAAAAAATCCTAAAACAATTCTTTAGTTAAAAAAATATTAAAAATAAAAATAATAAAATGTTTGTAAGTTTAAAAAAAACATATGTTAATAAAAATTTTTTTTTAATTTTTAAAAAATTAGAAGAGCTTAAAATTAACGTAAACCACGACGAAGTGCTCTCTGGATCATGAAAAATGTAATAACATATTCACTAGCTATTTAGCTGGTGTAAGAAAAACATCTCAAAATTCATAAATATTTTTATACACTTGAAAAGTGTATATTAATTTTGCCCAGAAGTTTGTAACGCATAGAAATATTCATTTCCGACCCCATAGACTATATATATTCTTGATCAGGACGACGAGCTGAGTTCATTTCCGCTTGTCCGTCCGTCCGTCTGTCCGTCTGTCTGTCCGTCTGTCTGTTTCTACGCGAACTAGTCTCTCAGTTTTAAAGCTATCGAGCTGAAATTTTGCACATAGTCTTTTTTTTACTGCACGCAACTAATATGTCGGAACCGGCCGGATCGGATGACTATATCATATAGCTGCCATAGGAACGATCGGTCTAAGAACTAGTTCTGGTTAGAAAAACTTTTTGTTTTCCTTCGTAGCGTCACTAATCTTGGTATATGTTAGTTTTATATGTTTCCACATAATTCTGGAAAAATGTATCAAAATCGGATCACTATAGCATATAGCTGCCATAGGAACGATCGGTCGAAAAATAAGTCGTTGTGAGAAAAACTTTTTTGATTTCCATTGTAGCGTCTCCAATCGTAGTATATATTTGCTTTATATGTTTCCACACAATTCTGAAAAAATGTATCAAAATCGGATTTTTTGATATAGCTGCCATATAAACGGTTGGTCAAACAACTACTTCTAGTGAGAAAAACTTTTTTGTTTTTTATCGTAGCGTCCCCAATCTTGGTATTTATTAGTTTTATATGCTTTCACATAATTTTGAAAAAAATGATCAAAATCGGATGACTATAGCATATAGCTGCCATAGGACCGATCGGTCGGAAAATGTGTTTTACTAAGAAAATTTTTTTTTTATGGTATCTAATTTTTATTATCAATGATTTAAAAATTTTAAATATCTGATATCTATATCCTATATATATTTTTCCACTTAAATCAGTTGAAGTAAAGTTTTTCAAGTGTATTAAAACTTCGGCACAGTCGAAGTTAGCTTTGCCTTCTCGTTTTAAAAAAATTTTGTTCATATTAAATTAAAGGACAGATTCATAATTAGCGATACCAAAAACCCCTTAGTACCAAGTTTCTTAACAAATAAGTACTGTTTTTAAAATTTGGACCGTCAAATTGAAGCCGCCATTTTGAATTGGAAATTTTGATTTCTTATTCGTAATAAGCCACCCTAAAAATCCACGACATTTTTAGCCCTCTATGTTGCGTTTCAGATGCAATGCAATCGGATGATCCATTTTCCGTGATGGCCAATTGGCCAGTATTCTTCAAAATCCGTAAAACAAATGTATTATTTATTTGTTTATTTTATTTATTTTCTAGTCATCCTAACGCAACAAGTACATTTTACTTATAATTTATCGCGCTAGTCATAATTGATTAACTTAAAAAAACATTTCAACATTTAAAATCCCTACTTAAATATTATCTAAAATCTAAAAATAATTTTGTATAATTTGCTAACTAAACGAGTTTAAATACGATGCGAAAGAAGTTTCGAGAATAAACTATTTAATAAATTCAGAGAAGAGTTTTGTAGTATTTTGTGAACTAGCTCAAATGAACTAGTCATTAAAATGAACCAAGGCTGCAAACCTTCAAAATTATAGAAGATATTTGGCTTAGAGGTTTCGAACCCGTGAGGAATCTTTGGGTTCGGTTCGCGGACCCGTTTCTGGATCTTCCAAACCCCAGGTTTTGGTCCGAACCTTGGTTTAATTGGACAAAAATAAAACTTGTTTTTTTTTTATTTATTTATATGTTTTTAATTGGCTTAGAGAATGTTAAATTTATATAATTATATTATATTGCACCGAGATTAAATTAAAGAAAAGAAACCGAGATCGAGTTTGAAATTTTGTTCTCGGCCACTCATTTTACACTTTTTACTCTCTAAACTTTACATTATATAACAAACGAAAATCAATCCCGTGTGTTGTTGAAATTAGCCCATTTCCAGATAAAACTAAGCACAACAGAGGTCAAGAAGGAATCAAGACAAAAATTTAGGAATTGGAAAATCCGTACTCAAATAAATCCTTTCCCATTTTGTTAGAGAAAATCCGAGATCAACTACCTTAATCTGACATCGATTGGGATTAATTTTAGACCGGATATCTGGGAGTTTTTCGTCTGTGTATGCCTTAATTTTTCCAGGAGCTGTTCATCTCTACTAGCTTTCAGATTAGAAAGAACAAACTTTCGGTTTAAAAATGCACATTAATTTTTATGTCTTCATTTTAAGACCTTTTCATAATTTCAATGTATGTTCTCTTGGACAATTTTCGACGGAATCTATAACATCATTGATAGATTTGATATTTGTTTATTGCTTCCAATTGCTCTTAAAAACTTTTCTTCATTGCCATCAGACGTAGAGTCATTTAAAGAATAAATTTGGATAAATCTCATTAAGAATTTCTTTCAATTGTAAAATTACTTAATATTATTATGAACCAAACCTTTTTTTAATAAATGTTTTGGTTGGGGTTCAGGTTCGAAGGGTCAAAAATCTTGAAGGTCCGTTTCGTTCAACTCAAAAATCCCTAACCGAACCGGATCTCAGGGTTCGGTTCCGGACCGACTTGCAGACTTGAAATGAACCAGATATCAGAGTTTCAAAAAATGTTCAAATTTACAAAAGTTCATTTTTTGAACTGTAGATAATTTTTTGAAAATTTATCTAGAATAATGAAAAAAATTTAGAAAATACCAAAATCATAGAAAATTTAATTTTTTTTTAATATGTTGATAATATTAATAGCTTAAAAATAATTTATTTAGACTTGTTTTATAAGTTGTTTTTCTAAAACCGTTAAAAAGTATTCTGGAAACTGCAGAGAGAATTTTAGAATTTAGTTATTACGAAAACATAACATATTCAAGAATGTGTAAGAAAGTGTTAAGAAAATGTTAAGACTTTTAAAAAGATTATTTTCCACTTAGAAAAAACCCGGACAAAAAGTTTTGGAAGCTCTTGTCTAATAAAGATCCATTATTAAGTTGAATTAAATTCCGACCAATTTGTAGTTGCTTCAAGCATTTTAAAACTGCAAACTCGTGTCCTCTCTCTCTCTCTCGCTTTCTTTCCCCCCTCTGGCTTTGGCCATAATAAATTTCCAGCATTCCTGCCAGCTTTGTATACAATTTCTTTGGTGAGCTTAGAGAACTCTTAGATAAGTGACTGGATATGTGAGAAGAGTTTTTTGTGCTGGCTCCACTTGCGTTTTAGTTTTTCCTTTGACTGCATTAACTTTGTTCTCTGCACTCGCCTTTCCTTTAAAAGGACCGCCACTTGGGAGTGGCACGTTTTGCCATTGCTTAAGTGACTTCATAACCTCGAAAGTGGCTGGAGCTTTTTAGCAGGACGAACGACACTCACACACACACAGACACACACACAGGGGCGTGTTGTCTCTGTTTGTCTCAGGTGCTAAAGTCTGGCAATTCGAGTTGCAGTTTGTAGCCTGTTGCTGTGGCAAAACTGTTCTTAAAGTCAGTCACTCAGCCAACAGCCAGCCAGCCAGCCAGGGATTGATGCATTTGACAAAAGTTTTGAATAAATTTGCGCCATTTGCCAGCTGGTAAGGCAACAGCGGGAACAACAAGAAAACTGCAGCCGAAGCAGAAGCAGAAGGATGGAGGCATCATCAATTTTGGTTTGAGAGACTCATCAATAAAACATAACAGCAGCAAATGGAGACACATGCGACAATGCGCATGAAACTGTCTGAAGGATATGGATGCGAGCACATCAAGGACTCGACTCCTGCTGCTGCCGCTGCTGCTGCTGCTGCTGCTGCTACTGTTGCTGCACAGATAAGCGTCGCAGACAAAAAGCCAGTTAATTTAGTAAAAAAGTTTTCTCTTACAACAGTTTTTTGCTGTTGCCAAATTCGTTTTGCGAAAATATATGTGGAAACGAGTCGCAATTTAGATAAATAAAGCAGCGATAGGTGAACACATTTTGAACACATTTTAATAGGAGTTTTTTTTTTTGATCAAGAAAGAATTGATAGATAAAAATTCAATGAAAAATGTATCCAATAGGCGAGTTTATAAATGGAGCAAGACTACCGGCGTGTTTTACAAACTTTCTCGCCCTGGCTAAGTCTGATCCGATTTGCTTTATGCATGAAAAAGATTGTCAGTTTTTAGCAGGAACGTTCTCAGAACTTTATTGTTCTACTGAATGATAATTTTGACGGGGGTTCGCTTCGGGGCTCGAACCTTTAACCCAACGCTAGGATTTCGGTTTCACAACTGGTTCCCTCCAGGGTTCGGCTAACATATAAGATTATATATACAATTATATTTACGAATTAAATATTACGTATACGTAATAAATTTTTAAAAATATTTCAGTAACTTTTGCCTCCACCTTTATGGAAAGCAGGCTATGCCCTTGGGCATATTAATTAAAGATGAGCCATATCCGCGTACCGATTATAGAGTAATTTTTATTGAACTACTCCAAATCACATTATGCCTTTAAATTAAAAGGAACGGTGTGATGTCAGTCAAAGTGACTCAATCACAGATACGCCGATATGGCTCATCTCTACTTGATAAAGTGGCCGAAAATTTAAAATTTTTGTGAATTTCTGGCCAGAATTATTTTTTCTAAATATGGCATCGTCACATCATCTCTTCGACTGACATATTGTGAAAGGAAAATTCTTAAAGTATTTTAGTTCTGCCTAGGATTTAAAAATAAAGAAATTTCAATGACGTGCAACTTTGCTCTTCATACTAACACAATAATATACATAAGTACGGTTACTGGTGCGATTTGTTTTCTCTTGATTGAGGTTGTGTTAATTTTGTGCAGTCCTCTGTTGGTGACTGGCACAAGTGTTTTGGATTAAATATGCGTATATGTATTGATGCATTTGTGTACATACATACATGTTGGAAACTATAAGGGTATTTTCAATTTGTCTGCTATTCCTAAAACTTTTAAGAAAAATTTAACATCTCAATTGTAACATTTATGTAGTTCCATTATTCGCAGAGACAGGGTAGAGACTGGGCACCTGCCAGAGGCTAGAGACGACGCTGGATCGCTTGACCTCATCATCAACACCGCCACTGCCAGCACCACAAAATGATGTGCCGTTCACTAAGTGCGCCCGCACATTTTGAGTAATTAAAATTTCTGTTTATGTTGCTCCACACTTTTGTCGTCGACGAACGACCATGAAAATTCAAAATATAATTCTTGGAAAACTAAATTATTGAAATGAACATCAACTTGTTTTTGTCTCTTTCACGCTCCGGTCAGTTTTGAAGGAATGGAAACAACTCGGCAAGGTATGTTAGTTGGGTATATGGCATATGTGTTGGGATATGTTTAGTAGGAAGCGGAAAGTGAAATAATTTAGGAATATATATATATATATGTATACTTTTGAATGACCGCCACACCATGATAGATAATCCTTGAACTTGACACTTGTAAATATACCTGAAATACACAAAATATTTATACATGTGCGCTTATTCGGCAATCAAACTGACGAGCAGCGTGGACACAAACTTATGCCTTAAGGGACGGCTGCTTACTGAAGAAATGTCATCTGATCGGCTCACCAAGAGTCACTGTACTTACGATCATTTCTTACGACCAAAGCGACGAACACTCACAATTAAGTGTGCTCGAAAATTAGGAATATAACATTGTCTATATATCTATACCAGAGACCCATTTAATACGTAAATACGTACGTAAATCTACACTCAACAAAAAGTTATCTTCAAAATAACATTATTTAGTCATCAACTTGAAAGTTTTAAATATTATTTTTTCCTTAGTAGTCGGAGTATCATATTTATAGATTTTTGGTTTCAAATTCATACTTTGTGAATCTTTATAACATATAAAACTGTTACTAATAATACTTTAATTATATTTCGAACTGAAAATAGTATCTTGATACTGTCTAGTATTATTTTGATACCAAAAATTCGACTGAATTAGTTTTAATTTGATACATCTTCTTTTCGATCATATTGATTTTTTTATTTGGGTGCAGAAATGAGAATGTTTAAGTAGGCTTGCTTCATACCCGCACATAACAAAGTTGAGATAGACACCGATGAGATTTAAGAAATCTACAACAATTTTGTTCTACTTTAAACATACATGTGGCCTCTGTCTCAGTAAAGTTTTAATAGAATCTTCATTAGGCTTAATTTGTTTGGGTCAAAAGATATATAGCGAAAGCGTTATCTTTGAAACAATTCTTAAGAAAAAGTTTTTCCTAGGAAACCATTGATCTAAAATTAAAATCAAGCCCCCAATTTTGAACTTGGAAAATATTGACTAAATTATATCAAAAATCAGAAATTTATTAATTATGTTATTATGTTCATTTCAGAAAACTACTTAACGAACATTTTGAAACGATGGCAATCTTTCAAGTGAAGTATCTTAGGCTTTCATTACACTGAACATAAAGAAATCTAGGTCTTTACTTCGTCTAGGAAGATAGAACTTCTACTGATTTGAGGGCCCCTTAGTGAACACTGCCTAATAGGAAGATAAGCAGCGATACATCGACTGCTGCAAAAGCGTCAACTCAATGGATAAGGAAGAGAGTGTACATAAAATGACTCGGCAGTTTTCGGTGGTCTTTTTTCCAACAAGACCTCTTAGTATCTCTAAATTAGATGTTACCTTAATCCTCAAATAGGTGCTACTTTCTAAATGGTTCATCTGAAAATACTCTTTATCTACGTTCAAAAGGGTAATAAGGGTTTTATGATAACACAACTGGCCTTTGCTAACAAATTAATGAATTGGGATGCTACTTTGACCATTGCAACCTAACCTAAAACAAGACTAAATATTCTTTTTAAATTTGTTTAAAATCAATGATATATATTTTAACGAAAATTTTATAGATTTTAAAAACGTGTAAAATCGGGGAAAAAATGAATCACTCTAATGTTCATATAGTTCAGAAAGATTCATAGGCAAGAGCGTATGCCCCTCCTAAATATCCAAATCAACAATGAAAATTTGGTGCTTAAAAACTAAAACAATAAAAGATGAACAAAACTATTAAGCTATTAATTGATCTTTGTATTCCATTAAAAAATAAATGATCCAAAACTGATATCGATTCTGGAAGTGTCAAAAAATTAAGGTGGGTTTAGGCAGCATCATATATCCATTCGTATTTGAGAACAAGCGTGCTTGATAGACTTGTGTCAACGATTGATTAATGATTTGGAGCTTTTTTATCAGACTTTTTTTCTCGGTGTATCTAGACCATTTTCACGCCATAACTATCTTTTAAAAACACAACAATTTTAGTCAAAGTTAGGAATAGAGTTGTGGGACTAGACACCAAATAGAATCTGTATCACGCCGTAAGCCAATCGACACAAAGCTATATGGTACAAGTATGGAGATCGGCCAAGTTCAAAGAAGTTAATAAAATGCTTATTTTTTTCATCAAGCTCACATTAAGAATAAATATTAAGAGCATGGCCTAAGATCTCCTTTGGAAAATCGCACAAATGGGCCAAGATAATGTGAATTTTTAAAGCAAGATGTGATCTGGTAATATTAAACAAGCATTTGAAGAATGAGCCATATGAATGCACCTAATGCAAAGAAATCAAATGCGAGGACTTAGAACAATTGTAAGGCAAATATCCGGTTCATAAAATCATTGCTAAATACTTTGGAAAATCATTACTCAGTACGTAAGATGAAATAATTGCAATATTAAATAGCTAAGAATATGATGGATGGGAAAAATTTGGCAAACTACGTGAGAAGCACGTTATCATACGGAAAAGTTATCATTACTGAGTTCGTTTAAATTATTCCGTCTTCAAATCGACACGATTAATTGGGTCGTTTTTGGATCGGAAGCGATTTGCAGAACACATTCAATGATCATCAAATATCATTTTACCCAACAGAAGATTTAAAAATAAATGTCATATTGTTAAAAAAAAACTATTGAATGGTTGGAGAATAACTGTAAATAAAGGAACATAGTACATTATATTTCGTTAACAAGGGCTTCGCCTTATCAGGATGATTTAAGACTTTGACCCCAAAATTTACTAGTTTAAAGCCGGCTTAAAAACAGGTCAGATCTATATTTCAGAACCGAATTCAGCTTTAAAATTCAAATTTAAAGTGTAAGTGTAATTGGAGTGAGATTTTTTAACTGGTTTAAAACGAGTTCCGAACAAGTTTAAGCCGTTTAATAGGAAGTTATATATTTCCCCGGTTCAGAAAAGTTTAAAACGGTTCAAAATACCAGGGCCACACCTTAAATAGTATTTAAGCTTCGAAAGTAAAAGTCGATTTGTAGGTTGGTTTTATTAGTCAGATATTTTTCCAGTTCAAAAGAATTTAAGTCTGTTCAAAATTATTTCCAAGCTATTTCTTAAAAGTATACACTTGGAACACGAAATTTGATTATAAGTTTATATTTTTATAAGTCAGATTTTCCGGTTCAAAACGGGCACCGAACCATCTTAACAGGGTCAAATGTAATATCGAGGCATATCTCAAAACTAAAACCGAACCGGTTTAAACCAGTTCATAAGTGAAAACCGCCTTCAGGGTTCAAAACTGATCATTAGCAATATAAATATTAAGAGTGATTTCTTTTGTTAGAGCATTACAACTGTCATGATGCTTAGTTCCCATTTTTCTTAGCTGTCTTATTAAACACAGTCGGAAAGCACTCATCGTTTCCAATGTAGACGCCGTTTTATTGCTCACTCCCTCGACCTCAACCTCCTCCAATTCACATTCACAGTTGAGTCAGAAAGTCAGAGTCAGAGTCCGACACCGATTCACTTGTTGTTCTGTGTTTGCCAAGAGCACGCGAGGCGCGACAATTAAATTAAAAATAATTAAAAATTATGAAAATGGACAAGTCGACGTCTGACTTTGTCTTTAACTCCAACTCAAGTTGCAAGTTGGAAGGGGGTCAGTGAACCTGAAAAGGCCGCGCCCCGTTGTTTTGTCCTGACTGAGCATTTAATGAAAATTTATTCTATGCAATTTGCAGCTCACCCGGGGGAAAGAGAAGGGCGTGTTGGTGGTCAGCGGCTGCTCCGATTACACAGCCCGTTTGCTTGTCTCGTGTCAATCCAAATGTCTTTTGCCTTAATTAGAATTGCTCTCGATGTGGGGGGAATGGAAAGAAGCGAACGGAAATAATTTTATGCATTGACAGCGGGGAGTGGGTGGGGGTGGCTTGCTGAACGGCTGCCCTTTGAAGCTGTTGCAGTATTGTCGCCCATGTGGCGTTATGTTTTCTGCAATTAGATGGGCGTGCTCTTTTAGTTTTGCGGTTCTTGGGTCTCCTTTTGTGGTTTTTGCCTGCCCCGCCTGCCTGTTGATCTTTATCTAATTGTTGCCGCCAACTCTGACAATTGCAACAGTCGCCATCACTCATCACATTGATGTGGTCCCGAAGCCCGGCTTGTGGTAAACGTTTATAGTTACACAGTGTATGTGCCAGACTAGACCGCCCGCCGCAGCGTCAAGGTGCGGTTTGATGCCCCACCGGGTGCAAGGCGTCTCCTTGGGTCAGGGGGCCAACTGTCTGTCAAGAACAGTTCGACAAGATGTGCTAGTAAATGTCATTCGTTTAAGTAAAAATTAACTAAATATATTTTAAGCCTGAAATCTTAAGAGGTTTTTGTATAAACGTTTACATTTCGAATGGAAATTTTTTAACTTTATGTGTTAAGAGATGACGAATGTTTATTTAAGAAAAATTGCTCAATACTTAGTTGATTAAATGGGTTCGATTTTCCACTAGATTTTCGCTTCACCTTCTATCACGTCTTCTTGATCTAGGATCTGGGATGGATCTCGGATCTGTGATTTGGGATGGAACTCGGATCTGTGATCTAGGATCTGAGATAAGGGAACTGAGATCAGGTATCTGGGATTATTGATTAGGGATCTGGGATCTGGTTTTTGGGGTCAGGGATCTGGGATGGATCTCGGATCTGTGATCTAAGATAAGGGAACTGGGATCAGGTATCTGGGATCAGGGGTGATCTGAGATCTGGGATCAGGGGCCTGGGATCTGGGATCATTGATTAGGGATCTGCTATTTGGGGTCAGGGATCTGGGATTGATCTAGGATCTGTGATCTAGGATAAGGGAACTGGGATCAGGTATCTGGGATCAGGGGTCAGGGATGGTTTTCGGATCTGTGATCTAGGATCTGGGATAAGGGAACTGAGATCAGGGGCCTGGGATCATTGATTAGGGATCTGGATTTTGCGGTCAGGGAACTGGGATGGATGTCGGATCTGTGATCTAGGATAAGGGAACTGGGATCAGGTATCTGGGATCAGGGGTGTGGGATAGATCTCGGATCTGGGATCTGAGATCTGGTATCAGGGGCCTGGGATCTGAGATCATTGATTAGGGATATGTTAGTTGGGGGCAGGGATCTGGGATGGATCTCGGATCTGTGATCTAGGATCTGGGATAAAGGAACTAAGATCAGGGATCTGGGATCAGAGGCCAGGGATCAGGGCCCTGGGATCATTGATTAGTAATCTGGGATAAGGGATATGGTTTTTGGGGTCAGGGATCTGGGATCTGCGATCTGCGATGGATCTCGAATCTGGAATAAGGGAACTGCGATCTGAAATCTGGGATCAGGGGTCTGGGATCAGGGGCCTGGGATCATTGATTAGGGATCTGGTTTTTGCGGTCAGGGATCTGGGATGGATCTCGGATCTGTGATTTAGGATAAGGAAACTGGGATCAGGTATCTGGGCTGTGGGATCAGAGGTCTTGGATGGAACTCGGATCTGGTATCTGAGATCTGGGATCAGGGGCCTGGGATCTGGGATCATTGATTAGGGATCTGGTATTTGGGGTCAGGGATCTGAGATGGATCTCGGATCTGTGATTTAGTATCTGGGATAAGGGAACTGAGATCCGGTATCTGGGATCAGGGGCCTGGAATCATTGATTAGGGATCTGGTTTTTGGGGTCAGAGAGCTGGGACTGGTACACTACTTTATATAAAATAATAATTATAAAATATCTTATATTTTTTTGCAAGAATTCGTATTTTGATTCTCTTACACGATACACACTCCATTTTTCTTCGTAGAAATGCTATTCGTAAAAACAAAAGAAAAAAACAACTTATTTTGATTAGTTTCAACCTTTTACAGATTTTAGAAATACAAATTTTGCACGTTTTTGAGAAAAAAATATATTTTTTCGAAAAAATTTTTTTGGTAGCATTCAAACTACTAAACCGATTAAAAAATTTTCTTCAACTAAATTATTGGGAATTGCATACGCTTTAGATTAATACCTTGCTTCACGACATCTAAAGTTTCTATCTCGAGATATGTCATAAAATGTAAGGGTACCTACCGAAAAAAACTAAAAAAAATTCTAACTCAAAAACGTATCCATACAAAAAATTTTGAATTTCATTTTTGAGTTAAGCATTCGAAAGTACATAAGAAAAAAAACAGCTTCAATAAGTATTTTTTTTTTTTTTTTTTTGTACACTGGTGTAATTTCTTATAAATTTTCAATATTTTTCTAAAATTATTCCATAAACCACATGCAAATCTCTGTTCCCCTTAAAGTGATATAATCCACATTGTTTGACTTCAAAGCCGCGTGAGCGCTCTTTTTTTCCTCTTTTCCTTTTTGTAGTAGAAAAAAAGTGAATTTCTTTGGATTTTCCGCCCAGTCACTTGAAGGAGAATATAATATTTCATGCAATGTCAACAAACCATCCTACACCTAATCTGCCCTGTCCACTCTCTCAATAACCAAAATCCCCAACTCCCACACAAATCCACAGCTTCTGGAATCATGTGTCTAACAATGTACCAAAAATTTCCCAGGTGTATTATGCCTCTCTAAAGAAAAAAAAAAACACTAAAAACGTACGACTGTCATACAATAATCATGGTAATTAACATGCAAACGAAATTATGAACAAGATATGGAAAACGTAGGAGAAGAGCAAAAAGGTAAACACATGACGACCTCAAAGACCTAGCATTGTGGAAACCCCCTCGAACAGCGAAATGTTTAAATAAACAAATCCAACGTGGCCCAAAAAGAGGCGAGCGAAGAGTCTGAGAACCTGACTTTGGGACGTGATGCGGTCTATTGGCATTGTCATTGTCATTGAAAACGGGGCAATGATTGGCAAAACGTCAAGTCAAAGTCCCGACTCGACCTTTGTGCGTGTGTGTGTGTGTGAGTGTGTGAGCGCGTTAATTAAGCAAAGTGAGCGAGACACACGTAAAGGGACGGGACTGCATTCAAATGAAAATGCACAGACGCGGCACAGACCCACCAGCAAGGTTAAGAAGAGCACACACAAAGGAGGCAGCCAAGACGACGACGACAACGGCGTCGACTAGGTTGTAATAGCCTGGAGGGTTTGTCTACCTGCCAGCCCTGTCTCACAGGAGTAGGCAGTTTGGTGGGCCATGGGAAACGACCTTTTGATATCCTGGCGTTTTTACGAACTTTTTTTTATGATTATTATTTTTAAATTAAATTACGTGTTGAGAAATCAATTATACGAATTTTTAATATTTATTCTAGATGCCCACAGAATGCTTATAGCAGGGCAGACACCTATACAAAAGTATAAAGAAAATTAGTAACAGATGTAGGAAAACCCGGTATAACTAATACAACTAATAAAGCAATGTGACGAAAATAATTTTTATGTGATCTGAGAATACTATCACTAATTTATTTTGTATAGTCCCCTGAAAGCATTTTGTTGTGTTTCTTACCTCTCTTTTCAAAAAGAGAGTTTGGCGATAGTTCCGACAACCCGCCGGAAATATTATCTAAATATCGTTTATCGATATTTTTGTCAAAAAACGATATATAAATATCGGATATTTTACTAACACGATATATCGTATATCGAATACCTTTTGTAATATTTTATAAAGTTTGGGATGGAAGAGAAAGAACAAAATAGTTCTCACGCTCTGACTTGGATTTAACTGCTTATGTTTCTTTTAATGTTTCATTTGTTGTTGATATGTTTACTTTTCAACTTCAGCGTCTTCTTTCACTATGATTTCCTCAATAAGTGTCCACTACAATTATAAAATAAATAAAATATCTTTATCAAATTTATAAAAATACTTTTAATCTATATTTTTGAGTTTGGGAGCTTTGCGATGTAGATCGCAGACGGAATTTAGTTTTTAATAATGACACCTTAACAACCCCAAACGACCTGTTTATTCTAAAGAAAGAGATTTTGTTTGTGAAAAATATCGATTATATCTATTATTTTTCCAACAAAATATCAATATCGAAAAAATATCGATATAGATATCTTTCAAATATCCGACATCCCTAATGAAGATAGTTTGGCAACTTGGGACTTACAGGGGATTAAGGGATATTTTTGTTTAAAATATTGATAATATCGATTATTTTTTCAACATAACATCAATATCGAAATAACACTTTTCAATATCGAAAAAATATCGGTATAGATATTTTTAAAATATCCGACATAACTAGATTGAAAATAGTTTGACGACTTGAAATTTACAAGGGATTAATTAGCGATATGCTATCGGTTAATTGGATATATTTAAATCCCTTTAATCATCATCAAATCTGTAAATTGGCAATTTAACGCTTAACAATCACTTCGAAGACCTAATGCGATTCTTCTTGAAGTGAGTACAATCTTACCAAAACAATTTATTTTGGTATCGCATTTGTATTTTCAATGCGATGAACTGGTCTGGTTTAAACATAAGCATCAGAAGCAGGTCCTGTTTTTCATTAAGTAGCCCCCAACATTAGTTTTTTTTTAATACAAAGTAACAGAGTAAAGGAATTAAATTTGGAATTCGCCAGAAGAAGTTCACTCATCGTAAAAATACTTTGAAAAACTTGAAAAATGACCGAGCTTAATTGGTGGATGATGTTTACAATCATAGAAAAATAAATAATTTCACACTGAAGTGTATTCGTGCACAAATACGGTAAAGTGAAAATTCTTGAACCAAGAGTGAATTTCTTAATTCAAGAATGAACTTTTTAATTCCAAGTAGAAAATTATTAAATCAAGAGCTTGACAGATTTAAAACCATGATTCTCTCAATCTTGAAACAAGAGCGTAGCATTCTCCAAGAATTTCCCATTCTTAATTCAAGAATAATTTTTTGAGTACGAATTTCTTGGAACATGAATTTTCATACTAGATTTAAGTATGAACAATTCTTATTCCAAATAGAAAATTGTTGAATCAAGAGCTGGACAAACTTAAAACCAAAATTGTCTCATTTTTTAAACAAATTCAAGAATTTCCCCTTCTGATTTCAAGAATAAAATTTTGAATACGAATTTCTTGGAACCAGAATTTTCATACTTGATTTAACTTTTTTAAAAAAGAGTCCGTATTCCTAGTAGAAAATTATTGAATCAAGAGCTTGACAGTCTTAAAACCAAGATTCTCTCATTCTTAAAACAAGCGCGCAGCATTTTGAAATCCATGAATTTCCCATTCTTGAATCAGGAGCAGACCATTCTCAAGTTCAAGAGTATAAATCCAGAGCTCTCACTCTTAAATCAAGACCGCCTATTTTGCAATCAAAAGCTTAAGCAATTAACAGAATTTCTTTTAAGTCATCTTAAGGCGTTCAAATGTGACTCCAGAACATTTTCCAAGCCATTGGGACACTTTGATGACTCGGACAGAGTGTTGTCTTCTGCTCGAAATTAAAAAAAGCTTAATAAAACAAAACAAAATAATAAGGAACTATAGTATTATTCAAACTTTAAATCTCTTACCTTTCTCTTTCTTCATAAAATTAGCTTCACTCTGGGATGGCTTCTTTGACCTCGTCGGGTGTCATTATTTCGAGACAATTATAGCTAACTCCAGCGCCTAAAAAAACAAAAAATTAATTTTTCATTAGAAAAAGAAATAAAAATGTATGAGACTTTAAAGTATTCGCCCAAAAATAAATTAATAACCTGTACACACAATGTGTGTCACACATAAAGTAAATACATTCAGCTTTGCATATAAATTGTTCACCTTATTAAGCACTTTCAATAATAAAAATTAATTACCTTTTTAAAAAGAAGAGACTCTCTTATTCCCATTTCTATCAATGCAGTTGGCAAATTGTAATCAATTTTAACACTTTCTAAAGAACACACTTTGAACGCTAAACTTGAACTGAATTGCCGGACGATCGCTGGCATTGATGCCCGTAAAAGATCATAGTTATGATCTCAAAATCCGGGTTCGCGCAAAAGCAAATAGCTTATCACATTGGCCATGTTCAGCAGAAGAACTGCACCCTGGTTAATGAGATATTTTTTGCTGCTTTACGTAGCCTACTTTTCCTTTGTGCTAACTATGATATTTTCAAGTAACTTTTAAAAATGTCAATTTAACAAGACCCCCTAAAAGTATGCTTAATAATAAGAACAGTTTTATTAAGCTGATCAGTGATCAAGTTTCTCTGCTGAACGCGCCCATTGCCGACTCCTAGCTTAGAGCGTGTTTTAAACCAATTTGCTTTCAAGAATCGGCAACAAAAATTCTTGAATATTAGTAGAGTGTTAAATCACATAAAATCTTTTAGTGTCAAGCAATGCTATTAGTTAAAATCTACTTAATTTAGGAAATCTAATTTAATCATAACAAAGAGAAAAAATATTTTGAAATCAATCAAAAAATAATTTTTCAACCAAACTGAGCCATTCAAATATATATGCCCGAAAAAACTTCCTTGTCTAAAAATTATATTTGTATGTATGTAATAAAGATGCATTCAAGCGTAAGTCAGTGATAATCACGGCAAACCGACGCCTCAACACGTAAACCATAACGTGAAATGCCACGACACGGTCGATGACAAAGTCAAAGTCACTTTGCCGGGAGAGCCCAAAGTGGTTGGGGAATCAGAGCCATTGTCATACCCCAAGCCAGCGAAAATTGCACGATAATCACAGCAACTTGAGTTTTCAAGTGCATGGCTAGAAGGCAGATGACGGAGGGACAGAGGGAGGCACGACGACGACTTTTGCTCTGTTTATGCGTGGTAAGCCAATTTGGCTATGCCAGAGCTAACCAAAAATTCAGCGAGAAGAGCAGAGCACCAGATGAAAGCCAACAGGCATTGTCAAAGTGCAAGCAAAATCATCAACATCATCGTCATTATGCAGCAAGTTAATGATGGTGACACATTCCCCTCTTTAAGGAAACAAATTCTTAAATTGTGAAAATTTTCACATTTTGTTTCAACAATGCACAAGCAAATTTTTCAGCTCATATTGCATTTAATCCTACCAACTCGGCAAAAGTCACACTCCATATAAAAAAAAAATGCATAAAATAAAATTTTATTTTGCTACCTAAAAACTTTTTATTAGTCCTTTTTATTTAGCAGAAAAATTGACAACTAACAAAGTTTTTGCATAAGGAATAAATGGAAAATGGAAATTTGCTTGTCGCCTTTTGCTGTTGTCTATAATTTGTAAAAAGAAAAAACTAAAAATTAGATTTGTGGGCAAGATTTTTGGAATTCAAATTTCTAATCTGACAAATGTTTTTGTGTAATCATTACACTATAACACAAAATAAAGTTCGTAATGTAATTTTTTTTGTATTAATTTGGGGCTCCAGATGAAAATTTTGTTTAAGGTTGAAAATATTTAAAAAGATTTTTTCTAAACTGCCTTTTTTTCTCGAGGTGTCATAACTTGAATAAATGACCACAGAATTCATAATAGATCTACAGATTCAAAATATCTAAGCATGGCACACGACTAATAATGTAAAAACTAGATGACCCGGCCCGAACACGAAAAAATTTCATAAACAAATTCCGGGTCTGTTCAGACCTAAAATCAAACATTATTTTTATACTCTGTACCGAAGGTACACAGAGTATATTGGGTTTGTGCAAATGTATGTAACAGCCAGAGGGAGGCATCTCCGACCCTATAAAGTATATATATTCTTGATCAGCATCAACAGCCGAGTCGATATAGCCATGTCGGTCTGTCCGTCTGTCTGTCTGTCCGTCTGTCCGTCTGTCCGTATGAACGAAGAGATCTCAGAGATGGTAAGAGATAGAGGTTTGAGGTGTATGGAACATATATTTCTAATACTTGCAGGCAGATCAAGTTTAGTTTTAATTTTTGCCACGCCCTCTGCCTCCCCCGCAAATTAAAAAAAACGAAATAACTCCCACAATTTTCAAGATAGATAGTTCGAACATTCTAGACATATATTCTACTACTTATTTTGAATCGACCCGCCATACATCGTTTTTCGATCAGATGAACGATATTAGAGCTATACGTAAAAGAAAATAAAAACCAACAACAACACCTTAGCGATTGGTAGAACTTACGAGAAAGAGAGAGCGAGAAGGCAATAGTTAACTGGTAATTTCCCAATTGGACCTTGCTATGAGAGGAGCAATGCAATTGAGATGGCCTGCGGTCAGAAATCACGCGTGATTCCCGCGTGACTAATATAGATACGTTTATGTTAATAGGAAATTATATACAAATTTTATAACTTTACGAGTTATGTACTAGGTAATTCATCATTACTTATCGAGCCCCCATACATCGTTTTTCAACCAGATGAATGATAGTCGAAAGAGTTGCCACCCCCAGATTTTGAAAAAACCTCACACTTTAAAGTTATTAGTTTCGTACAAACAGGTACAGAGTATATTACAGTCGGGCTTGACCGACTTTCTTACTTGTTAATTCTAAACAGCAGAGCAAATGCCATCAACATCTACATTGATGGTTCTAAGCTCGATAAAAAACTTGGCAAGCCTTGACTTCTTTAGAAGCTTCACATACGAAGAAGAGTAGGAAACAGTATAATACCTTTTCTGTCATTTTTCGCCCAGAGCAGAAGAAGACGTAGGATCCTTGGTCGACCCCTATAGCTCAACCTATCGGAGATATCCGAGCTAGAGATCCCAGCTCTACTTAAGTTTATTCTGTCCACACAATGGTTCAGTACAGATATTAAAAGGGTTAACAGGGAATATATATGGCATCGCAACGGGCCCGAGAGGCCTTGGTGGGAGAGTGACTCTCAGCCATCGCAACCTAACCTACCCTAACATTTTTCCAGAAATTAGAGAACAAATTTTATAACGTTTTTGATCTAAAAATCTAATATTTTTTTGAATTTTTTGCTCGTTGCATTAAAACTACTTAACTCATGTGTATGCTATAATAATGTTATATGCGACTGTTTTTCCGATTCTTGCTGGACTAGATCTTACGTTTCTACCTTGAGTTATGAGTCATAACTTAAGACTTCAAATTTTAGAGTGCAGCCGAAAAATATATTTATTTATTGTAACCTTTTAAAATAATAATAATATTTAAAACAGTATTCATACAAAAATTTGCTAGTTGCTAGATTTGCAAAAAAAAAATTTTAAATTGCTAACAAAAATAGCTAAGACGCAAAATTGATAAAAAAAATATTGTTTTTAGGTCTGAAACTATACAAAATTTTGTTGATTAAGGTTTCTAGCTGGTAAGCTCAAAAACAATTCGCCGATAAGGCTAGACATTGCAACGTCTGGTATGTATATGTAGTCCTAGTCTAGACATATATGTATATAGTGTTTGTCAACCAAATCCACTGGGGTCGAATATATTCGGATGTTCCCACCGACATGAGCCGAACGCATGCCAAGGCTTAAGCCACGAGAGCAAACAATTTTTCAATCGCAGGCCAGAGTTCGATGAAGTAGGTCAGCGATGCTTTGAGTCTCATTATTTTCAATGTACAATGAGCGAAAGATATGACGCAGAATACATTTATTGCAACCGAATAATTGGGAAGAAATACAAATCTACCAATTAAAAGGTTTCCTTTCTTTTTGAGAATTGCAAAACACACCAATATAATCTCAAAATGAGACCTCGTTCTTGTTAGTTTGTCGTGAGTGTGAACAGTGTTCACTGAACACACATACAAGTTCGGACACAAATTATACAAACTTCGCCATGACAGTGTGAATTAATTAGCGACTGTAAACTTAGCTTGATTCATCTATTGAGTTTTTAGTTAGAGGGAATTTGTGTCTTACTGAAAGCATTTTTGAGTATGCGAAACGCAACCAGTACGCTGAGCGTTCCCTGACCGATGCGATACCGATAAATATTGTGGAGGGAGGACACTGTGAGTGAATGTTCTAACATGGATTGCAGAATAATGTTAAGAATAATGCTTTAAATGGTAATATTTAACATTTCAAAATTTTAAGCGCGTTTTTCTTGAAAAAATGTTTTCGAAATCGGCACACAGCAGATGTTGGAAAATGTTCAATATTATTTCTTCAATTTTATACCACGTCTTTAATAAATTGATTAGTCGATTTTAAATTAACAAAAATTTAAAAAAAAAATTTTAATAAAATTTAAAATTTCTTTTATTAAATAAAATTTAACAAAAATTAAAAAATTTCTAAAATTATTTATGTGTTTCAATAGATAAATGTGTTCTACCAGCGAGACGACTGAATGATGTGAAAGGTGTGAATGTTTTTATTTTGCTGTGGTGTCGATTGCACGGACAAAGCCAGTGCCGAGAGTGAAAGAGAGGGCGCATGCCTTTAGGTACATTTGCTTATAACACACACTGACGTGCAAACAAGTAAAAAAAAAAAATGGGTGTTGGGTCAGAACTGAAAGATTTTATTCTGTTTTTTACAGATAACCTGAAAGTGTTGAGCGAATTTTGCGACCTCCGGTAGTTTTGGATTACACTTCGTAAATTCTGCTTCACATACTAAAAACGAAAAATAATTCAAATAAAAATGAAAATATTTTACAATTAAATGCAAATATGATTCGAGTTTCTCTTTATTTTGCAGTATTTTGTGTAAACGAAATTCAGCATCTCATTTCATCATTTATATTTATCAGAATATATTCATTCGTTTGCTATTAGTTTTGCTCAAACATTTTTCACATTTTTTTCATTATTTTCATTTTTTCCATCCCCCCTTTTGTGCTCCCCCCCACTGTTGTCAATTTGATATGCCCTGCTGCAATTTCCGTAAATTGCGCGTAAATCGTTTCAAATTTTCACTTGTCTACATTTGATTTACCCCTGGCCCGCGCACCCCCTCCCCATCCAACATACAGACACACGCACGCACATAATTCAGCAAACATTTTTTCCATTTTCTAGGGAAAACGACTGTAAGCCAAATAAATCAATAAAAAATTATGCGAAGTACAAAACGGAATCCTGGAAGCCACAGCGAAATGAAAAACAAACTGTAAGGCTGAAGCATTTTTTAGAATTTTCTTTCTTTGGCCCATCCGGGGAAATTTTAAACGGCATCTAAAGCTGCAAATATGAAACTTATGGCAATAATATTGATGTCGTCTTGCCAGCATCCACATCAAACGGGCAACACAAAAAAAAATGCCTGGCAGCCGGCAAAAAGGACGACAAACGAATTGTGATAAAGATAAATAAGCAGCGATACACTTGATGATGTCCTCGCTGTTGCTGTTGTTGTTGTTGTTGTTATCCTGACTGGTTACTCGCTGGCGTTTAGGGTTCCGTCCCCCCTATTGTATTATTTAAATTTGATTTTATTTCATGAAAATTGAGTTTCGCTTTTGCGGGTTGGTATTTTACTTCGTCCTGAAGAAGGCGCGGCATTTCTTGTTATCGTTTATACTTTGCTTTTATTTCTATGTTTTTTTTTTGTTGTTCCTTCTATGGTTGTGACGCAGAAAGTTCGTAAACAAATTATAATATTGAACTTGTCATAGATACGCGCTTTTGATTGTGTCTAGCTGGAGCAGGCGGAGGAGGAGAGGAAATTGTGCTTAGTGGTTGGCGACTTTAGGCCATTTTGAGGTAGGTCATAAGTACTAAGCGGATGATGTGGGTCCCGCTGAATGGGAGGGCAATAAAATCAAGGATTTAAATTTTATATTTATTTAGCCTTTGTGCGTATTCCCTTGACTGCTATTGAGCATTGCCAACTCGATCGGTTTCCAGACTATTTTACAAGTAGCTCGTCTGTATTTCGTCTTACTTCTTGCTGCTGATTTGTTTCAAATGCCCCCAAGCAGTATATAAACGAGCAGTTTTAAGTACTTGATCGATCCCTCGTTCATTCAATCCGATAACACAGTGCATAACAATTTTTTAAACTTGAAGGCCTATAACTATGGTATGAAATAATTAAATGAAATTGGATTGTTTGTAAGAATGCCGCAAATAGTATATCAAATATCGATATTTTTCGAAAAAAACGATATATCAATATCGTATATTTTATATATATTCAATTATATTATTATATTATATTCAATTTATTCTTAAGAAAACGATTTTTTGTTAAAAATATCGATAATGTCGATTATTTTGTCAACAAAATATCAATATCGAAATGATACTTTTTTTTATCGAACATTTATCGATGTAGATATATTCCAAATATTTGGAATCTCCTCTTAATTCTTGATCAGCATCAACAGCCGAGTCGATATAACCATGTCCGTGTGTCCATATAAACGCTGAGATCTCAAAGATGGTAAAAGCGCGAGGCTTGATGTGTATGAAACATATACTTCTTATACTTGCAGGCAGATCAAGTTTTGTTTTGATTTTTGCCACGCCCATTGACTTCCCCGCAATATGAAAAAAACCTCACATCTTCCACACTTTTGGAGTTAAGTTGTTCGAACCTTCCAGATACATATTTTACTCATCATTACTTATCGAGCCCCCATACTTTGTTTTCCGATCAGATGAACGATAGTAGAGTTGCCACCCCCTCAATTTCAAAAAAATCTCAAAACTCCCACAATTTTTAAAATCGATTTTCCGAACCTTCTAGACATATATTTTACCCATCATTATTTATCGACCCCTATACATCTTTTTTCGATTAGATTAACGTTAGAAGAGTTGCCACCCCCTCAATTAAAAAAAATCCCTAAAACTCCCACAATTTTAAAGCTAGATTGTTCAAACCATCAAAAGATATATTCTTCCCATCATTACTTATAGAGCCGTTATACAATGCTTTCCGATCAGACTAAAAATAATAGAGTTGCCACCCCCACAATTTTAAAAACTTCAAAACTTTCACAATTTTAGTAATAGATTGTTCGAACCTTCTAGAGAAATATTTTACTCATCATTCCCGATCAGATGAACGAGATTCGAGTTATAAGCAAAACAAAAAATTGGAGTGTGTATCGAAAAACAATCAGAATCAAAATAAGAATTCTTGCATAAGAATATCAAATTATTTTATTATTATTATTTTATATAAAATAGTGTTGGAAAATAGTGTGATTGTACCAGTCCCCGATCCCTTATCCCAAATCAGATCTCCGATCTTAGACCCCTGATTCCAGATCCTAGATCCCTGATCCCGGATCCCAGATCCCACATCCCTGATCCCAGAGCCCTGATCCCAGTTCCAAGATCCCTGATCTCAGATTTCTGACCCCAGATCTCAGATCCCAGATCCTACATCGCGGATTCCAGATACTTGATCCAAGATCCCAGCTCTCTGATCCCAGATTACAATTCGCACATCGCGGATCCAAGATCCCTGATCCCAGTCCCTGTCCCGTGCCATTACTACTACTAAATTTAATTGAAATGCTACACCCAAAAAAAAGTAATCATCAAAATGACACAATTTAATCATCAATTTGAAACTATTGGGAATCGAATTATCCTTAATACTCAAAGTATCAAGTTGATAATTCGATAGTATGAAAAAAATTATATTTGCGATGTTATCAAAATGATACTAATTTGTATCAGAATGGCATTTTCTGTATTATTTTTTTAGTATCAATTTGATACTAGTTCTTATCAGTTTGTCTTGCTGCTGCGCCATTGTCGCTTACTATAAAGTGCCCTATTTATATCATCAATGAGCTGAATAACAACTTGAGAATTACAAATGTCAGCATTTATGCGATTTGCTTGGTAGAAAGAAACGAGCATGACTAGCATTCGATAACATCGAAAATGTTTGAGTTTCGAATTCATAATTCTCCAAATATATAACCGTTAAGTCTGAGTGCTACCAAAATTATTTGGTCAGCTGCAAATTAATCTTTCAAGTTGACCCTAAAAATTTGTATACCTTTGTTAATTCGAAACGTAAGTCTTCTCGTTTTCTAAATAATCAAATTGCTGATAATGATGTGGACATTGCCAACTTGTTCGCAACATTTTTTCAGCGTTGTTATTCCTCCTCTTCTCCTAATTTTGGGGCGTCGTACCCTTATCCGATTACACACTCCTCCCTCCCGATTGCACTCCCTCCTCCTGTCTGGGCTAAGATCGGTTGAGTCATCTTTTGGTCCGGGCCCTGACAATATTCCAAGTTGTGTACTTAAATATTGCGCTGACTCTCTTTGTTTGCCCCTGCTAAAACTCTTTAACCAGTCTCTTGAACTTGGTGACTTTCCTAGCTATTGGAAGGAGTCTAACATTATTCCTATCCACAAAAAGGGACCCAAGTCAGTAGTATCAAATTACAGGGGCATCTCCAAGCTTTCGGCAATTCCAAAACTGTTTGAATCGATCATAACTACTCAATTGCAGCATTTCTGTCGCTCAGTAATTTCCCCGGTTCAACACGGATTTATGAAAAAGCGTTCCGTTAAGACAAACTTGCTCGAGCTTACAACTCTTGTCAATATGAGTTTTGTAAATAAGCAGCAAACAGATGTTATATATACAGACTTTAACTAGGCCTTTGATTCCGTTAATCATGAGCTTCTTACAGACAAACTTTATCTGCTTGGCTTCCCTCCTAAGCTACTCAATTGGATCAAGGCTTATTTGTGTGATCGGTCCCAGAGAATATGCTTTAATTCGATGCTTTCAAAATCCATTCGCGTATTCTCTGGTGTACCCCAAGGCAGTCATCTGGGTCCCTTGCTTTTCAATTTATTTGTAAATAATATTCCGAATGCGTTATCTTATCTCTCATGTGTTAATGCATGCTGACGATCTTATACTTTGCCTATCTTATAATGATCCAGTGTCACCTCTTCTCTTGCAACGGGACTTAAACTCTCTGAATGAGTGGTGCATGATCAACAGACTCCCACTCAACAATGAGAAGGGCAAATAATAAACGTTTCATCGGAATACGCCCTATCTTTACGAATATGTGATTGATGATAACTCTCTGGAACGCATCTATGAAGTTGACGACCTGGGAATTAATTTTGTGCCTAAGCTTTGCTTCAATAGTCATATATCTGTTATTGCAAACAAAGCTAAGGGAGTTCTAGGCTTTATAAAAAGATGGTCCAAGGAATTTAATGATCCCTATGTCACAAAACAACTGTATGTCTCTCTGGTCAGGTCATTGTTGAGTATGGATCATGTGTCTAGTCCCCACACTACCAAATATATCAGAACAAACTCGAATCTGTTCAAAAACAGTTTCTAATTTTCGCCCTTCGTGGCTTAAACTGGGATACCAATAGGCATCTACCTTCATATGAGCATAGACTGCGCTTATTGGATCTACCATCCCTTTATAACCGTAGGATTTATCTTAGTGTGATTTTCCTTCATAAGTTACTGTCAGGTGAAGTTGACCCAAGCACTCTGCTTAGCCTAATAAGTTTTGCGGTTCCGGCACGTGTAACGAGGAATTATGTCCCGATTTATTTACATCCATGTCTTACAAACTATGCTCATCATGAACCCTTTCGTAACCTCTGTCTTAATGACAATAAATACTACCATCTTTTCTCATCAAACTCTTCTTTGTTAAATGTAAGGAATAATCTAATGTCTAATCTTAATTCTTAAATATTCACTGTAAAGTTTGACTGAGCCTAGTTGAACTATAAATAAATAAATACTTTTACGTATCAATTTAATATTAATTTGATACTTTCTTAAATTAAATTGATACAAAAAAAAAACATACTGGTTGTAGGTTTAATTTGAGACAACGCCTATCAAATTGATATTGATACGATTTTTTTTGGGTGTACAATGTACATACATACATATGCAATGCAATATAATATCAGCACAAATGAAAACAAAACTCAATTAAAGATAATCTCACGCAAAGAAAACAAAGCCAACATTTTCCACGTTTTAGTCCCCCAGCCGAAGGTCCGTTAAAGAGCTTGGCTCTAAAAACTACTCTAGGCAGCACTGACCGATTTTGTGATGGGCAGCACTTACACAGTTTGTGTGACCCCAGACTCAAAAGTTTTCAGTTATGTACAATCTTTGACAGGTACAGAGTATATTACAGTAGGGCTTGACCGACTTTCTTAATTGTTTTCATTGCATGACGTATGAATCAAAGCCCCGCTAAAATCAGTATAAATTAAATCATTTCGAATTTTGATAACAAAATAAGTGAACTCTAGAAGGTTAGTTTTAGTACCATAGTTCTACGTTACACACATCCATGTTGGGTAGGTGTAATGATGGAACTATTATTAAATTTATTTATTATTATATTCTTAATTTATGTAGTTTAATTTCTTTTCCCCTTCATATTATTAAATTCAAATATATCATTTGTTTGCTTGTATCAAATTTTTAAAACTCTAACTAGAGCCTGAGGCTTGACAAGCGCATACTTATTATCCATTTTCCCTCTTAACAATTTTCCTGGACCCATTCAACAAGCCAGCAGCATCCAACTGCAACAGCCAATTATACGGTTACAAGCACAGACATTTGGGGTTCAAACCCTTCAGGTGGACCCACAAAAATAAGTAAACAACAAGTTGAAGTCTGTAAGCGACATCTACTATGTATGTATTAGCCCGCTACACCCTTTCCGCTTACCCCCCCCCATCACCAGCGAGACTCGTTAAGTCCGCCAGTAAGCCAAGTTGACGAGCAAATTTTCAGGGTTACTCTTTCTGTCATGACCAAAGACAAGTGTGCGGGAGAGGGCAGGAGGTGACCCTGTCAGACCCAACTCCAGTAACTAGAACCATATTTTCTTCGTTTTCCCTTCTTTTTTTTTGTTGTTGTTGTTGTGGGTAAACAAAGCAAACAATTGCAAAAATGGTTGAGGAGAGGTAACTGTTGTCTTGAATAGAATTTTTTTTGCTAATTTTTGGTTGCCCAAAAAAAAAAAAAGAAAAGAAGAAGAAAAGTAAATATTTTATTACACACATTTATGACGTTAACACAGAAAACTTTTTCCTGCCAAGTGGAACTATTAAAGCTGTAAAAAACTTTTGGCCCCCACCAACATACACACACACACACAGCGAGTTACAGAGGACTATGGGGGACACACACAAACATGCGGCTGGCGTTGTCAGCAGCCGCGTCGCCATCGTCGTCGTCATTTTGACCGGAAATGCGCAGTTTTTAGTGAAGTGCATGCCATTTTGAATTGCCAACACACACACACATGCATTCAGCACACACACACCAACACATATACAGATGCTAACCACTGGCGTTTGTCAACACAGTGCGCGCACTTTGGCTAAAAACAAAACGAGTAGATAGCCCCCCCTCTGCCCCCCTAGCACCCCCTATTTCCTTGCTGCACTGCATCAGGCTGCTGCACTCGTTTGGTCAATATGGCGCGTTTTCGTTTCGTTTCGGTTTATTTTTCAGCTGTTTTCGTTGCTTAGAGCATTCTCCTTTGTGCGAGAGATGAAAGCGTGAGATCAGCTTTTAAACTTCAATTTATGTTTGATATAATTTTAGGTTATTTTTTTTGAGCACTCTTTGTGAAATAAAACGGTTAAATTCTACAAATATTTGGAATATTAAATTAACTTTTCGAACTTTATTTTGTTTTCAGATTAGGGCTTAAGAGTATAAAACTATGTACCAAAGGTTTAAAGAGTATAATGAATTTGTGTAAATATAGGTAACAGCCAGAAGGATGCATGGAAGCTCATTATATTTGCAGACAAATCAAGTTTATTTGTCAATGTTTGCTATCCTTTGCTCAACCGCAATTTGAAAAAAAAAACCCTTACTTACCAGGGCTGCAAACCGGTCCGGAACCGAACCCCTAAAAACCGGTTCGGTTCGGGTTTTTTGGGTTCCCTGATCCGGACCATGAACCGAACCTCTTTCATTTTTGACCCCTCGAACCTGAACCCGAACCCGACCACTTTTTCCAAAAATAACAATAAGTAATTTTACAAACGAAAGAAATTCAAAATGAGATTACTCAAAATTAAATCTTGAAGAGTCTGATTATAAAGAAGAAACTAATTTCAATAATGTTATAGATTCCGTCGAAAATTGTCTAAGAGAGCATACATTGAAAAATTAAACAAATTTTTGAAAAAGATCTTAAACGAAGGCAAATTATATTGTGCTAACTTAGTTCGCTTATAGATGAACTTCTCCAGGAAGATATAGTGCCTACACAGAAGAAAAATCCCCAGACATTTTGACTAAAATCAATCTCAATAGATACGGATTTTCCAATTCTGAAATTCTTGTCTCGATCCCGTCTTTGGCTCGGGTAAGTATGTTTTTAATTCGAAATATGCTTTTTCCAACAACATACGGGATAGATTTTAGATAGTTATTAAATGTAAAGAGAGTGAACCAAAAAAAAATTTTGAACTTTTAGTTACTTTTCGTTCTTTCGCTATGACATTGCAATTCGGAACTTGTTTTAATCTATATGCTAGATTATTTGATTTTCAGGTTGAATCCGTACTTGAAATGAGACTTTTCGGAATGATACAAAAATTTTAGGACTGGTTTAATCCTTCGTACTTTTTTAAAGTATAATAAAGTTCGACTGGATCTTAAAAAAGTCCGAACCAAAACCTGGGGTTCAGAGAATCCAGGAACCGGTTTGCGAACCGAACCCCTAGATTTCTCCCGGGTTCGAACCTCCGAACCGAACCTTCTCCAAAATTTTGGAGGTTTGCAGCCTTGTTACTTACCTTAAGCTTCCACAATTTTGTAGATAGATTATTGGAACCTTAAGGACAGGATATGTAGTAAGAAGCATTATCTATAGCAGCGGTGGGCAAGCTTTTGCTCCCAACTGCTTCCAACTGCCGCCAATTTGTAACGAACGCAATTACGTCGCTTTGGACAGAATAACATAAAGAAATCGTATGCTATTTCGACACCAGATCGCAACAAGCAGACACTCGCTTATATAGGTTTATTTTATTTCTGTTGTTGATGTTGGACTGCTCTCAAACTTAAATTTTATGCTCACCCCTGTTCTATAGCATTCAATTTGCTTTGCCTCCCCCGCAATTTAAATAAAAACCTTATAATATATCAGTTTTAAGCCACCTGATCTTTTTCAAACAATGATATTGATCTGCCGGCTCGAGGTCATAAAAAAACCTCATATTTTACACAGTTTTATATATAGATTATTCGGATCTTCTAGACATTTATAGTAATCTTCATTATTTTTTATTCCACCATACATTTTTTCCCTTTCATATAAAAGAACTACGGTCGAGTTATAAGCAAAACAAATAATTTCGCCGCAACCGTGATGGGCAGCACTTATACAGATTGTGTGGCTCCACACTTAAAAGTTATCAGTAGACATCGCAGTTTAGGTTTTTTCAGATGGAATTTAATCCTAGTAGACTGGGGTAAATGTTTTGTTTAAGAACCTTTTTCTGATTTGAGCACTGCAATGAGCAAGCCATTTTGTGATTTTTGTGCCTTTTCAACACATTCCCCCTTGTCTACTAGATTTAATTCAATCTGAAAAATCCTAAAATCCGATGTCTATTTATCAGTTATATTTAAGCTTTGGCGGTACAGAGTATATTAAAGTCAGGCATGACCGATTTTCTTACCTGTTTTTAAACTACTGATATTAAAAAAAGGCAGAACAGCTTATTTGATTTATTCTTTACTGCGTTGTCTTGATAAATAGATTTAATTCGTGACGACTACTTAATTGTGAATGGATCGTGCGTAACACGAAACGCTTAAAAAATTGTTCTTTAAGAAAATTTAATTTCGTGAAACGTGCGTGGCCTGAAAGAAAATAAACTCACGCGCGCACCTCTCTTTTAAAATTTCTGGAGCATTTCTATGGCGTACGCAGGATTTTGATTAAGGAGGAGACGAAGCCTCCAATCGTCCCAATTAGGGGGTGGCGCTGAAACCCCCTGAATTGTTCAAGGATTATTCGTTTAATGATACACACATAAGCTTATTTCGAAAGGATAGAAATCAGGCTATATATCTGTATATGAATTAACTCCTCCTAGATTCATCAACAATTTAGCTGAAATACGTCTAGGTATTGGTCATTAAATTTCCAATACTTTTCCCGCTTTTTATTGATATTTCTAATTTTACTTAATCATAATTAATTGAAAAGAATCATAGTTCCAGAACTAATTATAGAAATAAGTAACATTATCACATTCTACTATATAATTAATAAATTAATTGAACTGAAGTCCTAACTTTCACTAAATTTTACCGAAATTTTACGGGTCCCAATTTATTATTTGGGTCCCGGTCTTTTTTCGGATCCCGTTCCCAAATGAATGAAAAGTTTTTTGAAGAAATGTACTTAATCGAACAGATTGAATGATCACTCATGCATCACAAATGAAAAAATACGGTGATATTAACTTTAAATCGTCATCATCCTAATTAAAGAAGTCAATGGGCGCATTAACCAGAGACACTCGATTACTGATTAGTACTTCATAGTATATTTTTAGGTATCGTATGAAATTCAAATTTTTTTTGTTAAAAAACCTTTTTTCTAATTTAATACGACACCTAAAAATATACTGCGTAAAATCAGCAATCATAAAACACAAATCCCTAATCGAAATTATCTGCTGAATGGCTTCATTAACAAGCATGTGGATTTTGTGATTTATGTAAGATGTGCTGGCAATGTAGGTCACACTGGTACAAGTGTACTGTCCCGACACTGCTGCTCTAAAATTGAAGATATCACTAACGAAAATCAACCCAATTTAAACAGTTTCTTTTCATCAAAGAAAACGCATAATGGGTATAAATGAATGTGGTGTTCATTTCATATAAAGAAATTCGATTTTTTCGAATTTTCCTAATTATTTTAATGCAGTCTGGTCTTTCTAATCAACACTAATAATTTCAGTTCGATCGGTCTAGAGGTTTAGAAGTTTTCTCATCTAGACCATACACAGAGAAAAAAAAAGCTCAAGATCAATTTAATCTTTGCTTGTTAAAATTATCTTTTAAAAATATCAATTTTTTCATACTTAAGTCCTAAACGGACCTGCGTAGTAAGTAATTTAGCTTACTTCACCATATATTACGTCAAGGTGGAACGTAAGTATAGTGTGCCCAGATTTATTAAGAAATTACACCAAATCTTGAGTTTATTGGTATTATTCAATTACCATAGCGATGGTCACACTAATTGACTAGAAACTTTTTCAAAGTTGTTATGAAAACTGTTTTAAAATGCTACATCGATGTAGTGCATACCGAGCAAATGCAATGTCGACTATATAGTTTACATAATCAACCACTGCTACGATTATTTAAATTCTTTAGCGCATTAAAATAAGTGTATGATTAGTCAACTTTTTGGACTTTGCAATTTTTAGTTAGTAAGTTATTCAAACCCTTGTTAAAACGAGCATTTACGACTGTATTAAAACAATTGACTTCTCGTTTTAAATTTAATTTTAGCTGTTTGCTGTTGGCGTCAAGGCAGAAGTAGGGTAAAGTAACATTGTTTCCAACAATGTTTCTTCAGCTGTTCGAAGTAAAATCAAATCCACAGGCTTAACATAGGTTCCATTCGTGTGCTGTTAAGCGCAACAGTACTTCATAGCTCCGTATGAGCCAAAGTAAAGGGTGAAGGAATCATTACTTCTGCTTCTTCTTCCCACAAATTTTGTATGAAACTTCGCGTTACTTCGCAGGTCCGTATAGGGCTTTAATATAAATAGTTTCTTAGACGTCTTCCCAAAAATGTGTGCGTTGGTTGACTGCGTTGAGACGTCATTCCATGCAAATTCTCGAGTTCGATCCTCCCAGACAAGTCAATGAATTTTTTTTTTTTTTTTATAGAAAAGATCGTATTGATATTTTTTATCATATCAAGTTAATCTTCGTCATATCGGAGTGAAATTGATATGATAAAATTGTAATTCTCGCGATAATTTGTTTAAGCCCCGCCCCCGCTTGAAACTCATACTAAAATAATTGTTTGAACCTCAGACATATATTTAATCATATAAGTGCAACAATTCGTCGAGCAGAAAGCCCCGCATTGAAAAATATTCACAATTGAAAATATGTTAAACTCAGACATATTTTAATCATCATTAACGTCGATAGAAAAATTATATGGACCCGAGTAAGGTATGAAGTGAGCAGGCCGACTTCAACTTACGCTCTCGTTTTCTCTGTGTAGGGGCTTTTCTTTATTGGGTCGGATACGCTTGCTTTTATGTGTTACAAGCATCCGGACATTTTTATAATACAAAGATAATAAGTACAAAGATAAAAAAATTCAAGTCGGGACGGGATTCCCGGGAGTCATGAAATAACTCTTTGGGATCGGGACGGGACGGCATTGAATTTTAAATCGGCACAGACTAGGGTCGGGATCGGCACGTTATCGAATTTTGTGTCCCACTCCCATCTCTACTATATATTTTGTTTTTATTTCCTTATAAATTCACCTAGAATTCTGAAAATCTTTCAACTGGGACAGAACTAGCAAAATGGTATTTCATTTACTTATTACATTGCTAAGGCTGCGTTCACATTGTTCGACTCATGAAACATGATAATCTAGTAAGCACTCATGTTGTATAGGTTTGAATGTCAAATGACAATCTATTTAATATGAAAACAAGAAATCATAAGGGCCCACTAGATTGTCATGTTTCATGCGTCGAACAGTGTGAACCCAGCCTAATTATGCTTAGGGCCGTATTCTCATTTTCAAGTTTTTAAATCTAGATGGATCATAAGAAAATGTATGTTGCCAACATAGGCCGCGTTTAAGCAACATTAATTTAGGCAATAAACATCTTCTTAATATCTACCTAAATTTTAAAAACATGATGATGAGAAAACGGCCCTTAGTGTGTTTATCATCGATCCCAGCAAGAGCGATTCAAGTCAGCAGTATCAGAAATCGTTATCGTTTCTTCGGGAATCCGTAGGGGAGTCATCTCGATCCATTGATATTCTACATTTTCATTCATGATTTTCTTCAAGTGCTTTCCAACCTAATTTAAACTTTTTTGTGCTTTTTAAAGTCGACGTTTTGGTAAAACTTTTCGAACCTCAGTTAAGCTTTAAAAGCCACATTATTTTTCTTTGTAACAAAGCCTAAAATGCCCCTGGTTTTATCAGAAATTTTTATACCATCAAAAATTATATGCTATTCCTGTTTCAGGCCTGTTCCCATTACCAATTTCGATCAAATTATGTGAAATCGGAATTGGTAAATGTTTCCGTTTTCATAAACCAATTGTCTTATTCGGCGAATAACTTCAAATTTCCATTTTTCTTCATCCGACTCTCTTGATGGCAAAATATAAAAACGAAATTGTCTAATCGTTTCTTGATTCAGAAACAGTTCCTGGCATTTACTTTCACTTATTAAGAACAAAAATACGTTTTGATTGACTGCGCTCCACAAAAAAGAAAATTGCTGAGTAAAGGCCTCTTTCCAGATGGCATACAAACTTATTTCGGCGCCATACTTCATATGAATAGAAAAACTTTTAAAAAACTCTGAAAGCTGAATGCTTTTGAAAAGCTATCTTATTTATACGAAATATAGTACCGAAAGAAATGTGTATGCCATCTGGAATGAGGCATTAAACCACAAAATATGTTGAGTCTATTTAATTGATTTGGAATGTAAGGGTACATAAACTTTCACATAGTCAAGTGTAATTTCTAAATATTGTTGCACCAACATACCCTCGCTCTGTCATGTTTCCTAACTATCAATTTCATTGCTACTTTTTTTTATTTTCTATTGACTCTTCACGCTTCCATCGCTAGCACTAAATGAGTGTGTGTGTGTGTTTGTGTGTGTGGTTGGTCAGTGAACCTTTTGGTCATATGTGTAAAGTAAACTGTAAACTGGAACTGTGTCGCTAACTGTAGCTGTCGTCGGCGTTGTCGTCTCCTGTTTGTTGTTGCTTCTGTTACTTTCTGTTGGTGCTGCAATGCTAATATCGACATTTCCGTTTAGGATTCATTTTGTTGCCTCTCCCACTCACACACTCTCTCTCTCTCTCTGTCCAGATGTTGACCCAGGGATAATTTTCAACATTGTTGTCCGTTTCACTTTACCAGTTCCTTGCTAAGGAGTATATAAATAACAAATTTCCTTCATCTACCGTTCTGGTGGATTTTATGCCCATTAAACCAAAACAACGGGCTTCATTTATTTTCAATTAAAAGTCAATCAAAACTTAAACAAAAAATACAGAAAATCTCCACGCTTTGCCCACGAAAACAATAAACAATAAAATTGCAAGCAGTTTTCTGTTTAGTGTGTGTGTGAGTGTTTTTTTTTTTGTTCTATTTTCCACCGCCAATTTGGCCAAAACGGAAAACAACAAAACTTAACAAGTAGTTTTTAATAAGCTGCTTCCCCGCCCAGTCGTTGACTTGGACTTTTGTTGATTTTTCTACAACTGATTGAAAGCGAAGGAGAGATTAATGCTTTGTTGATTTTCCATGCAGTTTTTCTTTTGCCTTATGGCATAATAAATAGCTAAATGAAGCACTGGCAAATGTTTAAGCGGATTGTTGTTGTGTAAGCTTAAACGAACCACTTTGGCTCTCCATATATATTTATGAGGTGCTTTTAGTTGTATTTTAAATAATGCGAATCATTTTAACATTTTCCAGGGACGGTAAACATTTAAAGTTTTTATTTAAAAAAAATTGAAAATAAATCGTTTGACTTACTTCAGACAATCCTTAAAAATGCTTAGTATTTTTTTCATATACTTAACCCTATGCAGTTAACTGTTTACATTTTCCACCAAACCTCCCCTAACCAAAAACTTCTACCCTCTTTCAATTTCAAACCCCAAAAACGTAAATATTATGGAAAAGTATGAAGGGTTCGTCTTCACTTAACTAAGCCAATGACTTCAAGCCAGCTTTTGGGCAGCCAAACATAAAGGAATAAAGCAACAACAACAACAACAAAAAAAAACCCGGCCGCCAACCGGGAGAACGGATATGGCATATGACCAAAAGGGGTTGCTTAAGGCCAAAAACTTTGATAGCCAAATTAAGCGAACAAGCAAAAGCAAGAGAATGGTTAAGGCGAGTAAAATATCAAGAAACTAGAAAACTTAAAGTAATTGAAGTTGCCAACAGGAAAAGCTAGCCCATAAGCCAAGGAAACTTACAACCGCCTTCGACGCGATTTTAGGGGTCTGCCCAGAAACTAGGCCAAAAGTTGCAATGATGACAAAGAGAGAAGAGGGCACTTAATAGATTTGCATGAGCTTAAGTTGCTATGGATATATATACTTAAGTGACAGAAGAAAGTGTTGAAAAACAATTGTAGTATACGTTTTGCGTTAAATCGGAGTATAACCAAAGGTTAGATAAAAGCGGAGAGATGTTCTGTTAAAGCCTCTGCAAGGTAAAATTAAAGGGAATTTAAGAGCTTTGTCGAATCAAGCCTTCTTCAATTCATTGTTTTTTGCCATAATTACTTTTCGTGCGCGCTCGTGTCGAATCGAAGAAAGTGATATGGAAGCTATGCAATTCGGACTTGGCCAAGACTCCAGAAAATATGACACGGCACAACAAGTTAAAACATTTTGTTGAAAAAGACCTTCAAATTTGAAGGCAGATCTGAAAATATCAGGGATCGTAACGGCTACAATTTATATCGTATAAATCCCTTGATAATAATTATTTCTTAATTTTTTCCAATTGTTCACGAAATAACTATTAATTAAAAACTGAAGAATTAACGATTATTTTTTGAGTATAAAAATAAAAATCTAAAGTAGGGGTTTTTTTTTTTTTTTACGGATCAAAAAAATAAAAATTATAAATAAAAGTTATTTAAGGATTTTTATATATAACACATGAAATAACCAATGCTGTAAACCGGTCCGGCACCGAACCCCTAAGAAACGGTTCGGTTCGGGTTTCTTGAAATGGCAGAACCGGACCATGAACCGAACCTTCTACAATTTTGATCCCTCGAACCTGAGCCCGAACCGAACCACTCATTTATAAAAAAAAGGTTCGGTTCACAATATTAAGTAATTTTTCAGACGTAAGAAATTCTTGATATGATTAATAAAAATTTAACTTTAAATGACCCTATGACTAACTGTAAAGAAGGGTTTATAAGAACAATAGAAAGCAATAAACCGATGTCAATTATAAAATCTATCAATGATGTTATAGATTCCTTCAAACAATTTTCAAGAGAACATACATTGAAAATGATTTAATATTTTGGAAAGGTTTTTACAAAATATTCCACTAACTTAGTTGTACGAGCATTTGTAACACTAAAGTCTGTTCCTTCTAAGCTAAGATTTAGTAGAAATGAACAGTTCCAGAAATATATAATGCCTACAAAATCAATCCCAATAAATGCCAGTTGATGGTGGATTCCAGATTTTATGAATCCAAAGTACAATCAGGTGAAATTTTAATCCGAAGTTCGGGACTTGAATAAACTTAAACAAGGCAAGGTCGCCTATTTAATATTATATAATTAGGGTACTCACGACAACTTGCTTATTTGATAACCTATTGAAAAATAATATTTAATCTTCATCTGTCGTAAATTTCTTGATTATTAAAACTCAATAAATCAGAGCCAACTATAGTGAAAAAATTTATGTTACGTAAATTTAAAACATACTAAAAGATAATGGCTTAAAATAATATGTGATTGCATTTTATGTAATTGCAATCGTTAAAAGGTTCTTAAAGAACAAAAAAAAATTAAATATAGACCGACCTTACCGTAATTTGAACTCAGGTTTTGTTGACTTTCAGTCTCACACCTTAACCTCTACACCATTGTCACCAAGGTCGAAGTGCCAGCTTAGTGTGCGCTTTATCGTCAAAATATTACAATTCTGGCACCAAATAGGTACACACTGTTTGAAGTGTTTACCAATACTGAAATTGAATTTTAACCAGGCAACCACATGACCCAGCTCTAGGCTGGTGATGTCAGCTTATTTTTCGGTAGTACATTTTGTTGTTGGAGATTTCATTTTTTAACAGGTTATCTATTAAGCAAGTTTTCGTGAATACCCTAAATAATAGATGATCAATCTAATTTTATCGTTTAAATTAATTGTAAAAACAAGCTTTGCATTATTTTTGGTTTAATTGAACCGAGGCTCGAACCAAAACCTGGCGTTCCAGGAACCGGTCCGTGAACCGAACCCAAAGATTCCCCACCTCCGAACCGAACCTCTTCTAAAATTTGGCAGGTTTGCAGCATTGGAAATAACTATTATTTTTTTAAGCACTTAAATAAAAATCACAAATAAAAATAAATAAATCATTTTAAATAAAAATAATTTTATAATTTTATTTTTTTTAGATTTGAATTTTATTAATCAAAAAAATTATCGTAGTTTTTTCAATTTTATTTAAAAATCATTAAATAACTCTTATATTATATTTTAATTTTTTTACTCAAAAATTAATCGGCTTTTTGGAAGTTGAATTTAAAAATCATTAAATAACTCTTATTTGTGATTTTTATTTTAATGCTTAAAATCATAATAATAATTTGATCCATAAATAATCGGGTTTTAGTAAGTTTTATTTTAAAATCCATTAATAACATTATTTTGAGATTTTTATGCTCAAAAAACAATAGTTATTTCTTAAGTTTTTAAATAATGTAAAAAATTAATCGTTATTTTTGGGAGTAATCAAAATAAGTCGAAGATATATAAATCATGGTGCAAATGGACAGTGGATTATGTATTTCTCTATCAAAGAGTAGTTATAAGTAAATGATTATTTGGATGAAAAAATAAAAAATAATCGTTATTTACGGTCCCTGGAAAATATCGCTTAAAAAAAATAGTTAATTTAAATTACAGTCTTAGTGACGCAACGTGATTTTCCCCTTCAGAGCTTTACCATTAATATTGTACACAGTGTACTCTTTAAACTTAATTGCAAATTAATCAACAACAACATATTTGAATAAACAAAATATAATCAAATCAATTATTTTTTTTTCTGGGTTTTAAAACGTGCCGTTGCCTGATTATACGCATCACTGGTCAACTTGATGTCAGTTTGATTGCAATGTAACTAGTTTTGGTCCTTTAAAGTTTGGTCAGACATGGTAAAGTTATTTTATAAAAAAATAATTTATTTAGAAAAATGTTTATAAATAAACCTGATACACTAAGTTATCGCAACCACCACAAAAAAACAGGGGTTATCCTATGATCATAAGATCTGGATCATCTGAAATTACATCGAAAAAGGCATCGTTAGTTATTGAAATAGTACCGAGAATAGACGACGGAAATCGAAAATTTTTTTCGACCAAAATTTCACTTACATTTCCGGGTATAAAATAGATAATAATGGTCAAACAAAAATCCTTCGTCCATGGCCATTGGCTTGTTAATGTATACCTTCGATTTCAAATGACCCCACAAATAAAAGACTGGTGGCTACGGCTATTTAAATTCTTTTTCGCATTTAAAGCAGTGTATGATTTAGTCAAATTTATAGGTTTTTGGTATTTTTATTACGAAATTCAAATCCTTGTTTAATCGAGCAATTACGACTGTATTAGAACTTCCACATAAACGATATTAGATTTACCGTTTCGTCTTAAATTTATTTTTGGCTGAATTAAAATAAAACCCACATAGTTAACATAGGTTACATTAATGTGCTGTTAAGCGCAACAGTACTTCTTAGCTCCGTATGGACACAATGTAAAGGATGAAGGAATCATTACTTCAGCATCTTTTTTCCACAAATTTTGTATGAAACTTCGCGATACTTCACAGGTCCGTATGGGTCTTAAAGCTGAACAATTTCAGCGCGTTTATTTGGAGTGTATGTTTCCATGGTATAAATTCTCTTCGAATCACTCTTCCAACGCGGTATGACATAAGCCGATCTGTCATCGCCTTCAAAAGTTATAGGATTGTCAGATGGGACAGATGTAAATGGTCCACCCTGTTTTAAACCTGAACCATTAAACTGAACCGAATTCGCCGTTTTGTGGGCCCTAAGAACCATGTTGTAAAACCGCTGTAAGCCACTTAACCGAACCTATGCTTATTTCCAACCAAAAAACATCCCTCAAACCAATATATATAAATAATACCAACTCATACTTGGCGCGTAGTAACTTAAGGTAGCTTAAATTTCAAAGTAGTTTCAGGTGTCCTTTTTTTCGTTCAGTCAAGAAACAGCAAATTGTTTGTAAACTAAAAAATTTGCATAGCCTACATTTTGGGATGACATTTCAATTTAAAATTTATGGCCTAACATAACTTAATTAAAGGTTTTTTTGTTCCATCCCCTTAACACATGATTTAGCTAAATTTCCAGTTGAACTATTGTACAAATTTTTGTAGTTTTGTGTAGGTCCCCCTCATATAGTTGCTTACTCATTTGCTTCTAGTTGGATGAGGAGTCTTCTCTTATTGCAACTCATCAGAATGAATATGTTTCTAGCTGTCCCCCCCCCCCCCCACACACACCTCTTCCAAATAAAAACTGCTCTCACTTTAATCAGCTGCGCTATTCTGCTCTGGTACTTACTTTTACTATGCCAACGATCATAAACATCATCAGGACGAGGACGCATACATATTTGAGAGAGATGCGACGACACTTTTTTTTTGATGACTCCATTCAGTTGATGGCTAGACATAGAGCACACGCACACACGCTCACACAGTTGTCAGTTGTCTGTTCAATGAATTATTTTCATATTTTCTTCATGTGTTTTACTACCCAATCGACAAACTCTTGCTTTAATCGTAAAAGGGCAAAGCGCAAACAAACAAAAGAACGTCATCTTTGAAATGTTAGCCAAGTTAACAACAACAAGTGCTACTCTTCCTCTGTGTGTTCGCTGTGTTCGTGCTGTCTTTTGCCTTTGCGCTGGGATCTTATATTCATATTTATTGAATTTACGCTTGACAGCCTCAAGGGCTCAGAGTATTTCGGTTTTTACTTAAGGGTGGCACTGCCGCACATATGTATGCGTGTGTGTGTGTTTGGCTTAGTGGATATTTATGCGGCTTGCACCGCTCTTGCCTTTTTCTTTTTTCATAAATATTAAAACAGCGTAAAACATCAGCGCAACACAGTCAAACGCGTGGCTAAAGTCAAAAGTCGCTTGAGTTTTGAGCAACGGCATGTATGACGAGGGGGAGGGGTTGGGAATGCATAGGCATGTTTGAAGTGCATTCTGTTGGTAAGCAGCTGTTCCGACCGCATGTTGTAAGGCAACATGTTGAGAAGAAACAGGTTTGCCCAACCCACAGGTTGTGGTCTCGGCTAAGGCAACTTATAAGTAAGTGAAATAATAGAGTTGGATCATATAGCTCTTATATTGTTCTTATACAAGGTCTTGAAGTTGAATTGAATGAATCTTATATTACTAACACACACTTCCGGTATAAGACCTAGTATACAAACAATATAAGAGCTCTATGGCTCAACCTCAAGTATAAGTGTGGAGCAGACCAGCTTGGACGTAGCATATAACAGTTTGAAGGCGAATATAAGTGCATTAGAGTTGATATAAGTTGCGTTTGAATCGATTTGTTTGCAGTTGCAGTTGCGGTTGTAAGCAAATTGAAATAATTCGTGGATTTTTCCAGTTTTACAAAAATTAAAAAATTTTGCAAAAACTGCGTTTTACTGCTAAGCGATGTTTTATAGTTGCAAAAATGTCAAATAAAGTAAACTAAATTATAAGACGTATAATAAATTGCTAATAAATACACAAACAATAACAAAAAATCCGAATATTAACAACAACAAAAACATGGATACTAAAAAATAAAAAATTTAAAATTAAAAAAAAAAAAAGCTTTACATCTCTATATATGGGCATCATTCGAACGATAAAATATTAAAAAAAAATTATAAACAAGTTTTTAAAAAGTTTCTTGTATATTTAGGTAGTAATTCAATAGCACCATAGTTAAAAAAAATTTGAAGATTCGACCCAGACGATTCAAAGAAATAAGTAAAAATATGCCGTGACGTGACGTAACATAAAACGGAAGTGGGCTTAGACTCGGATTAGTAAATTGCAAAACTCTGCGAATTGGGCATAATCTTTTGTATGAACCTTTTTTCAGTAGTTTTTGGAATAATATATGTTTATTTTTCAATTTACGAAATGTACAAATTTTTTCTTGTTCTTTTTTTATTAGCTTTTTTTAATCTGACGTGACGTTACTGGCGTGACGTTACTAGCGTGACGTTACTGGCGTGACGGTACATAAATTTCCTTTGGCAATTTTTTAATGAACATTATTTTTCTTAAATTATTTTACACAACAAAACAAGTGGAATTGCTCAACGACTCTTAGAGCTGTAAATCGAACAGAGAAAATGCACTGGAAAACTGGCCAAAACCTAAACTTGTAGTTTCCAGCCCGATATATCGCAAGCGTTACTAAGGAAAAATTTAAACTCTTTAATTAAAATAATTTTGAATTTTGGACCTTTTTGAAATCAAGTAAGAAAATTTTTTTTTTTTGTATTTATTTATTTATTTATAGTTCAACAAAGTACTGTTAAACTTTACAGAGATTGCGTAAGAAAAGACAATAAATTGTTTCTTATATCTAACAAAGAGGATTGTGTTGGGAATAGGTGGAAATACATGTTGTAAAGCAGGCAAAGGTTACGGAAGGGTGCATGATGCGCATAGTTTGTGAGACATGGCTGTAGATAAATCGGAACGAAATTTCTAGTTACACGTGCTGGAACAACAAAACTTATTTGCCCTAACAAAGCGCTTGAGTCAATCTCACCCGACAGCAGCTTGTGAAGAAAAATCACGCTATGGCAGATTCTACGATTTTTAAGGGAAGGGAGATCAATTAATCGATGTCTATGCTCATATGGAGGAAGATGTCTGTTCGTATCCCAGTTGAGGCTACGGAGGGCGAAAATGAGAAATTGTTTTTGAACAGATTCCAGTTGGTCTTGATATATCTAATAATGCGGAGACCAGACACAAGAGCCGTATTCAAGAATTGGCCTAACCAGAGACACGAATAACTGTTTAGTGACGTAGGGGTCATCAAATTCTTTAGACCATCTCTTGATAAAGCCGAGAACGCCTCTAGCTTTATTTGCAATGGTAGATATATGATTATTGAAGCATAACTTAGGCACGAATTTTATACCCAAATCGTCAACTGAGTAGATGCGCTCCAATGAAATATCATCAATCGTATAGTCATACAAATAAGGTGTAATACGATGAAAAGTCATGTATTTACATTTATCCTTATTGAGAGGAAGATTATTAAGCAAGCACCAATTATTAAGACAATTTAAGTCCCATTGCAATAATAGAGGTGACACCGGGTCATCATATGACAAACAAAGCTTAAGATCATCAGCATACATTAGCACATGACAGTAAGACAAGGCATGTGGAATGTCATTGATAAATAAATTAAAAAGCAAAGGTCCTAAATGACTACCCTGGGGAACCCCAGAGGTTACTCTGATTGAGTTGGAAAGCACCGAGTTAAATCTGACACGCTGGCACCGATCCATCAAATAAGCTTTAATCCAATTCAGAAGAATCGGTGGGAACCTAAGCAACTGCAGCTTATGTAGAAGAAGGCCATGGTTGACGGAATCGAAAGCTTTGCTAAAATCAGTATATACCACATCGGTTTGGCACTTTTTTAATGAACTTTTAATTTTTTCGGTCATGGTAGACTTTTCTGCGGAAATGCCCATAAATAAAAGAGTTTGTCCTAATTGATTGGCAATTTAAGCAGAGCATAATCGGTAAAATTTTCAAAAATGTGGTCATAAGAATTGAATATGGGAACTAAGGCGGGGTTTTGGAAAAATTTTCATCCACATGAGATAAAATAATACTAAATTATTTATAGTTTTGCATCCAATGGAGCTGAAAAATGACTTATACACTGAATACACCATTTTACACTGAAGCCATAAGGCACTGCAACTGGCTGAGACTAAAAAGGAGTGTTTGCGTTAAAGCCCTATTCTCAGATGACATAAAAATTATTTTTGACCCAATGCTTTATATGAATTGAAACACTTTTGTCGAGCTTTGAAAATCTATTTATTATGCTTATTTATATGAAGCATTGTGCCAAAAATTAAATTTATCTGAGATTAGGCCTTATGGTCTCCCGCTTACAATTACACTGACCAAAATATATATTTGTTTTTTTGCTTAAAAAGTTTGGTCATTTTCTAGAGAATACAATGGTAATAGTCCCATATGGAAATTTAGGGCCTTCTATTTTTTTCGTCGTTTCTCGAAGACGCTTTATAGACAGAATACACTTATAGTGTAAATATGTGTACGAGAATACACTCTTTCACAAAACAGGATATTTGAATTTGGCGTAGACGATAACTCATAATCTAGTTAACCGAATTGGCTGAAATTTTGAGGATTTCTTCTTTATAACATAAGCTATATTTATTATAAGCTATTATTATTTATTATTTATAAGCTAAATATATGAACTAAAAAAATTTGGGTAAGTTTTTAAAGTTTTGTTTAAAACCCTGCCAACTGTTTATTTTTTAAGGAAGCTAAATTTATTTGGATTTTTATTATTAATTAAAATTACGGAGTCCAGGATCTACGCCGATAATTGGTAAGTTCTAAGTCTAAATATTCAAAATTGCCGAAGTGGCACTCCTTAAAGAGCAGGAGGTGCCTAAATGGTGACCATGAAATCTCACGTCATAATATTGACTTTGGTCTAACGGAAGATTTTGTCGCTAAAAATTTTGGCGACGAAAAAAAACTTGAACTATTTTTCTATTATTTTTGCCCAAACAAAAAAAACAAAAAACGATATCGACAAAATCCTCGGTTTAATTTAATTGAATGTACGATTCATATTTTGTTAGGAAAAAAAATACGGAAAATCGGCCTGTTTTTTACCTTGGCACAGTAGACTTCCCCGTTAAGATTATGTTAATCAGGCTAAGAAATTTCATTTTAATAAAATTAAAACTTTTGAATGAATGAAATTGTTAATCAATCTATTTTTTTTTGCCGTCCTAATTGTATCTCCCCCCTTAAGCTATAAACTGTTTAGATTGTGAGTATGTTCGGAAAATTACACAGGGCAACAAAATGTCCAACTTTATGAGGTGCAGCCGTATTGATCAAAAATGATGATTCATTTATGTGCACTGAACAAATCTGCATCATCGGTTTTGTTCCATCAGCTCTGGTTTCCAAGATATGACGGAAAAATGGATTTCTAGCATATTTTGCCCTCACGAATTTGAAAATGAAGCTGTAAGCGCTGCACCCTCCAATTAAGCGCGTACATTTCATGCAGATGAGTAACGATAGGGAAGAGTGCAAACCTATCGAGTACGCAGTGCTAGCAATGGAGAGCAAAACAGGAAACCGAGCTGGCATCAAATAAACCAAAAATATTCATCCTTAACCCCTTTATTAAATGTGTTAGATTTTGCCACTCTCATAAATCCCTGCTTAAGCCAAAGTTTACACACTTCATACTCCATAATCCCTCAACTCAACAAATTGATTACCTTTTGGCATGTTTTTATGTTTTTTTGTTCACACAAATTAATCACCCACAGCGAGAACAAACAACAAAATCGCAGCCCACAGCCAACAAACAGAAAACACACACACACACACATACATAAATAAGCGCACATAAAATCAGTTTACATATTTTAAGCATGAGGGTTAAAATTGCCCTCCCTTCCCGTTCGCGTTCTCTTCATTTTTGAACCAGAACGATTGCACTTGAAACTTTTAACTTTCCTCCCCGTCTGAAATTAACAACACAAAAACTAGGCAGGGTTAGGCACTTCCGATTTCATGCCCACCCGCAACTATTTGGACAAAACCCGCAGAGATCTCCATTTCTTCCACTCTCTCTCTCTCTCCTCTCCCTGTGCATTGAAACGTGCAACGTACAAGTGCATTGCTTTCAACTCGTCAACGCTTCATCTAATTCCTTCCATTCACACAGCGCCACAGGGTTCAAATTGTAACGGAAAAACCCGACCCCATCAAATCCTCAACCTGCCGCAATTTGTGCTAATTGAAATGTCTGTCAATCGAAATGCAACTCAATCAGCGAAAGTTTTCAATCAACAGGCATTGGACAGTCATTAGACTGAAATAAAGCGAAAGAAGACAACAAAATAGCGAACAATTAAACATGAATTATGCATGTATTAATAATTTCAGCAAAAGACAACAGCAACAACAACTAAAAAAAAAAACAGCGTAAAACTTATAAAGAAGGTTGTTGTTTTTTTTTTCTAAAAACAAAACAAACCATTGAAATGCTTCCCACGAGCTGTGAACAATAGTGAGAGAATTTTACGTTTTTATGTTTTCCAGGCATTGGTAATACGGGGAGGGCAACGGCAACTTTGGCCACATGCAAGAAGCAAACATATCAGACAATGGCTTCCAGACAGTGGTGAGACTGAAAATTTATACGGAAAATGTTGAAAAATGGAACTAGACAGTTTATCTAAATACATGGAAATCAATCCTAAACGGTGTCAGAAATAGGTCGATACCTGAATTTCTCAAAACAAGTACGAAAGGTTTGAGTTGACTACGAATTTTCCCATCCCGATATTCTTGTACTTGATTTTCAAATAGAATCCGAGCCTATTCGGATTGACACTAGAATTCTGGGATGGTTCCAAGTCTTTATTACTTAAAACTTCAATCCAAAGGGTCGGGTTCAAATACATTTTTTTCAAACTCGAATTTAGCTTCCTACTATTTCTTCTGTGTACTTAAGAGAGATGTCGATTCCCTACAATTTAATAGAATTCGACGACAAAATACCTCATAATCAGCTGAAATTTTCAGAACTCAAACACACAAGTGATCTGTATCTGTTCAGATTAAGTCCCATGCATACTCTCTTTCACAGTAGGGTGATGTGATGTGTTTTCTTTGGGGCCATGAATACTGCAGAAAATATGGTCTATACATAAGAGATGAGCTATATCGACGTTCCCGTGATTAAGTAACTGTGACTGGTAACTTAAAATATGATTAAGTAAGTTAAAATAACAGTGTTATTTGACTCATTCACAGATATGCCGGTATGACTCATCTGTAGCTTATAGTGTGGCCGTACACTGGCAAACGAAATTTCTTAGATCTGCTGAACTGAATTATTTTTTCGCTCAGCTTCGACTGGCATATTGTATGAAGAAAAATTATAAAATCGGCTTAGCCATTTCCGAGGAATCTTGGTCACCGACTTTCAAAACACAGTTCTGAGAAAAACAGGGTTAAAGCTTCAAGGTTATCTTCAAATGCTCTGACGCGTCGTTACAATTATGCGTATAACTTTAAGAAAAACCTTCGGATTGACTTGAAATTTTCGGAGTGTTTAGTTGAACATGTAGTGCATTACGAAAATAAAATTAAAAAAAATCAATTTTTTCAAAATTCTAACCCCTAAAATTTCAAAAAATAAATGTTAAAAAACGCTTTCTTAATTCAAGTACTAAATTTCTTAGATTAATTACGAAATAATCTTAAAATGCCAAGTCAAAAAAGTATGCAAGGGAAAATGCGAAATATTTCAACAGGTCCTTAAAATTCCCAACGGGTTCTATCACTTTACTTATGGAGGGATGGTAGATTTCTGGTCTACAGTTATACTGATAGCTCAAGGGAATAAGATCTTTGCAACCATATTTGATTCGACACCGAGACATCGTTTCAAGCGCAAAGAATCATCGTTTGGAAACAGCTTAAGAATTTAATGGGCTTATTTATTTATTTTTTAAGTACTCTTATTTGGTTTCAAAAATGTTTTGTGGTAATAATTTAGAATTTATTAAGTTTCAAGGAAAAATATTATGATATTATTTAAAGTACGCAAATTCTTATTTTAAGAGTTAATCGGGATGGACTTAAGACTTTTACGACCTAAATGTATGATGCTTAAGAATATGATGGGACTAAACCAAGAACATTTTGTACTTATTTTATGTGCTCTTATTTGGTTTCATAAATATTTTAGGGGATTAATTTGGAATTTATTAAACTTTAAGGAAAAGTATTTTTTTATTATTTTAAGTCCGCGAATTCTTGTTTTATGGGTAAATCGGGATTGACTTAAGACTTTTACGACCCAAAAAAAGAATCAAAAAGGCTTTGTACCATTGGTACAGAGCAGGGTTCGTAAAAAAAAAAACACATTCTTTACACTCAAGTTATTAACACAAAGTAAAATACACAAGCTGTAAAAGATATTTATTTTCAGATATGAAAAAAATATTCACATTTGGAAAAAAAATATTTTTTTCATGTTACTCACACGAGCATTTTTGACACGACTGTTCTTTACAGATGTGAAGAAAGCAGCTCAAGTTATTGACATGCCTGTAAATAACAATCGTGTTAAAAATGCTCGTGTTAGTTACATAAAAAAAAAATTGTTTTCCATATGTAAAATATGTTTTTTAATGTTTGAAAATAGTTATTCTTTACATTGATGTTATTTATCATGGCGTGAAAATAGTTTGTATGGATTTTACGAACCCTAGTAAAGAGTATAAAATAAGAAGTATTCAACGATTCGAAAACATTCTTTGTGAGCTTGTCGCTTGTCGCTGTTGTTAAAATACTTTTAAACAATGTTTTAGGCTGATAATGGGGGCCCCAGATGAGCTAGGTGAGTGTACATATATGGATGCTGTCCTTTAACATAGCGTCGAAAAGATGTCTTACGTGCCAGGTTTAAAAAAGGATTCTTGGCGCAAGCTTTCAAACTTAAAGAACAAAAAGTCATGATGTGAAAACAAGCTACATGTTTCTTACTATTTACTTGGCTCCCTATTAAATAAAGGTCCCTTCTGGCTTCTTTGTTCTTAACTTTCAATTTAAGGATGCCTTATTCCATTGTAGGAATTAGTTCATACAAGATCTAAGAAAATTTTACATGAAATGGCAATCTTAGACCTTTCCGTATGCTAAGGCAAATTGCCGAATTCGCCGAATTCTCTAAAAATTAGATAAAATAAACCTTTTCTCCAAGTGATCTTGTGTTTCAAGTTGTGCATTAAGGTATTCTGTCTACTCTTTCGTATCCCTAATTCACAGAATGATGCAGGAATTTACAAAAGTTGTATAAATATATTTTAAAGAAAAAACAAAGATTTTATGATCTAGAAAATTTGTCTCTTATTTTTAAATTCCCTCCCTAATAAATCTACAACCAAATGCTTAAATGTATAATTTCTGAGTAAAATTTAAATACTATTTGTTTAACATTTACGTAACTTTTGCAGAAACATTTCTTTCAATGTTGTCTCCCATGGTGCAGCTCACTTGGCTGCATAAGCGTGGGATTCCTGATGCATACTGAAACACACACCGACATGTTTTATATGCTTGTATGAGCTTTTCCGTTTGTGATGCCATTTTCATAAGCAGCCGCAGCAACAGCAACAACAACAACAACAATAATTTTTGTCTATGTTTCTGTTGCGCTTTTTTATATGTTTTTATTTATTTCTTTTTTTCTTCTTTTTTTTGCGTTTTCGTCTAGCCCAGTGCGGCGTCTAAATAAGTTTTTCCGTTTCTTGTTTGCATATTTTAACCAAAAAACCAACGTTTGTCCGACTTTCTGTCCCTATTCATTGCATTGTGTGTGTCTGTGTGTGTGTGTGTACATTTTCATTTTAGCTTTGGCTTTGGGGTCTTCATTTTTAATTAAATGCATAAACCAAAAACAAATACAAATAAAAGAGATATTAAAAATCATTTTGTTTAAAACCCCAAAAACAAACAAGCAAAAGTGAGACAAATTACTGGGAAAAATATGCCCAAAAGACTCGTCTCCTTCTCGCATTATGAATTGTTTTTAATTGCATTGAAAATTGCACACACAAAAAAAAAATAGCAACAAAAATTTGTTACTGTTGACGATGATTAAAAACTTTTCGAGACAGTTGACGTGGCAAAAAAAATTCTCAAAAAAAAATGCATATATATAAAAGGCGGCAACTGGCAAATTAGGTTAGTAGAGGAGTTTTGGGGGCTGGTTGAGTGGTTGGCTAACGGTTGACTATGTGGTCACATGTGCAATTTGATTAAAACATGGATAAAAAAAAAAGGAAACTGAGAAATGACAGAATGTGAAGTTGGCCAACGAACTTGCGAATAGCTGGAGCTTATGAGTCGGTCACTTAACTCGTTTCTCAACTACCCTAATAATTAGTCATTTATTAAAATTAGGTTTATCAACAGACTCCAGACAGGTTTACCCCTAACAGAAAGACCCTTAAAAAGTGATATTTAGTATTTATTAAATAATATTCTCAAAATTGTACATAAATTTATTATCTTTTCTTGTTAAAGGTGTTTTTCGACCTTTCTTCTGTTTATTTCTCTTTTCTTTTGTTTTTCTGTCAAATATTAAACCTTTACTTTAAGCCATTTCATTAGACTCTCGTATACAGCAGTTTTAGTCAGAGATAACCAGATTGGTTGGTGTCACGGCTAATGAATGACTTTTGTTTGAACAGCTTTGAGTGGGTGCTAGTATAATCTGGGTTTGACCCACGGCTACGTTAAAGCTGCAATTGGTTACTGGTTGGTGTATTTACTTAAATCAGTTTTTTGACGCTAGGCAATTAATGTTTATTTCAAAAATGCAAACCACTCGGAAATTAAAATTGGTTCGGTTTAGTGGTTATTACAGATTTTAAGCCACTGGTGCGTGCGAATCTCTCCACAAATGCTAAATTGCCAACAGGGTATTACTTCCTAATTTTAGATCCAACCAAGATGCGTGTTTCCGCTTCTTCTTTTTTAGCAGGCAAAAGTTTGCAATGGAAGTCTGTTCCACCAAGGTCAACTGGAAGAAAACTCGCGAAAAAACATACAGCGAGTATAAGGGAAAAACATTGCCATCAGCTTCAAAAAATTTCCAAAATGAAATACTCGTCTTAACGTTACCGGTTTGTTTTTCGATTCGCTTAAAGATTACATATTGGCGGTTCGGTAAGGTTTGGTTTGATTTAAAGCCGATTCGCTTTACTGTTTAATTTCATGCGTCAATGTAATTGAAAGGAGTTTTCCGACTTCTACGGTAGCAGTGCTAACTTTATGGGTTGGAAACACGGCTAACAGTAACAGTGAATTTTACATTGAATTTACATTTTTATCTACATTATATTAGTTACTTTTACATTATTTCACACTTGTAATCACGGTTGCCACTTTAAAAAATTTAAATGCTCGAAAAAAAATTTAGAACGGCTCCATATAAGAAAAAAAAACTCCAAAAAAGGCTCCATGCGAATAAAAAAAATTCCGGTCTACATTATGTCCAAAAAGAACGAGGCATTTTTAATTTTTATACCCGTTACTCGTAGAGTAAAAATATATAAAGTATATATATAAAGTATATATATTCTTGATCAGCATCAATAGCCGAGTCGATATAGACATGTCCGTCTGTCCGTCCGTCTGTATGAACACCTAGATCTCAAAGACTATAAGAGCTAGAGCTACCATTTTTTCAGTGTAGACTTGTATTGTCTGCACGCATCATTTCGTGATCAGATGAACGATAGAAAAGTTCCCGCCCCGCAATTTGTAAAAAACCTCAAATCTCCCACAATTTTGAAAATAGATTAATCAAACCTTTTAGACATGTATTTCAATCGTCATTACTTATCGATCCGCCATACATAATTTCCCGATCAGATGAGTTATAGTAGAGTTGCCACCCCCGCAATTTGGGAAAAAAACACAATTTGGGCATGTTGTGATCTAATAAAATATTCTGAAATAAACCCTGAGTAACGGGTATATCGAAGTCGAGCAGGGCCGACTTCAACTTACGCTCTCGTTATTTATTTATTTATAATACTTAAGATAAAAAATTATTTTTTATACCAAAGGATTACCCCATTTTTTTTTTTACAGCAAAACAACAAAATTCACTAAAAAACGCAAGCGTACGCTCGTACACGACGAGAACCGACTGCCACTGCTTGACGACAGTCGTCATGCTGCATGCATGTTGCCTCTCGTACGATACGAGCCGTGTGCGGACGGCCTAAGTAAAATAGTAATCGTGTTATACTCGCCGAGTATGATTACTGACGAGTATGATTACCTAGCTGTCAAATTGGCACCGTAGCATCGTAGGAACCGCACCATTTATTTTTGTCAGTTTTTATTCCGAATTATTGCTGAAACGTACTAAAAAAAAGTTTCTGTAATCGTAAAAACGAGTATTTTTACTCATGATTCCGGCATCGTGTAATCACTCGTGCAGGTCTCTAGTGTACGACATCTAAAAATATACTATGTAGTGTAGTTTTTTAAAACTAATCAGTAATCGAGTGTCTCTGGTGAAGGCGCCCATTGATTACAAAAAGTTTTTCTCACTAGAACTAGTTTTAAAACCGATCGTTCCTATGGCAGCTATATGCTATGGTCATCCGAATTTGATAAGTTTATTTTAGTATTATGTGAAAGCATATAAAACTAATATAACAACAAAAAAAGTTTTTCATTCTAAAATTTATTTTTGGACCGACTATATGCTATAGACATCCAATTTTGATCATTTTTTTCAGAATTGTGTGGAAGCATATAAGAGTAATATATACTAGAGCCCTGCATCAGTTGAATCAAAGTTCCCCTTGACTTTCGTATTGATTTGTACTATCTATGAGTTTGTAGTCAAAGGTCTCTAAATCAGGGCCGGCCAAATGGAGAGGACTGAAATATGAGCATGTGTTGGTGACTGCCACAGTAGAGAGCCAACTCACTTGCAAAATCAAGTTTTTCTGTGCTCACCGATTCACACAGACATGACTTCGGCTCGCGTCTGTGTGAAAAACACGAATGCGCTCGGCCCCCAGTGGCTATGAGCTGGCCGGGCCTGCTCTAAATCATCGATTCATTGAATCACAGCTCATGACATGAGGCATGATCTATGTGATCTGTTTAAAATAATTCTGCTCAGATCAGCTCATGTAAGCATAGCATCTAGATTAATCATGCTCAACTCAAATAGATCATAGGGTTCAATGTCGAAAACAAATAGATCAAATAGCTCAGAGCCAAAATGTCAAACATATATATATATTGATTTATTTTAAAATTGTAATATATTTATACTGAAATAGTTTTCATCGAATTCCGCCGAGTCTGGAGTGACAAACCCGGAAGATATAAAAAGCAAGCTTCTTTGTGGGGAGTTCAGCTTTTGCAATAAGCGCGGTAGAAGCAAAGTCTGGGAAATATTCTTGAAAATATTAGATGATCGAAGCAATGAGGATGGCAACTTTGTTGGGTGCAGAAAGTGCTGCACAGTTTTTAAATTTAATAACAGCACCTCGAATTTGACACGACATAAGTGCTATAAAATTTTCGGAGGTAATCCAAATGATGAACCGAGTGTGGAAATAGACACGGAAAGTAAAAAAAGTGGTAAAAATCTCTTCTGAATGGGCAGTCGAAAATTGTCGACCATTCCAAATGATTGCAGATTCGGGACTAGAGAAGTTTGCTGATGCTATGATACAGCTTGGTGCCAAGTTTGGTTCAAATTTAAAGGCAAAAACTACAATTCCTCATCCCACCACTTTATCAAGAAATGTGGACCAAGTATATGTTGAAGTGTTTAAAAAGGTGAAGAATGAAATAACCATAATCAGAAGTAATCAAATTGGATATAGCGTAACAACAGATGCATGGACCGACAATGTTTTAAAATGTGGATACGTGTCGGTGACAATTCACTATATTCTTCTTTTTTATAAAGCAAGCTGTAAAGTTTTGGCCACACCTGCGAGCAGTGCCTCTTCAGAGAGAGCCTTTTCTCAAGCCGGAAACCTCATATCCAAAAAAAGGTCTGGAATAACATCCAAAGATGATATGATAAAAAAATTATGTTTTTAAACAATAACTTCAAATATTAATCAAATATCTATAACTATATTTGTGTATGTTTTGATGAAAACTAATAATAGGTTACAGTTTTTTTTTTTAAATCGAATAATTTTCTGACTTGCTTTGATCTAAGGAACCACTTGAGTATGATCTGTTTAGAGCTTAATCTGTTTGGAGCTTGATCTGTTTGGAGTTTGATCTGTTTGGAGCTTGATCTGTTTGGAATCACTAGAAATATGAAGTGAGCAACTCGATTCGAAAAAATTTTTGATTTGACTTACTCGAACCTGTTTTTCAAAAGTTGAGTCAAAGGGTACTTTGACTCCACTCATGCAGGGCTCTAATATATACCACGATTGTTATCAATGGTAGCGCCTTTCAAAAACTACAAGGGTACTTAAAACAACAACATTTAAAACATCACAGTGAAAATGGGTGCATTCAGCAAAACAGCTTGCTGATCAACAATATATTTTTCCTACTTTTGTCCTACATAAATTGTATTATAGGGATTTATTTCGAAATGCCTTTTTATACTAACCCCAAAAGTAGAACTAATCGGTTATCAAGTGTGCGCTGGTGCTTTTTTGACGTTAATCGATAGCGCATATTCTTAAGTGTTGAACTATTTGGCCTAGTCATTGAAATAGCAACAATGGCTGATCTAACCGGCAAAGAAACATCCTAAGCGCATTTCACAGAACAGTTTGATCACTAATTGATGATATATTTTTGGTTGATTTAAATGAGACTTTTCCCAAAACTTAAATTTTTTGTAAGTCCCCCAAAAGCATGCACGCAAAAATTGTCGTAGCATGCTTTTGGGAGCATCCCAAGGACTCTGTTGTGTAGCGCACAAATAACGGTAAACTTTTTGTAAATAAACATGGCGGCCAGGGTATGAGCTGGCGTTTACCGAGAGAGCATGTGCATGTGCTCTCTCACTCTCACGCCCCGTGTGCTGCGTGGGAGCGTGTTGTGGAATGCGCGCGCTTTTATTTTCGTTTTTTTTTCTGCTTGTAACAACAACTAGGAATACTGGCAGACAGGAAGCTTTTCCCTACAATTGCACAGCGAGAGCTGGAGCACATTTATTATTACGCGACTGGCAATCGCGGCGACAACAACCCAGAAATCCAAAACAACGCACAGTGAGAGCCTAAACAACGACAACAACAACAACTACAGCAGCGGCTGCAACAAAAAAGATTACAACACAAAATAAACGCAAAGAAACAATAATGGGGGGAGGGGCAACCCCTAAAATGACCCCCCCGGGTGACTCGTTGTCGGCGCTTTAGGAGCTTCGCATTTAGCCTTCATTCATTCAGTTACAAATGTTCATTCAGTGTGTGAGTGTTGATGAGGTTGGTTTAGTTGTAACCAATAAAAAAAAAAATACCAAAATCGGCAAGAGTGTAAATAATATCAAATGCTGCTTGCATCTATTCTAATGATGAATCAGTGAATAATATTTTAATACCAATTCAGTGCAATTCAGCTGCAGTGTGGAATAAATATACAAAAAGTGTTGCATACTTTTGGCCAGCCCCAAGAAATTATTAGCTGCAAAATGGTAAGTAAACAGAAAAAATGGCTAAAATATGGTGTTTTTCCATACAATTTTGAAAAGGAAGAAACTGTTCCAAGACAAATGATTTATTGATTTTTCCGCAATGCGTTTGTGTGCGTCTCAGTGTGTGTGTGTATGAGTGTGAGCGTGTGTGTGCGTGTTTGTGTGTGTTTTTTCGGTATGCACTTTTTCCCCAAAGAGAAACACCCCTCAAACTAAAAAGCGCCAACTTCTATTTTTCCCATCATCAATACTTTGAAAATATACACTGAAAAAAATTAAGATTATTACAAAAAATTAAAAACAAAGTATAGAAAAAATTTAAAAAAAATTTTAAACATTATTGTAGTTATATTACGATTATTAATTGCAGATTTAAAAATAAAATTGTTTTAAAATATTTTTGGTATATAAAATATCAAGTCAAGATAAGCCCAAATATCATTAACGTTCGGTACGTTGACCAAAAGTGTGTCCTTGAGGGAATTAGTTGGTGCAATTTAAAAGATTCTAGATGTGTATTTTAAATGTAAATATCCCTTGTATTTCTTTATTAACATTATGCTGCAAAGTCCAATTTATAGAAGAAATGGTAATGATTCTAGATAGATATAAAGTGGCAAAAGATTCAATTTTTTTTAAATTTTAATTTTAATTTTTTGGAGTATGTAACCTTCTATGATATTATAATATATTACTGCTTTTTACCTTAAAAATAAAAGTACCCAAAGAATTCTACGATTTTTGTAGACAAAGACACACCGTTTTGAATACAATTGTTTGAATTTAATTTATTTTGGTGTCTAAAAGTATGCAATGCTTAGGCAAATACAGTAGACAAATTACTTTTTTATTAAACATTTTGTTAATTTAAACTAGAGATTTGTGCGGGAGAGGAAATTCGAATCCAACCCGTCCAACGTAAAGCATTTTGAGTGAATATTTTGCACTCTAGTATTTCCATGTTTTGCAAAATGTGGACAATCTTAATTAAAATTGGGCGCGATTCGTGTCTTTCTTCGTGTCACAAACACGCACGTCTTAACGCGACGTGTTCGTGATGCAGCAATACGTGAATCTGAGTTTTGAGCCCTTAAAACATCAGCACGGTCTAACACGACGAACACTACAAAACACGACTATCGTGATATAAGCCGACACTACTTAAATTAACAGTATGAAAAAATATTAAGGACCATTTTCTAATGTTCCCTTTTTATAAATCCAGGTGCTTATAGGGAAAATATAGGTTGCCTACTTAAAGGACGGTTTTTAAAATATCTTAGCTTGTGTCTACGACGACCCACGTATGGTTTTAACCGCGGCCTAAAAATAGGCTAAATATATTTTCTGAATAAGCACCTGGATTTACAAAAAGGGAACATTTGAAAATGGCCCCAAGGTCATTAAGTAAACCGGACAAAATATACCTTATAATTATCTACATTTTTCCATATTCGACTGTTGGTCACACTTATTTAAAGTCGACTCGTTTTAACAAAATGAAAAACGAAATTCAGTAGGCAACTCTTAGGAATTTTTTGTTCACTATTAATAAAGTCGTGCGTGTCGTGCTTAAGAAATTTTTTATCGTGCGTGTTTGAAAAATGCTATTCGTGTTACAGTCGTGTCATGTCTCATCTCTAATCTCAACCATACCAGAATGGAGTCAAAAGCAGAAATACAATATAAAATTTAAAATAATAATGATTACGTTAAGTATTTAAATTCGTCATACAAAGTGGAAATTTGCAAAAAGTTCAGTATGTATTTTGGTACAGAATATTATTTAGATTTCTGACGGGATTCGGGATAGGCAAATCCTTTTTTTCCCCGAGCCCATCTCTAAAAAAAAAACAATTCTTTTCTTGAATGTTCCCATGGCCTGACTATCCAACAAAATTATCCAATGTTTAACATTATGAATCGCAGAAGATTGTTTCCGCCTAAGTTTAAAAGCACTTTCTTGGATCTTCTGCAATGAATGACCTATTCAGCTCCACTTAACTCTGCAAATTATTATATATTCCACAAAATGTCCCTGCCTGTCTAGGTAGGTCTGTATTTCTTATCCTGTTTTTTACGTTCCTTCTTGCTATTCCGTACTTATTTTAAGCTTGATCCAGGACTTTAGAATTTTCAAATAGGATCCGTACTGAAAATGAAACTTTTCGGACTTAACTTTAACAAGGCACTTCTTTAAAATAACTAATGGCGCCTCAATTGTATGATCATATCTGATTAAACCAATTGAATCATATAAGTTAATCGTAAAAACAAGCAAAACAAGGGGTTAAGAGGATCCAGTAACCGTTCCGCGAACCGAACCCAAAAGTTTCCTCACTGTTTCGAACCTCCTAACTAGAGTTGTGTCGATATTCATGAACTAGTTTGAATGAACTATTCATTAAAATGAACTAATGAACTAGGTCTCAGTGTTTAAACAATAGTTCATTTTTGTGAACTATAGTTCATTTTATGAACTAACTCTACTCCAAACCGAACCTCTTCCAAAATTTGGGAGGTTTGCAGCCTTGATTTATAAATAATTTCGAATGGACCATGTTGTCCTTCATATTGACCTCATCCTTCTATGTAGTTATATATGCCATGTTAGTATTGCAATTTTTGATTGCAAAATGTGACTTTTACTTTATTTTCCCTCTCTAACTTGTAATATACCGAAATTATAAATGATTTTTATAACGCATCTTCACCTGATTATGAACAGAAATTCATTTAAGTTCTTATAAAAGAGACTTAACACATTTTGTGAACAAATCTTTTTCGAAAGTGATGGGGTCCGGTTCGGTAAATATCGGGTTCTTAAAATATTTAATATCGATTTCGCTACCAGTACCCAACTCGAAAGATTTTAATTTGGTTACCGGTTTCAGTTCCTGTTTTGGTATTATTCCCCGATGGCAGCACAATATTTCGATTCTGATACGGTCTTTTGGGTTCCCAAAAATATATGGATTTTCTGGTACCACTTCTTAAACAATTCATAGTATCGGTTCTGGTTCAGGGTTTGGTTTTGTGTTTTAATCGATATTATGTGTGTTTTTATATATTTATTTACAGATTGACGTTATTTTTTAATTTGTGTTATTGTTTCAGTTTGCTTGACATGTTCAAAAGCATCATGTATGATTTAGTATTTTCTAAGTCCTGAAAAGGATTTTTTTTTTAAATTTATGAGTTTTGTTAATTCTTAAAATTTTTGCGATTTTCTAGTATTTTGAAATTGGTTGAGTTTATTTTTGCTATTTAAATCGACATTTTCTTTAATATTTTGGTATGAAATTTGGTTTTTGGAATTTTATTTCCATCTTTTAAGTATTTTTAGAGTTTAAAAAAATTGATTCTTGAATTTTTATAAATTTTTCCTATTCAAGCTTATATATCGTAGACCCTAAAGAAGTTTCCATTAGCGTTCAGCTGATCTTGAAGCAAATATTTTCTCTGCTCAGTGGTTGATTTTTTTGAGTGTAAGCTCAAGTTGTTGGTATTGGGTATGGAGCAGGCGCGCTCTCTATGCAATCTGTATAGCAACCCCCAAACACAATGCACAAACTCTCCCACTCACTCCCTCTTTCTTACTCGCACTCTCGCCCTCTCTCGCTCTCACACTCTCTGTTAACAATAGAAAAACTAAACCTCATACTCTGACTTCTCCCTTAAGGGGGTGGGTTGGTTTGTTGTTTTTCCTATCATAAATTTTGTGTCTATAACAAATGTTGTTGCCTCCCCCAACTTTTGACTTAACAAAAACTGCAAAGGAATGGTTGCAGTTTTCCCGCTCTCTTCAAGCGCATAACGGCACATATACAGCACTCTCTCTCTCTCTCTCTCTCTCTTTCTCACCCCCACTGTGATGCTTTCTCTCTCGCTCTGTACTCTGCTGCACTTTCATTTCGATTTTTGGGGGCGTTGGGCGTCTATTTGCATATGGTTTTGGTTTTTATGCAACATATGTTTGTGTGTGTGTGTGTGCGTATTTTATTATATAATTTGTATTTGATTATTTTTGCTTTTGATGAATTTTCATACACATATAAATTTTTGGGGGTTTTTTATTTGTTGCTAGGCAAATGGAAACAATCTCGTTTGGGGGGGGGGGGGAGGGGGGAGTTGCGAATAGAGTTTGGGCATGTATGAAAATTGTATGTATAAAATATTTCCATTTGCATATTATATAAAATGCATTTCAAATGCATTTCAGTGGTTTTATATAGATAAAGATATGGATACATACCTGTTTATGTACAAATTGCCGGCTGTATAAAAGTATTCAGAGAATATTGTTTGTCGTTTTCAAATGATACAAGATGGAATCATGTAAAGATTTTTGTCAAATTGATTTAATGCTATTAGCCATCCAAGAGATTGAAAGACCGAGACTCTTTCCCTTGGCCCATTGGGGCTGAAACAGCCAGATTTACATTTATTAGACATCTAAGCTTTAGTTTTTCAATCAATTTAAGTTAGCATATTGAAGACCATTTGACTAAGCTAAATAAGTTTGAATGTATTTTAGAATTGTATATCTCAGATTTTTTCAACTCCCATTTGAGCGATTTTTCATAGCAATGTTAATAAAAATCTGGGAAAAAAGTGCATATTGTAAGCCATATGGAATAATTGGTCGATTATCAGCTATTAGAAAGGCTAGAAACCGGGAATATTGAGGCTTTCATATAACAATGAATAAATCAGTTAATTTAAACAACGTTAGCAATTTCATTTAAGAGTTGATAAGGAATTGTAGGCCATACCGATTGAATCTATAAGTTCGGACTTTAAGAATAAGTCTTTCCGGATTTTATTCTGCTTCAGGGATACACACCAGTCGAAAATAAGAAATGGATCTCTTCTAGGGTTAACATAGATTTTAAACCTTCGGTTTGACTCATAACATGGTTTTTGTAGCTAACCAAACCGCGGTTTTGGATCGTTTCCGTTGATCACGCTGGTTCCCGTTTCCGAAATTTCGTATGTTTATAGTATAAAACTTTAGATTTTGTAAATTAATTCATAAAATTAAATTCCAAGAAAACAATTTATTAACTTTAAGCCTCAATAGTAGTTAATATTATTTTCTTAATATCTACAATGTACATTCTTCATCAGGGTGTCAAACCGGAACCCGAACCGGAACCGTATACCGAAAAGAACCGATTGAAACTCAGAACCAGAACCGGAACCGGAACCGTTATTATTTATTTTTTGCGTACCGGTATTTTGGAACCTTTATTTTTGGAACCGAAATAACCGAAAAGAACCGAAACATTGTACCGGTACAGTTTCGGTTCTGGGTTTTTTTTTTATTTTATTTTTATTGCTTCAATCCGGGATTTCTTTAGGGTAAAACGCAGGGTAAACGTATGCAAAAACTTACAAATGTAAAATTAAGGGACCATTTGGGATATACTGAAATTTTCAATAAAAATAACAATTTCATCTTATTTCTTTGCATTTGTTTTGGTTCAATAAATTCCAAATATTATTAATTTATCCTTAATTTTTGCATTTACAAAGGAAATGAATTAATAATTGACCCAAATGGACTTAACCTAATAGCAGGGTTAAATTGTGATCGGTAACGTTATCTGAAAACAGTGTATTTAACATTTCATCAGATATCAAAAGATCTTCTTGCTCTTCTATTATTAGGACATTTTTTTCTGAGGTAAAGTTTATTATGTTTAATTTTCCTTCTTAATAACTACTTTTTGTAGTGTAGGTTGCTACCATTTCTGTTATATCTTCGGATTAAAGGATTTTTAAATTATACCGGTTAATACCGGTACATACCGGTACGTACCGGTATACCGAAATAAAAACCAAGGTACCGGTACGGAACCGAATACCGAAATAAACAAGAACCTAAACAGAACCTTTTACCGAAACATTAGTTTCGGTACGTACCAGAACCGGAACCGGAACCGAAATTCGATTCGGTTTGATTCCCTGTTCTTCATACAAAATTTGGTAATGAATAATATACAGTTTTATGTGCCGAATTGAAAAATAAATAAAGGCTAATATTTATATTTAGAAAGTCCTATACTTCCCATACCAACACACCGTGTTAGGTGCTGCCCCGCTCGTCTCTAGATATTACACCGTTATCCAACAGAATACGATTGGAATGTCCAGTTTCGATGTCTATTAGAATTTCTCGACAATATTTGGTAGCCTCTTCAAAAACTTTATGCAATTTTTATGTTGTCATGATCCATTGTCCAAGAATCGGACATCTCGGACATTCTCATTCCCTACACAGAAAAATATGGATATTTTTATGATCAATTAGATATTTACTGAATATTATTATTAAATATTATTGAATAATGTTAAATTGATCTTAATTTTGCATTCAATGGAGCTGATAATCGAGTAAAGCATGTGAGAATGGATATTTATATGATAGTCCCAAGACAAAATATTTTTTTTAATTATTGCTCTCTATACATGCACCGTCAATCTTTAGATTCTGTTGGTATCCTGCATCAAATTTCTTTTTAAAAATGTCGAAGCACTTAGATTTTATTGGGTTGATTTTTAGACACTGTTACACACATCAATACATTCAGAAATTTTGCTCAACGGGCGACTAACATATAATACATCTGGAGATCATTAGCATACATTTAAACACTAGGGAGGTCGTTAACATATATCGAAAATAAGAGTAGACCAAGAACAGATCCTTGTGGTACTCCACGAATTAATAAATTTTATGATTTCTATGTATATTTTTAGTTCAATATAAATACTTGAATAAGTTTCCACAACATCTTATGTTATAAATAATATAAAATACATATCTATGTTCAATTTTTAATAATACACAGAGAAAAAAAAAGCTCAAAGCTATATCAAGTTAATCTTCGTCATATAGTAGTGAAATTGATATGATAAAATGTGGAAATGACTGCTATTTCATATCAATTTTTGTCTCTGTGTACATTTTATCTTTATTTTTAAGTATTCGGGAACTCTGATCTGTAGAGAGAGACCACACCAGTCATAAATTTCATTGCGGCATATGCTGCAGAACACATCTTAATGGATCTTTAAGAATTTAATCAAATATTCGTGCAGGCGGAAGTTTCTGAATTGGCCTCTGAAGTCAGATATCTATCTAATTAATAAAAGTACCTTCGATTTCTCTATTTAACGATATTTTATTTTCGCAAATGCCATAATAGCCGGGAATCCAATTTATACGCACCGTTTTTAAAATGCTATTAAGAATCGTAAAAATCCTTGATCTTATCGACAGCGCCTTTACATCTGTCTTTATATAATAGAATCATTTATAATCAGCTCACCAAGGTTATAATAAATTGTACCATATTATGTCTGTAGAATTAATCCCAATATTCCCATACAAATCGCTTCCGAACCAACCTATTTCAAACATTTTGAACCAAATGCAAAAATAAATGCAAAATGTCGTAAGATTCATTTTAGAAAGTTTGAAAACGGGATCAGGCATTTTAATAAATTAATCGTGAACCACTAAACCGAACCAAAACCGCGATTCAGTTTGCTACAAAAATCATATTATGAACCGAACCGATAGATTAACCGCCGAAACACTATTTTTTCAACTCCTTTTTTTTCAGTGTGGTCCCCTTTTAGGTCGTTACACTTAATTTATCGCGTTTCTAACATTTTGCTCCTGTCCGAAAAGTAATTTTGAAGAGATAATAGTCCGAGGGAAACATCAACAGTTACCAATCGAAGCCAAAAGTCCGCCGTTAGGATAACCTTTTCATATGCAGAATCTCGCCCAAAATATGGCGTGTAGTTATCCTTCTGGCATCTGCTAGATCGTGCAACTTCTCTTTCCGGTTAGCCAACACCATTTCATGTATTTATTTGCGCTGCGGACTTCATCGGCAGTGAAGTTTCGATAAAACTCTTGAAGCCAATATTTTACGGAGTAATCTAAGGAAGCATTAGTCCCACATTATTTATCCAACTATTCTTTTGTTTCCTTCGCCGTTTTGCCTCTCAAAAAATAAAGTTTTATGAGAGAATGAAAATCGTTTTTTCCATACTCAACATGATGACAAACTCGTCAACAACAATCAGCTGCCAAAACAAAACTAAGGGCTGCATCGCGCTGAAATTTGACATGACAAATATGAATGGACTATAAGGCAGCATTATCTTTTTTGCGATAGCAGCGCACTCTGGCGGTCAAGGAGGTTACTTTTTACCCCACCTAGTATGTTGGTCTATATGCTTAAATGGTTCCCATAGAAATCCCACAACTGCACTGGTCTAAAGTAGATGATTTATTTCGAAAACGAGAAGGCAAAGCTAACTTCGACATTGCCGAAGTTCTAATACACTTGAAAAAGATTACTCCAACTGATTTAACCGGTAAAATATATATAGGATATAGATATCAAATATTTACAATTTTTAAATCATTGATAATAAAAATTTGATACCATAAAAAAAAACTTTTCTTAGTAAAACACATTTTCCGACCGATCGGTCCTATGGCAGCTATATGCTACAGTCATCCGATTTTGATAAATTTTTTTAAAATTATGTGAAAGCATATAAAACTAATATATACCAAGATTGGGGACGCTACGATACAAAACAAAAAAGTTTTTCTCACTAGAAGTATTTTTTTGACCGACCGTTTATATGGCAGCTATATGCTATAGTCATCCGATTTTGATAAATTTTTTCCGAATTGTGTCAAAGCATATAAAACTAATATATATTAGGATTGGAGACGCTACGATGGAAATCAAAAAAGTTTTTCTTACTAGAAGTAGTTTTTTGACCGTCCGTTTCTATGGCAGCTATATGCTATAGTCATCCGATTTTGATCAATTTTTTCCGAATTGTGGGGAAACATATAAAACTAATATATACTACGATTGGTGACGCTACGATGGAAATCAAAAAAGTTTTTCTCACAAAGACTTATTTTTCGACCGATCGTTCCTATGACAGCTATATGATATAGTCATCCGATCCGGCCGGTTCCGACATATTAGTTGCGTGCAGTAAAAAGAAGATTCTGTGCAAAATTTCAGCTCGATAGCTTTAAAACTGAGGGACTAGTTTGCGTAGAAACAGACAGACAGACAGACAGACAGACGGACAGACAGACAGACGGACAGACGGACGGACGGACAAGCGGAAATGAACTCAGCTCGTCGTCCTGATCAAGAATATATATAGTTTATGGGGTCGGAAATGAATATTTCTATGCGTTACAAACTTCTGGGCAAAATTAATATACACTTTTCAAGTGTATAAAAATTGCGATAAATTGTGAAATAAGCTTTTGATTTTTCAATGATGCATTGATTGGTGATCTGTCGAATTGGCCAGATAAATCCAGAAATTTATGACTAGTGTGACCACAAGAAATTTCTGAGTGCAAAAAATACTACCGCCATATCTTGAATACAAGTGCTGATAAAGTTAAACCGAAATCAGTTTTTGAATCAGTGCACATAAATGAATCATAATTATTTATTATCTAGGCTGCACCCCGCGATCATGGTAATTTTGTTGCCCTGTGTAATTTCAAGCGAAGATCTATAAGAGGTAACTCGCAGTTACAAAACCCAAAACAGTTGCTTTTAATCATTTTTTATGGAAAGGAATTTTATTAAACATATGCAAGTAAGAATTATTCAGATTGTATCTTATTTTAGGTTTCTAATGACATCTAGATCATGTGAAAAATATTAAAGAATACTGCTCCTGGTGACGATCTCCCGAAGGTCCTTTTAAAATTGGAGTTTGACGGTGGTCTCTCTATCTCTGGTTTGACTTATCTGAAATCAAAAAACAGGATAGATTATTTTAGGGGTTAGATGAATGCTGGGATTGATCCAAGGAATAGTCGAATTTGCTATGTTTGATCAAATTTTAAATTTTCGACCAAAATTTTCGAGAAAATTTTTCTGAAAAATTAGAAATAATTATCGTATATCTTAATCCTTCAGTCAATCCCCGTAGAATATATCTAAGAAGGTGGTGTGAAAATTTCTGAACGTTCAGTTCACCGACTTTGAGAAAAACGTGTTTAAAGTAGGGACCGTAACTGTAATAACTTTTTGGATAAAAAATTTTTAAATAACAATTATTTTCTAATTTTTAAGTAAAAATTTAAAATAATCGTTATTCTATGATTTTTAAATAAAAATTTTGTTTTAATAGTTACATCGTAATTTTTATATACAAATTTTTGAATATCAGCTAAAACTGATTTTTATTATAAAAATTTAAATAAATTTGTATTTTGTAATTTTTATAATAAAAATTACTTTTTTAATTGTTAGAAAAATGTTTATTATAAAATTTTTTATAAAAATTACTTATCTATATGGCGTTTGTAAATTACAGAATATCTTTGATAGAAGGATACAAGTTTTACTTAAACCTACTAGATTAGTAATTTTTATAATAACAATTTTTTATAACAATTAAAAAGTAATTTTTATTATAAAAATTACAAAATAAAAATTAATTTAAATTTTTAAAAATAAAAATTAGTATTAACTGTTATTAAAAAATTTTATATAAAAATTAACATTTAACTGTTAAAACACAATTTTTATTTTAAAATTATAATATAACAATTTCAAAAATTTTTCCCATTTAAGGACTCGCCATTCAAAATTATGAAGTTTCATGAACTCCATTTTATCAGGGGATCCAGACTTCGTAGTAATTTTTTTCACTTCAATAACTGTTAGTTTTGGTCCCTGGTTTAAAGTTTAAGAAGAAGTTTCCACATAGTCAAAAATTATATCCCAAATTGTCTCAGATCAAAACCCCATTGAAGACGCTAAGACAAACACTTGGCTAAGGAATCTATCAATATGGTCAATGGTTATTCTCAACTGGTTTTGATTTAGCTAAAGAATCCAACCACTTCCGGTTGATTATCATCGCTTCACAAGCAAATCCAATGACTCACCCCCCTCACCATAATAAAAAGTCACACACACACACTGTGAGACTGTACCCGGCCCACCCATGGCCACAAAAAAGTCACTCCCACTCCCAGTGCTACTCCTACTTCGTGTCAAATGCTTAAAGAGAATTGCGCATGCGTGGCCGTCCCACGCCCACGATCAAAGCAGGGGTGACGCCATATTGAAACGATTGCAACCCGCCCCAGGAGGGAGCCGCTATGTATGTAGTTCTACGGTTAAATGAGACGTGACAAAGTGCAACTAATTCGACCCTTCTTTTTTGCCTTTAACCGGCGCCCAAATGAAGCCCTATGCCAGCCAGCCAGCCAGCTAGCCACTTTCTCCCACCAGCCCAGCGAGCCAAACGAAGAAGGGCTTCTTCTCCTGCAACAGGTTTCGAAAGGAAGCCATGTGCTTGTACTGTTACCGTGTCGTTATGTCGTTTGGTAATTGGCTTGGCTCATTACTCTGCAGTTATATCACAACTTCCAGAGGGGCACCCCAGGATAGATGGATGGATGGATGGACAGTGAAGGTGCAACCCAGCACCCAAGATTGCACTAAAGTTTTTGGCCCACATGTTGAAAATGAAGGAAAACCGGTTTGCCTGCTGCTGCTCCTCCTCATCCACTTACACTTGGAGTGGCAATGAAGTTGAAGTAGGGTCTGGTGGTGCTCCATTTCGGTAGGGTAACCTGTTTACCGATGCCCTACCCAGAGCGGTGAGTCTTATGACCAGGTATAAGAGAGTAGTTGAGAGTAAAAGGGGATTTGGTGGATCTGTTTAGCCTGAACCTGTCATCTTCAGCTTCCTTGGCTGGTAACTTATGCTGCTTCCTTTACGGGAACGCCAGTTGGTTGATGAAAATGCAAGACAACGTGGAGCAGAGAATGATGATGAGAAGGAGGATGCTGATGCACTAGCCTGGCCTGCATTCAACTTTCGATTTCATTGACCAGTTATTGAGGTGTTTCCCCTGTCGTAAAGTGAGTCATCCGATTTGCCTGGTAATTGTGACAGAATCTTAAAAAGCCACAACTACCAAGAGTATCAAAAAACCACCCAATTGACTTACCTGACTGCCCAACCTTATACATATATGTACATAAACCCCTATGTACATCTACCTGAGGCCATGTACCAGCACGCCCTCCTTCTGGCCATAACGAACCCAAAAAAAAAAGCCTCGGCCCCGCTAATGAACGCAACAGTCTCGGTCTCCTCCGACGCCGCCGCCGCCGCCAACAGCAACAAAAACAACAACCAACCCACATGCACGAAGATCATTACCAACCCAACAAAAGCAACAACAACACTCAAACTGACCTGCTTCTGACTTCTGCGCAACTGCGCCGTCCAAAAATTCTACTCCGAACCAACCACCCTACAATTCAAACGAACCTCCGCTTCGGCCTCTCCTCTCCCACTCTCGCTCTCTGACGCTCTCACTTGCGGCCCACACACAACAACAACAGAATATAAAAAAAAAAACGTGAATGAGCGGGTGGCTTGCCTTGCCAACGACGCCGTCGCTTGTTTGTTGCAATTTCTCTTTTATGCGATCATTCGCTTGGTAAGGTGGCACAGTGGGTAGCAGTTAATTTTACCAATGAAAATGTTATTTTTTTAATAAATACCTATTGCAACAACAAACATCATTTTTAAAAATTATTCAATGCGAATATAATTTGCACTAAGATCGTCTCAAGTGTCGAATGTTTCCGTATTGCTCACTTACTTTTAGAACACGATTTTTGACTCAATTATGCAGAAACATTCGTCCTGTCATGTTCAATTTTGTTAAAATGTTCACAAAAATCTTATTTCTTAAATGCAAGGATTTTTGCTGTACATAAAAACATTTCGAAATTGTTAAATATATTAAAAAAGCCCATTTAAAATAGTTCGGTTTCAAGTTTGAATTATAACTCAGAACTTTACTTGGCCTTATGTCCGGAAATAAAGCCCATGGGCGTTAAGTCCGCATTTGGATTGTAATTTTTTGACAACAAAATACACTACGTAGACAATATAACAAATCGTCAAACCTTTAATTTGATGAATCTTATATCAATGCTGGATACAAAGAATCCGCAAAAAATAGCAGCATTAATAGATTAAAAATATCCGTCCACTAATAAAAATGCGAATTATATGACCATAGATGGCGGTAATATACAAAAATTACTGTAAGGCCGGAAAAAGAATTGTTCATAAATGGACTAATGAAAAATAAATCGGTAAGATTTACCATGAATAAAATTCCATATTCCAAACAAAAATAAATGTACTCGCATATAGGGTTATGATATATTCTCCTAAATTCCTTACGTATCTTTTTTTAATTTGAGGCTTTATTGTGAAATAATGGTAACACATTTCTTATTAAGCGTTATGTCCATCAATAGTCACTTCTTATGTCTTTCTGGCAGTATAGGAATCCGCATTAATAAAACTGCTTATCTTTTGAGGCAATCCACCAAGAAAAGCAGTGATAATCTTAAGGAGCAATATCTCGAAAATATGGCGGGTGTAATAAGACATCGCATTTCAAAATGTCCGGTTGGTTTTGAAGGACCCTAGAATGTGGCGAAGCATTGTCATGTAAAAATCAATCACATTTACGAGTCTTTCTTCATACTGTGGTCGTTTCATGCCAAATGCATGGCTCAAACGCACCAGTTATTGGGTGCCAACAGCTAATATTAGACTGCGCCACCATGATCCCACCATTTCCTAGACTTTATTGGTCTTCTTCGTCGATTTCAAAACATTTCGAGGTCTGGCTTTCGAAATTTGAACGGACATATCTGATGTTTTTTGTGCGCAAATCAATTTTTAGTTTTTTAATCAGATATTTGATTTCACATTTTGGCTGTGAACTGAATTCAAATATCTATATGGGCTTTAAGTCCGAGCAAATCTGGGCACTAAGTCCAAACTTAATTAAAAAATCTGACTGATACTTCAGAGTTCACTTCGATCAATCAGAAGAAGCGTTTGAAGGATGAACCTTGTAAGAGGTCTCCACCGACACAGATGATATTATCTTCATCATACTTTTTCATCTGCTAAAAGCCATGACATAATAAAACCTTTCAATAAAAACAAAAGTAAAAAAATCATCGTTATCGTTGCAATATTATAATATGGCTTTTATAATAAACCAAAAACATCTCAGTCGGCCTGCTTCTATGGAAAATTTATATTCTGCCTAAGTCCAAAGTCATTTGATAGGTAGATTTAAAGTTATATTATACCACTAGCTATATACCCGGCGTTGCTCGGGCTCTAAAAAATTTATTAATTCTTTCTTTGACAAAGCTCTAAAATATTTCCCATATTTCATATGAGTTTCAAAAACGCTTGCCTTTTTCCTAGGCGTTGTTTAGCCGACATACCCATTTAATTGTTCACATCTTGAGCTTTATAGAATGTTCTTCAAAAATCAGAAAAGTTCTAGATAGTTCTTTTATAGAGGTCGAAAATATCTCTCTCCACTTTGAAGTGTTGTAAAACTTACTGTTATTTTCAAACACATTGAAATAGAACTTCTATACTCATCTCCAAATTTCTAGAAAATTCTATATCAATTAAAGCTTTCTAGAAAGTTCTAAAAATATCGGAAAAGTTTTAGACAGTTCCTTACTTATCTCCAAACTGCTATTAATTTCCATAACACTCTAGAGCTCGGGTCCTTAAACATTGTGATGGTGTTTTACTATTTTATAATAATGCATTACAGTTATGTGAGAGTTTATGATCAAGTTCGAATCGTTTTCCACAAACTGTTAAGGATACCATTTGACACCAGGAATATATCTAATTCCATATACCCGTAGGTTGTAAGTTCATATATATCATATTGCTCTAAATCACTATTAAATCAAAAACTATTACTTTTTCGAAAAATACAACACAATCTGGCCTGTTCTCGTTTCCGAATTCGATCAATCGGAATTGGTTAAGGTTTTTATTTTCAAGAAACGATTTAAGAATATAAAATAAATGTCAAGGTAAATGGAAATATAAAGTTATTCGCCCAACTCAATGGGTTTTTGAATACAGAAACATTTACCAATTCTGATTCCGTATGATTTAATCGAAATGAAAACGGGAACAGGCCCGAATATCAAAAATATGCGTTTCCATAATATCTTTAATTTTTGGCTAAAACAGATTCATACATATAAGAGATACAATATGCATAAAATCCGAATTTTAACTGTTTTTTCCATCAAACTTTGATTATTTTAACGAAATCAGCATCTCAAAATACATAAATATTAGTGGGATTCCTGAAACTGATTTTATTATGATGAAACAGCTGCTCCAAAGGCGCAGTGTGAACATGAAAATACGGCCACTTGTCTGCAGGTCAGGCTACAAGCTAAAATAAATATCCTATACTCAACTGCGTCGCTTATTCGATACGGTTTCGTCCCACTGTACCAAGTCGCTGATTGTTGTTGTTGTTGTTGTGTCGCGCTGCTTTGTGCGTTTGTCTCGTTCGTGTCGGCGGCCCAGGCAGCAGCTGCTGCGTCATCGTTCGTCTCAGTCTGTTGGAATTTTTCGTGCTGTGCGGTTGATATTCGCTTAAAATTTTGTAGTTGTGCGACAATTTGTTAACTACAGTGCAACGCGTGCTTATTCTACGAATTTTTGGCAATTTGTTATTGTTTGATTTATTAAATAAACTAAGGAATTAATTGTGCGTGGATGCATTTAAAGTCAATTTCTAAGTGATTGGCCAAACCACAAAGTGAACAACAACATAAAAAATTGTGCAAAATCTGAAACAAACAAAAAGTGCCGGCTGTGGGGTGTACACCCAACTAGAAATGGCCTAAGGAGGCTTCCCTAAAAAAAGAAGGAGAATATTGCAACAGTTGATCAGGTAGGCAAATTCTTTTGACATATTTGCAATTAGTGTGACCAAATGGGAAGGGTGGGCAATAGGAGATTTGTAGGGTCCTTGTAAAGTGACACATGTTGCCTTCTTAACGAACCCACACACACACACCAGCGCAACACACACCATTTTCGACCCATCGAAAAATCATACCGAAGGCCATGTGCGGCTGCTGCTGCTGCAGAGGGCCCATCAGCAACCCACAGGTAGCCGCTCGCTCACACAGAACCGGTTAACCAATTTCCAATTATACACGAACCAACGAAAAAAAAAAAAACTCAGCCACTCCAACGCCCAAAAAAAAAAAAAAATTATACCCAAGCCTAACCAACCAACTCTGTGTAGGGCACCCCTTTCCTGAGCTGGGACTCTGGGATCGGAAAGATGCCAGAGCACTCCTCACACCGACACACACACCGACAAAAACAAGTTGTCCCTCCCTCGCTTGGCGCAGACGCGACGCTGCAAGGGGCAAGAAAGAAGAACAAAAATCCACCACCACCACCACCATTCAATCCTTGGCGGCAGCTTGCGTGTGGTGTCCTCTTTCTGTCTTCCTCACCCACTCACCCTACCCAACAACCTCATCACTCACACTTATCCTACTTTCTTTGCCTCGCCAGTTTCTTTGCTTTTGTGAGTAGTGAGTGGGTGATGTGTGTGTGTGTGTGTGTGTGTGCGCCTGCCTGTGCCCTATTCCGCTTTGTCACATGGTTGTACTCCCTCTTGCTCTCTGTCTGTCTTTTTCTATATTCTCCCTCTTTAATTGCCGCCTGGCGACTGACCGTCGCCCGTCCCGCTGTTTCAAATGTTGTTTTGCTGTAGGTTCTTATTTTGGTCTACCGCCTCCTTCCACTTTATATTGTGCTGCATTCTGATGAATTTTTTACACCCACCCATCGACAACAGCTACTTTTGCATACACCCCCCCTCCCACCCACCGCCTCCCCCTTTATCTACTCGGTGTGTGTTTTTTTTTATGCCGCCCCCACAAGACAATCGTCTGCTATTATGTGATTGTTTATGCCGGGGCTCTTCTTCCAATGGTTGTTGTTTTTTTTTGCTAAAGTTGTCAATGGCTGGAGGTGGAGGGAACGATACGATCAAGGCATAGAAGAAGACAACAAATATGTATCTTAAGTTTCACAAATATCACTTCAAGAAACTTTCCTTATTCAAAGGTAAAGACGATCAAAGTTCGGGCCAAAACTCTTCGCGATCTTGTACCTTAAAGATCACTTAAGACCACTTGGTCTATTATTTTCGAAATTCTACACAGAATTAACAAGGATATTAGCACCTAAGACTAGACATGATATGATGTTCCAGGACCATAGTTTAAGGTCGACTGAATAACCAACTGCACTCAAAAAAAAAAAAAAAGAGTAGAACGAATATTTGTTATAAATATTATGAATTTATTTATTCCTGAATTGTTAAGAACTTTGTGCTTCAAAACGTTGCAAATTCATTTTTAATGGCGGGGAGAAGAAATCACAGAACGGGAAGAGCAAGTAAAGTTGAAGAATAAACTGTTCAAAACTCTAGGATCCAGGAATTCGGTATACAAAATTCATGCTTGGTTCAGGAAATTCGCTATTGAATTCAAGAATTTTCATTCTTAGCGTACTTTTGACATACAAAATCTTGATCCAGGTATAAAATTCTTTATATTTTCTCTTAGTGCAGTTTTTTTTCGTATGTTGTCGCTATATTTTCTTTATTTTCATCGATAACATTTGAAGAAGCTACATCAAATTTAATATGGAAAGAAACAGAGAGCATTTAGCTTATTTGTATCCACATTAGACGACCGCATTCATTTTGCTCACTCGTCAAAAATGATCGAAGCTCAATTGGGAAGTGATGGCACCTTCACCATATAGCCCCGACCTTGCATCTTCAGATTATCATTTGTTTTGGTCTCTTTCAAATTCTTTGAATGGTAAACAAATTCGTTTCTGTTGAGGCTGTAAAAAGCACTTGGTTTAGTTTTTTCGCTATAATCGACGAGAAGTTCTAGCAGCCCATAAGATGGTCAAATGTTGTTGAACAAAAGGGCCAGTAAAATATAAATTAAAATACAGTTCAATTAAATTTAAAAAATATTTGAAATGACTTTATTTTTCACCAAATACTTTTAAGTCAAATTTGAGGAAAAGCAGTGATTAAATTTTTAAGTACGAACTTCAAATAACTTTACAAGTCTTTCGCTTAGGTTGAAATTAAAGGGCAATATTTAATTTTTTCAATATCAACATTGCTTTGAAGATAATGCGCGCGTTCAGCAGAAACACTTGATCACTGATCAGGTAATAAAACGGGTCTTATTATTTAGCATACTTCAAGGGGGTCTTGCTAAATTGACATTTTGAAAAGCTTCATGTAAATATCTTATTTAACACAAGAGGAAAATTAGGCTACGTAAATTACCAAGAAATATATCATTGATTAGGATCAAGTTCTTATTCTTTCAAAACCCCACATCCCCAACCACACTTTGCATCGCCATTCCAGAACTTAAAATACCCTCTCTTTTTGTATGAATCCTTGTAAAACCCTGTACAAGTATACTCAAAGTGCCCTTAAATCCCCTTTTAAAAAAAGAAAACATTTGAGTAAATTAGCTCACAGAATATGTTTTTGATTCAAGTAGCTCAGCACAGCACTTTCAGTTATTTATAGGTTTATTTTCCAATTTACCAAATTAAAAAAAAAAATTTTTAATAAAAAAAATAATTTTTCATTGTATCTAAAGTTTTGCGAAAAGAATGGAATTGCTCAATGTTTCTTAAAGCTGTAATTCAAAAAGAGAAAGTGCACCGAAAAACTGGCCAAAACGTGAATTTTATCTTTCTTATATCTAGAAAAGATATATACTCTTGTATTATTTAAAATTAAATTAAATTATTTAATTTTACATATTTACCTTTTCGAAATCAAGTAAAAACCAACTTTTAATGAACTTTCAATTTTTCGTTCATGGTAGACTTTTCTGCGGATTGAACAGTCATTTTCTGACTTATAAATGAATTTTCTAAATATGAACCATACTTTTCCCAGCAATGCTTTAAATTAATTGTTTAGAATTCTCAGACGTTGAACCCTACGAGCTGATTAATCGTTCCATATCCGATTCAGTTAGGCTTGATTGATATAGTTATAAATATGAGCTGTTTAAGCTGAACTTATTTCGCATATCCATGAGCTATTAAATAGATGTACCGTAAACATGGTGAGCCAAAACTCGAAAATTATTGTCAGATTAGAACCATGCTTGAACTGGTTTTAGACTCTACTCGTCAGGGTTATAAGATTAAACATATGGGATAAGATCAATTTTCGAAAATTAGATAATATATTCATTCTTTAAGAAAAAATAAATAAATGTACCCCATATATTGCATTCCTATGAAGAACTCTTCAATATATGAGATTAACTCAGACGGCGTATATAGGCCAGAACAGAGCCTTAGCTAATCTGTTGTGTTTAAAACCATCGAGAGGTTGTATTTAGAAGATCTTTCAGATCATTGCGTTTTTAGCAAAAGTCGGGAACTTCGGAAATTATTGTAGGACGCATTTTTCAGTAAAGTTGCATATTAGGTATTCCAGTGCTTCGATCACTTCTGGTAACATGCATTTTCTGCAGTTGTTGTTGCTGTCAATGATGCCTAGTCTGACTTCGAGGGCGACCAGTGAGTATTTCCACTAATTCTCTATAGACCCTGTTGATGTAAAACATAGTTTTAGTATCCTACATTTTGTGACATTTTGCCAACTGCAGTTTAACCGAGGTTCCAAGGTATATTGTTATGTAGTCATTGATTCTGGTCACTTCTACTCCTTTTTTCTAGAATATCCAAAGAGCAAGGCTTCAAACAAAAGAAATCAGGTTGTCTGTATAGCTATTTTAATGCCTAATCCTTCTGCTGGTTTTTTAAGGGTTTTTTTTTAGATATACAAATAGATCTCCTTTCAATAGACCGAACCCCAGCTAATTTTTCTCCTCCCCCGTCAAAGTTCAAGTTCCCATGAAAGAGCCAGCGCGACCCCAAAAAAAAACCCAGCAAACTTCACCATACAAAACTAAATTACGCACTTCCCGTCGTCGTCGTCGTTGTTTTTGTTGTTATCGTCGTTGTCCGTTGAATGTAAAGCAATTTGTGTGTAGGGTTATAGGGACCAAATTGGGGAGGGGTGGTTTTTGGCGGATCGCCGATCGACGTACCTGCTCGTTGAGGGTTGTTGCGCTGCACCGGCCAACTTAACAATCTCACCAAAAATCACATAGGAATTTCCTGTGTGTGTCTGTGTCTGTTACACCGCCGCCCTGCCCTCCTCGGCTCAGAGTTTTACCTGTTTCATATATACACATATATATATAATTTTTTGTTGAGAGAAACAGCAGCTGTTTGTTTTGCGGCTTTCAAGGTTTTTTTTTTTCTTTCTTTCTTTTACCTGTTGGCGTCCCCTTTCTGCAGCAGCCGCCACCCCATTGCGTAGGATTCATTTCATTTGGGTTGGGTTGATCGGGGGAGGGGAGCCGCTGCTGCTGCTGCTATCCAGTCATCATTGTCGAAACTCGAACTCGTCTTCAGTTTTGCTTTGTGCCCATCATCATCATCAACTGCGTTTCGCTGCCTCATTCTATGGGCCAACCTTCTCCTCCTACTACAAAATTTGCCTAAAACCTCAACCGTTTTTCAATATTCAAAAAGACGGCGACGACGACGAAGGTTGTTGTGAAATTTCATTATGGGTCTGGGTCTCCTCTTCTACTCCTCCTCCTCCACCTCCAACTCCTACTACCACTACTACTCTTCTGATTGCCTGCTGCTGCCGCTGTTGTTGTTGTTGTTATTTTTAAGAGGCGTCCAGCGTCAACATTTCAACGTTGGGTTTTTAGTTTTGGGTTGGGTTGTATATCGTGTGTATAAAAAAAAAAAAAATGGATTTGCGGCTGTGTTGGTAGGGTAGGCTGGCCCCGTCGTCATGGGTTGATGATGGTTTTTTGGTTTGGCTTGGCTTGGCATTTCTCGTGTATATGTGTGTGTAGGTAGGTGGTTTTCTTGGAAATCCATTTGTACATACATATGATAACCCACAAAAATGCCGGGAGAGCAACAGCAGATCACACAGACGCTTCACTTTTTTGCTGACACCGCCGCAGCGGTAGGGAGTGGATGTGGGAGAAGTACGCCCCCTCCCCCCCAAGCATAACTTGTTGTTTTGCCCACAAAAGAAAAATAGCGTGGGTCTTAGTCAAAGTTTCTTTTTTTTTCTTGAATGAAATGAGATCATTTGCTAGGCTGTAAATTGATTCTTAAAAAAACAAAGCCCAAAATAAATAAAAATCATGATTTCTAAACCGAAAAATGGACGCACTCACCAAAGACAATTACAGCGCTTTAAAAGAGCGAATTTCTATGAAGCATCAGTCAAGGTCAGCAGTTAAATCATTGCAAATGTATAATTGTAGTTGGGAGCAAGTTCTTCGACCATTGGCCGCTTTCAGCAGAGACACTTGATCACTGATCAGCTTAACAAAATTGTTGCTTTTATTTAGCATACTTTTGGGGGTCTGGTTAAATTGACATTTCAAAAAGATGACATGACATGTAAATATCATATTAAATTCAAGAGGAAATCAATCAAGAGGAATTATCAAAAAATATATCATTGATCAGGAAGCAAGTTCTACTGCTGAACACGACCAATGTATTGAGTTCAATCAAACAACGAACTTTAAAGCTTTAAAAGGCGAAATTAAGAGCTTTTGAAAGCTCTCTGTACATTGTTTGCATATGTATAGGAATATTTTCTCAGTTGCCAGTGGCAACTTTTCTGCTTACTTTGCCGACCCCTGATTTTAAAGCTTAATATTTATTTATATTATCAAAAATATTAATTTTCATTCTCTGGCACAGTTGAAGTTGCTAAAATAACTTATTTAAAGAAATCCAAATTATTCGGTGGTGTCTCAGAAATCTCAATGGATTTTCGTGTAACCGATTGCATATCAAACACAAAGGCATCTCGCCCCAAAAGTTATAACAAAAAGTAGCACTTTATATTGGTCAAGCTTACACCACAAGGACTCATAATTATGAAACCAACTTAGATTTGCCTGAATACGTTTAAATTTAGTTAGATATACTCCATAGAAGGCAACTAAAGCTTGGCTACTAAAACAGCTTATAAACTGCACATGTACACCAGAGTGTTCCCCAATCGTATGAAAAGTGTAAGGTCAAAAAACAATTTTTAAAAAAAATTTGTTTTAGGGGTTGCGCAATGGAAAACTTGACCCTTCACAAAAAGTATATTTTTTTCCAGCACGAACTATTTGATGTGCTTAGCTCTGGTGCATATCTATAAACGCACCCACTTTTTCCAACGTTCTGTTCGTTACAAACAGAATAGTGAAAAAGTGTAAATGAGAAGTGAAAAGGAATAAAAAATATTCCATTAAAAATGCAAGACAGTAATAACAATATTATCTCTGTTTGCTTTATATGTGAATATTTAATTTTTAGCTGGTGCACAACTATAAACGCACTTTGCTTTTTCGGTTATCACAGATCAACCTGCAACCTTAGTGGTTCTTCCTGAATCATTGTGTTTGAAAGCAGTGTGAGTTTTTTAAAATCCACAGCCAAGTTTACTTTAAAAGCTCACAGCGGATCCATCGCAAAGTTATAAGCTTTCAGTATAATTTCAAATAAAAGAAATCTACACACAACTAAATTTTCAAAAGTCAAAATTAGATTTCTATGCCTCTAGCGTAGACTTTTAGAGGTGAAAAACTATCGATAGCATAATTGCCACTATCGATGGTTGGGCGCTATCGAGTCGCCATCGATAGTAGCACTGCACTATCGATAGTTTTAGAGAGTTTTCTTTTTGAAAGCTTTATATTCTTTGAGCAAAACAAAAATTATTTTTCTAAAACTTCGGTTTTCAAAATAATTTGAATGCATGCATAAGAGAATTTTAAAAATTATGTGTACATATTGTATATATATTTATCGGAACCCACAACCCAATATTAATGCCAAAAGCGACGGTAACAATTTTGTAAGTTCGCTTTTAATTTAAAATTTATAATATTTGTATTAAACTACATAACATGCTATCGAAAACTATCGTTGACTAACGATGGTTTTCAAAAATCCATCGATGTTGTCGATAGTTCTCCACCTCTAATACATTTGTACCCTTGTGGAATATTCCTTTCATTTACCAGGTGTGGTAGTACGTGTATTCCCTTGAATTTTACGACTACTTAGCTGGGACTTACACAATTAAGCAAACAAAGATAGAGAGTGAGAGAGATGTAAAGGGGCAAGCTACTTCATTACATCACTTTCTTAAAAAAACAAAAGCTTTGCAAAAACTTTCTAAAATTTTAGCTCTTCTTAGTTGACACAGCTTCAGTTTGCAGCTGACACTTGATGCGCAAGGTTGTCCCCATGCTTGTCTTTCGTTTACGCGCATCGTTCTCATACACATACATACAAAATTTGTGAACTATATTTGCTCTTTGCTCTCGCGCTCTTAGCAAAAGTTCTGAGTTGACAACGAAGAGCAGGCGACTCACCTGCTGTGAATCCCGTACTATATAAAGTTGACTTGATTGTGTAAACCCCGACAAAATTTAACAGCTAAAGATGTAAAAATGTTATTAAAATATACTTTTAACTTAAGTAATTAATCAATTGACGTCCTCTCACTTAAACAGCTGTTTGGTATGTGAATAGTAATTATTAAGGTTTAATAGTTGAAATTATAGATGGGGACGAAACGGGATTTCCGAGGGAATTGAAATAAGGCTGATTAGAAATATTTAAAAATCTTTGGGATGTCACAGATTGAATTTATAATTACTAAATTAAAAGAATTCCCATGTGATTTCTACTGAAAATAAATTTTTTTTAGATTCGAGATTTGGGAAAACGTAATCTAGAGTGATTCTAAAAAAATTTTCAGCAAAGATCAAAGGTTCAAAAAGCAATATCAACCCATTAAAATGGATTACTTGGACTGACAAAATGTGAACTATTCCTTACTTAGAATAAAGAATAAAGATGATCAATGAAATCAGTTTGACTCTATTAATTTCTAAACAAGAATATTGTTGCATTTTCTTCTCTTCATTATTTATATTCATTCCCTCTCACTCTCAACACAAAAAATCAACAGGCTGGCAGCTGCAACCTGCAAACTGAGCAGCAACAGCAACCCAACTTTGCAACCCTAAAAGTGATCTGCAGGTTGTCGGATTGGTTTTTTGTTTTTGAAAATGAAAACCACCCCTAAATAAAAGGCAAACTGCATAAATTGCTACCCCAGACCCAGACAGGGCAAAAGAAGCACATGTTGCCGCAAAGATTTCAACAGAAAAGAAGCCAGGAGCTGTCTGTGGAGGGTGCGTTGTTGCGTGTGTGTGTGCAACTGACACTCTTCTTGAGGCAGCATGTGCAACATCGCTGAGACTTGGACCTGCATTTTGCCGTTCATTTTTATGAGGGCGCGCACCTGCCAACAGCTGCCAAAGTTGCCTCCAAGTCGCATTTGCCGACTTGGTCTGCCCTTGAAGAATGTTTGAACGCCCACCAGAGAGCCAAAAAAAAAAACCACCCAAAAAATACTTGTAGAAACCAGCTTTAAATTGCCTTTGTTGTCTGCTGAGCTTGGGCTCAAAAAAAAAAAAGAAGACTCTGGCCACAGCAGCAGCTGCCATCATCGTTGCGTTGTTTTACCACCTGCCGCCCATATATTTGGCCCGCAGTTCTCCATAAAGGCCTGGCGGACATCTTTGACTTGATAAGGCAGCTGCTTTGGTCCAGCTATAAAAAAAAAAACAAAAATTACACAAGAAACTGTTTAAGTTAAGTTGATTTTGTTTAATGTTTGACCAACAAAAATGCAATCAATGACAGCAGAGCCCACTCAAACACACACACACACACACAAGCTCCAGCCGCCACCCCCCAGCTGCGCCTGCGCCTCAGTTAAGAGTGGGCGTCCCACAGAGAGAGAGAGATAGAGCTTGTGAGTGAGAGAACAGCATTTTGTTGTTGATTGTTAATTTGGCTCGCATATAAAATCGAAGATTTTATTTTTGTTGTCGGGTCGTACATTTTGTTGGATCATTCGACAGCTGTGGTCAGTTGACGCCGTTTGCTTTTAGACACCCACCCACTTTGATGATTAGTTGTTTTGCTGCCAGTTGGAAATGATGTGGTGGTACAGTGGGTTAAGAAATCCAAATCCAAATTGTCATTAATATATAAAATGTTAGGAAACTAGCCTGAAATCGCTGAGGAAAATGTTTCGGATTATTTAAAAAAAAATATTTTAATGTTGGATAAAATTTGGTTTTAAAAAAGAATTTGGGCAAATTATTTTGCCTGTGTGAACTTAGCTTAGGGGTTATTAAAGCTGAAGTTCCTCCAAGCTAGTGTACTTTTGTTTTACTTTGTTCTTTGCTTTAAAGTCAAGCTAAAATACAAGCGATGAAACATTCGTTTCTCTAGGAAAAGTGTTGGAACCTGTTCTATACATTCCAGAAATCTCCAAAACATTTTTAAAAACCAAACTCTTCCAGAATAAATTATGAATTCTTTGTTATTCGTCACGCTCAGTACGTCAGGGTATGACAGAGGCAAATTGGGATAGTCACCTAGATTATGCGAATTTTTTCTTGAAATTTTAACTTCAAACAAAGACCATGTATAATATATTTAAACAATTAATAAGTACTATGCAATATAAAATTCGTCCTTATTAATTGGCTTGGGTTCATCTAACAAGATCTTCAAATCGTCCCGTTGTGTTCTCAAAAGATATTGGATCCCTCTAACAGATATTACGATCCTCTAACAGTTCATAGCAACTCTTTGGAGCAAGTTTAAGCTACACAAAATATTGGCTGATCCTTGGGGTTATAATATTTTAAAATCATGTCCATGAAACAACAAGCGAGTAATTGGCAAAGCAACAGTAAAAAAGTGCTTAGCTTAACGTTATTTAAAGAATGGCAATCTTGGTCAAGAAACAGTAAAACGTGAACGAGAATATATCAGGGACAGAATATTACAGTTGTTTTCATAAAACTATTATAGAAATAAAACAATGAAGCTTGTGTGGCAAAATTATTCGAAATACACCAAAACGTTGATTTCCGCAATAACCGTATTTTTATTGTAATGGTCAAAAATTTGAGTTATTTTATCCTAAGGCCTAAGATGCTATGACATTCCAATTGGACACAATTTGTAATTGTGTGTCTATATTTTCAAATAATTTATAAATAAAAAATGTTTTTTTTAGTTAATAAGTCTTATTAAAGACTTTTATAATAAAACTAATTTAATACAGTTTTTTTTAAAGACTTTTATGAAAAAGTCAATAAATAAAAGTTACTAAAGTCTCAGAACTGAGAACATAACAAATATAAAAGACTTTTATTTTATCAGAGACTTTTATTTTTAAATCGCAATATAAAAGTCTTTTAATTTATTGTAGCTTCAGCGTTTTGCGCTCTGCATGAATGATTCATTGGATGTACCTTATCACTACCTGCGATAAATAAAAAAGACTTTTATTTTGTGATTAAAAATTATAAGTCTTTGACTGAGTTTTTATACCCTTGAAATAAAATTAAATTAAAATTGTCACGATGTTTGCAACGCATGGAAGCAAGCATCTCCGACCCCATAAACTATATATATTCTTGATCAGCATGAGGAGCTGAGCTCATTCCCGTCCGTCTGTTTCTTTACTATCTCCTCCCTTAGTTTTAATACTATCATGACCAAACTTTGCAAAATGTCTTTAAATACATACATAGGCTTCACATTTGACGGAATCGGCTGGATCGGATGACTATATCATATAGCTGCCATAGTAACGATCGGTCAAAAAACTAGTTCTAGTGAGAACAACTTTTTTGTTTTCCATCGTAGTGTTACCAATCGTAGTATATATTAGTTTTATATGTTTCCACATAATTCTGAACAAATTTATCAAAATCGGATAAATATTGCATATGGCTGCCATAGGAAGGATCGGTCTAAAAACTTTTTCTAGTAAGAAAAACTTTTTGTTATCAATGGTGGCGTCTTTTAAAGACTGCAAGTGTATTTGAATCATCGGCGGCCTTCTATTTTTTTTACTTAGTTTTATAATATAAGTCTTTCGATAACTCTTGTTTCTCATAAATAAAATAAAAGTCTTTAATAACTGTTATTTTCAGAGTAATAAAAAAAGGCTTTTGTAACTGTTATTTATTGAGTTTGGTATAAAAGTCTTTCTATAAGAAATATAATAAAAGTCTTTAATGACTGTTATACTTGGAGTCAAATAATATAAGTCTTTAATAACTGTTGTATGCGTTGTAAAAAAAATAAGAATCCTTAATAACTGTTATTTGAAGCATAGTAAAATAAAATTCAAAAAATAACTCTTTAATGTGGAATATATATAATATATTTATTATTTTAGTATTTGAAAAATATTATTTAAATTTCCTCGTTTATACACACAAAATTTATCATGATAAATGCCCTTCAAAGTATGCTATGTCCATGAATAAGAATAATTTGGAAACATTTTTCTTTTATATTTGCCCCATAACTGCTTCGACAGTATCAACAAATGCACAGTGTAAATTATGTATGACGCTACCATAACCAACTCGTTCAAATTAAGAATTATCAATGCAAATAAAGTTTGCATACTTTTAGGGGTTCTATTACGATATTTTCTGTGTATAACGTGTATACATGTGTATAATATTAGTGACACTCACACTATGGTAAAAAAAATATTTAAAAGACGAGGATGGAAAATGGATTTAAAAAAAAAACATTTTTCAATTCCTTTTCCCCTACACTTTGCCCCACAGTGCACCGCCCAGTCGGGCAAAGCGTTTTTTAATAACTGCGTGCGGTAGATGGGGGGCGGTTGGGTGGGGGGGAGGTCAGAGATGGTTTTCAGTTGGGACTTGTGCGGTGTTAACATGTCATTAGCTGCTGCTGCTGCTGTCGCACCTCTTCCGTCTCGTCCCTACCCTCTGGCCTTTCACCGCACTGTGAATGTTGTGGCTCACCCTGAGCTGCCAGGTCGCCGCAATCGGTCGGTTACTGGCCCAGCCCACGGGTGTTAAAAATTGTTTATATATATGTTTGTACGTTTGTGTGTGTTTAGTAATTTGCGCTTTTGACTGAACGCCCCCGAGATGCCTCCATTAAATTATTCCCTACCACCCAACACAAACAAATATCTCATAATGCGTTTAACCGTTAAGCCAGACGCCCCAACAGTCAACAGCAGCAGCAGCATCTGCAGAAAACGAAGAGCCTTCGGCTTGTGTGACGATGATGTGCTCATTGATCGCAGAGAAGACAAAAAAAAACCCAACCGGCATTTTTCAGCTGCCAACCGGTTTGGCGCTCTCGCTCTCTTTGCTGCTGCTGCTGCTCGCTGCTCTTCTCCCAGCACAAACTCCCCCAAGTTGGCGTCGTCGTCGTCTGATCGGCGTTGTGTTGTTCTGTTTGTTGTTGCTTTAGCGCGCCCATTTTCTGCCCACTGGGGTTTTTTTTTTAATACATTTTGCTTGTCTGCTATTAGCAAAGCGGATGTTGTTGTTGCTGCCCTCCCACACGCTGAAACGCATGACACTTTCTGTTGTTGTTGTTGTTGCAGTTGTCGTCATCGTCGTCTCTCCCGCGCTCGCCCACTACAGTTGACCCCATGGCGTGGCCCTCTTATCACAGTTTTGTTCGAATTTGATTAATGGAAAAAAATTATATATTTTTGATTAAGGATGTGGATAGCCCCCACCCACCCTATATACCAGCCTGATCTTGAGCCTTGAGCCAAAGTCAAGCAGCAAGCATTTACAATGTGCCCTTGGCTTCAAAAACCACATGCCGAGCCAGAGCCAGATCAGTGAGGGGGGGAAGCCAAGCAAACAATCACAAAGCGAACGCCCCCATGGAGGCAGACAGGCAACAGGCAGGCCCGGCCCAACTGTAAAAAGCCCACGAAGCATAAAAATCAAATATGCTAAACTCAAATAAGAAATATGAACTCAAAACGAAACTGAAAAAGAAAAAAAAAGAAACTGTGACGGAGGGGGTGTTGGTAGGGGATCGTCCACTGGGCGTGGGTGGTAAAGCACTTGGCTCTGGGCCATAGAACGTGCCCAGCAAAATTTTGTCGCCAAAAAAAATAGAAGGCGCAGCAGCAACATGTGGCCCACAAAACACAAAGATCTAACCCCACACACCCAAACAGCCACCCACCCAACACACACACAACCAGAGACTACAAAAGCACCGCCACTTGATGATGCTGCTGCTCTCTCTCAATGGGTTTTTGGGTTGGTTCATCTGTAGTTGGGCACGTCAAGGTGGTAAATTTATTAATATATGCAGCCCACCACAAAAAAAAAAAAAAAAAAAAAAAAGATTTTTGTGCGCGCCAAGCCTGAGACCCCAAAAAAACACAACAAAGTTGAGGTTGGCCGCAAGTTAAAAAAAAAAACAAATATAATACAGGTGACAAAAGTGTCGAAATCGTTTTGGCTACATTTAATTAGATAAAATTTTGTATGCTTCATTTCAAAACTTACAATTGAGAAGATGAGAACATCATTTAGTTTAGAGTGAAAGTTCGGGTTTAGAATTGAAATTTATTCTTAGGCAGGTTGGAAAATATTTTAAAATTCTTGGAACTTCCCGCCATAAATTTATAATTTCAAAATTGTAGAATTTTCATAATATTTCTTAAAAAAAAAGAATTTTTTAAAGTTCGTTTACCGCAAAATTCGGTAAAAGTCTAGAAATCCCGTTACTCGCCCATCTATATTCCAGAAAGATCAATTTACTTAAAGCCGACTTCTGATTTTCTATTTGTCAGATAAAACCAAAATTTACTATGTTTTTTGTTAGTTTATATGACAGATAATGCTATGTAGGAGATGAGAAATCGGGCCTAAGTTATTTGTAAGTTTATGTGACAAATAGTGCTAACAAGAAGATGAGAAATTAGCCCCCAGGCGGATACTGCTAACTTTAAATTTAAAATAATGGTAGATTTTGTTTTAAGCCATTTTAAGAAGATCAGATCATAGTGAAAATAGATTCCCTGGAAAAAGATAAGATGGAGATACACGTACTTGGCCAACCGTCGTATATTCAAAATTATATGACGTACACACTTTATAACAGACTAACAAAATGCAATCAGCAATTTTTAAGACATAGTACAGTTGCAGAAGATGTGCAGTCTCTCAAACAGGCGTTAGAAGGACTTCGGAAAGTAAAGCTTGGAGTTAAGTTTTCTCTTTCTACTTTAACCATCCTAGAACCGTCCTTGGGATATAATTGTACCCCAAGAAAATTAGAAACTGCAATTAACTTTAGAAAACTCGTAATAACAAAACGAATTTAAAGTGATTTGATATTAACTATGAGGTCTGTTCTCGTTTCTGAATTCGATTGATCGGAATTTAACAAAGTTGTGATTTCCAAGAAACGATTTTAGAATTCGGATCGGCAAGTTCCGGTTTTAAGAACGCACTAAAGTAGCTCAGCATCGGAGGAGGTAAGGGTTCCATGCCCTACAACAATTTCGTCTATACTGAAAACTACCACACTCAGAAAAAATGACAGTCACAATTTTAGTACGATCGGAATAGAATTTATACCGTTTTGTACTTAAAATTTCAAGTATATTTTGTTTTGTACACAAGTACAAAAACGAACGTTAATTTTATTTAAATGAGAACAAACATTCTTAAATCAAGAATTTGTTGCACTAACTGTTAGCCGAGATATTCTAGAAAATACTTTCTTAATTCAAGTACAAAATTACTTAAATTAAGTACGAAATAATCGTAAAATGCCAAGCCAAAAAAGTACAAGAATTTTAAAAATATGTCCTTAAAATCCCCAACTGGTTCTGCCAGTTAACTTACGGAGGAATATTTAATTTCTGGCGTACAGTTTTGAAACTCTCTAAAAAGCGCCACAAATTTCTTAGATAAAATGCGAAATAATCTTAAAAAGCCAAGCCAAATAAGTATGCAATGGGAAACGAAACGATTGATCTCTTTGATCGTCAATTGCAGAATGCCCTTTATTTTAACAGTGTCATACGACGTACACTTAACAGTGCTGCCAGATAGCTGCCAGTTACAGAACTCTATCCCACAGGGCTTCTACAAGTTATACCTTCTTGGACTTTGATTAGCTCAAGGCATTAAGATCTTTGCAGCCATTTTTGATTTGATACAGAGACATCATTTCAAGCACAAATTGCAAACAGCTTAAGCATTTTATTGGGCCTAACGAAGAATATTTAGTACTTATTTTATGTTATCCTATTTGGTTTCAAGAATGTTTTGGGCAAATAATTTCGAATTTATTAAGCTTCAAAGAAAAATATTTTGTTATTATTTAAAGTATGCGAATGCTTGTTTTAAGAGTTAATCGGGATTGGCTTCAGACTTTTACGACCTAAAAATATGATCAAAAAGATCTAAATATATACATACTATGTTTATGCTATTAAAAATCATGCTTTTCCCCCGAAAGTATGCAAACTTTATTTTTTAAAGAATTATTTATTTATTTATAGTCCACATTAAGCATTCACTCAAATTGTCGGCCCAGTTAAAGATATACAAAAATAATTAGTGTTAGGGCTATAAATAATATTTTACATAATTATAAAACCTAGCATACTTAATAGAGCAAAAATCATGATTTTTTATTTGTGCATAAACGTAGTAATAGTTCGAAATGTACTTAAAAAAACTGTTAACGGTCAAGTATTTCGGGATTGAAAAAATTATACTTAATATAAGAACTTTGTATTTGAATCAAGTATTTTTGTACCTACCGTACTATTGATACCGTTTGTTCTTGAGTTTTTTTTCTAAGTGTGCTGATACCCCAAAAAACTTTCAACGCTAAATTAAAGAAGATGTAGATCCTATTCCTTATAATGTACTTAGCACTATCTTTCATATAAACTTACAAATCACAGAGTAAATTGTAAGTTTTTCTGATAGTTTCTAGTTTTGTAGAAAATGTTAAATCGGCTCTTAAACATTATATGAGTCGGAATCAATGTTTTTTTTTGAGGCTTTATACGTCTATATACGTCTTTGGGGTACATTTGTACTCCGGTACAATTGGTGGTCAAAAGTCAAGCTGGGCGAGACCTATCTGAAAACAAATTTTATTCGTTTTCGGTTTTTTACTTCACTTATTAAAAATCCATTTCTCATATAAATGTACTGGGGTAAAAATGTTCCCCAAATACGCTCCATATTAGTTTTGACCATGCCTTACCGAAAGCGTTAACATTTGTATTGTCGCCTGTCAATTAAAAACAAAAAAGAGTCGTTTATGAAATGAGCGTTCAGTGCTGACTCAGCTGATGCTGCGACACACAATCAAAACCCCCCACGCAACCGACCCAAGGCGGACCAGTCCCCCCCTCCCTCCACCCCGCTGTAGACCAGGCCAGCAGCTTTAATGTGTCAGCCAGCAATTCCCAGAACTGTGCCTTTGCCGGATGTGCGTTTCCATTTAAACACATGAACTAAACTCTCTTCTCTTCCTCTCTCTCTCAATCTATCTTTTGCAGTTTTCACAGTGTGCAGGGCGAGGCGAGTTTAGCAAGAGAAGCAGTAGTCGCCGCCTTTCCTACAGAGCACAGCGCCCGCTAACGAAGGCCAAACAATGGCAACACTAATCCCAGCAAGCAGTGGCCGCCATCCAGCAGCAGCAGCAGCAACAACTGCACAGACCTCAAATGTTGAGGCAACCTATGAAGATATGTTCAAGGAAATTACACGCAAATTGTACGGCGAAGAGACCGGCAACGGTTTGCATACGCTTGGTACACCGGTGGCTCAGGTGGCCACCAGTGGTCCCACTGCGGTGCCCGAGGGCGAGCAGCGCTCGTTTACAAATCTGGTAAGTGGAGAAAGAAGCAGCACACAAAATGTGATTACTTACCCCTTCCCTTTCCTTCTAGCAACAACTCGATCGCTCGGCAGCGCCCAGCATTGAATACGAAGCCCAAGCGGCAGTAGTTGCCGCCGTCGCCAACAACAATATGGTGGCCACCTCCCAGCAGCAGCAGCAGCAACAACAACAGCAGCAAGCAGAGTCTGTTGTGGTCACAGCCAGCAGCAGTGGCACGGGTGCCACTGTGGTGCCGGCAACCAGTTCTGTAGGTGGCTTCAAATCCGAAGATCATCTGAGCACGGCCTTTGGTTTGGCGGCACTCATGCAAAACGGTTTTGCTGCCGGTCAAGCGAATCTACTGAAGGCTGGTGAACAACAGCAGCAACGTTGGGCACCAGACGGAGTGGCTGCTGTAGCAGCAGCGGCAGTGGAACAGCAACAGCCACAGTTGGTCCAATGGACAACAGGTGGAAAATTGCAGAGCTATGCTCAGGTCAGTCAACAGCAGCAGCAACAACAGCAACAGCAGCAGCAGCAACAACAACAGCAGCAACAACAACAGCAACAACAGCAGCAGCAAACACATCAGAGCACGCCCAAGTCCAAGTAAGTACATAATCAAAGTCCTTTCGAATCTCGAAAAAAAAATCTTCCATAAGCCCCTGAAAAGTTTAAAAATCCTTAAAACTCTTACCTAACATATAAAAAGGAAAACAATCATTCTGACTCATTTAATGTTGGAATATTCTTAAATCTTGCGTTCAAAATTTTTTGGTGTACAAATGTACCCCAAGGAAAGTTCTAGGAAATCGATCTTGAAAAAGTCAAATATATAACTCCGACATGAGAGCTCGATTCAGCGGTTTAGATGCCTATAAGGAACATTTAAACAAAGAAGATCAGATTTGAACTATTTTATGTGAATTTACCATCTATCAAATCATTATAATAATGTAAACTTATGAAAGGTTTGGAAGTTTTTCGATTTTTTTACCATTTTTTTTACACCTTGCAACTCTTCATTGAAATCTAAACTTCAAGAATATAATGCAATTCTATGCAGATTTTGAGAAAATTCTATAAAAAATATTTTTTTTATGAGACTCACTAAAATTATGTACCCTAAAGACCTCTTAACAGATGACACACAAATTTATTTCGGCACAATCCTTCACATGAATAGAACCACTTTTGAAAAGCTCTGAAAGCTAAATGCTTTTAAAAAGCTGTCTTATTTATATGAAGCTTAGCCTGTAGGCCTCCGTTGCTCTGGCTATAAAACCCCTTTTGTTACTTAAAATTTATTTTTAAGTTTCAATTATTAGAATAATTAAATAATAAATAATAATTTATATAATGTCCTTATTAAAATTGTCATCTATCTTTGTGCCAAATTTCATTCGAATCCGTTCATTCGTTTCTGCTTATTTCATACTTTCACGTTTAAAGGTTAAATAAAATTATGAGCTGTTCTTTCGAAACTCTTTTTTTATCGACGTCTGTATATGGACATTTCCACCGAGACCAAAAAATTCAAAGTTTCTTCTTCAGTTTCTGTTTTATGATTTTTTCGACCGTAATTTGATTTGCATTATCACATATTTCGCTGTCCCGTGTGACATTGAAAAACAACATTTGTTATCTGTTCGTCGAAAGTACATACAGAATACTTATCCAATATTGAGTACAAATACAGATTTGTTATACAATTAAAAGAAAAAAAAAGGTCTGCTGAAAAATAGGATGATTTGTGATCTTGGGACTTATATAAAGTTGGTCCCGTGCGACATCGTAAGCGTAAAATTTAAACAATTTTCTCATATAAAGAATTTATTTTTTGATAAATCAAACTTTCTAAATATGTAAATCTATATAAGTAAAACCGGCAGTGAAAAAATAGAGAGATCTGCGAACGGTTTAGAGAAAAGTTGAACGACAATTCAATGTTTTTGAAAATTGTTTTGTTATTTTATTATTGAAATCTTCTGTTGACTTAAACACATTTTTACTATGCTTATTTATATTTATATATATATATATATATTTATATATAATTTCATCAAAGGAGCAGAGCTGTAAAAGAATTATTCAATTTTGAAGCAATATTGCGAATCATTCAGGCATCGAATTGACATATTTTGAATTAAGGGGGTCTTCTACATTTGAAGAGTGTTTTATGAGTGTTTTTTAAAAAAAATTCTGGAGAGAAAATCATAAGAAATTTTTCAGTTTGGTTTTTGGATTTGAGTTATTAATTAACTATATAATAATATATAAAAAAATGTTTGGATTTCGAGGGCTGTTCAAAAAGTTATCGGCCTGCCAATTAAGGTCTCAAAAAAAAAAAACGAGAGCGTAAGTTAAAGTCGGCCCTGCTCGACTTCGATATACCCGTTACTCAGGGTAAGGTTTATTTAAGAATATTTTATTAGATCACAACTTGCCCAAATCGTTCATCTGATCGGGAAATGATGTATTGCGGATAGATAAGTAATGATAATTAAAATATATGTCTAGAAGGTTCAAACAATCTTTTTTCAAAATTGTGGGAGATATGGGGTATTTTTCAAATTGCGGGGGCGGGAACTTTTCTATCGTTCATCTGATCAAGAAATGATGTATGGCGGGTGGATAGGTAATGAAAAGTGTAGAGGTGGTGGCCATGATTCCGGGACTCCAGGTTATCGGAATTGAAAACGGTAAATGAGGTTACGATCAGAATTGATGAAATTCTGGCCCGTACCTCAATCACATTTTTCAATAATTTTTTGAAAAATTGGCGGCCGTTTAAAAAAAAATTTCGATTATTCAAAAATTTTTTTCTGGTTTATTGTAAAAATCCAAGTTATAATAATAAGGCAAAACAAAAAAATCGAAAAAAAATTGTTTCAAAGGTAGAAGACCCCCTTAATTCAATTTGATAAAAAACAGAATTGAATTGATTTTGATTTAAATCATTTCAGAAATAACGAATTGAATTGATTTTGTAATGAATTTGAAAATATGTACACAGAAAAATAAAGGATATTTTTTGACGATCCGTTGAATGATTTTCCACATCCAATGGATGGACTGGATATGGCCATATCCTTTTTTTTTATCTTAAAACATCCATTTGATCTTTTCGGAGTCGATTTTCAATTCGGAAAAGCAAAACTGATATGATGTTGATTTCCGCTCCTCCCAGCTGCTCCATACAAAAGTTTTAGTGTGACCATTCATTTTATATCGAAGTTTTTGCTTTATTCTACTCGACAAAGTTTATTAATATTTCTATTTAACTTCCTTTTTATTTCCAGAAAACATCAACGTCAAGAGCATGCCGCTGCTGAGTTGATCTATGCCAGTCCCTCCACCTCTAGCAATGCCGTGGCCCAAAATCTAGCCCAATCCACACCCACCTCAGCGGCTACCAGCAGCAGCACCAACGGCAGTGGCGGTAGCAGCTCTTCTGGCGGTGGCGGCGGTGGTCGCAAGAAATCCTCTGCCCATGCCCAAGCCGCAGCGGCCAATGGTGTGCACATACAGAAACGTTATGCCTGCACCCATTGTCCCTATTCAACAGATCGACGTGATCTCTATACACGACACGAGAATATCCATAAGGATGAGAAACCATTTCAGTGTTATGCCTGCTTAAAGCAATTCAATCGAGCGGATCATGTCAAGAAACATTTTCTGCGCATGCATCGCGAGCTGCAGTATGACATCAATAAGACGCGTCGTCATGTATCCGCAGGAAGTAGCGTTTCGGCTAGCGTTGGTTCCTCGGGTCAGTCGCATCACTCGGGCGGACGTGGCAATGTGACAATTAATCCCACTGGTGTTAATATAGACAATGCCTTTTTGGAGGCCCAACGACATCCCACCTCGACCAGCATGAGCATTGTGGAGACTATCGAAGCGGTCGCATCGGCAGCCGATATGCCACTCGCTCAGCTTAAGCAGGAGAAGTTAGACGATGGTTCGGTGCTGCCGCTGCATGTGGGCGCCGTCATTATGAATAGCGCCCAACAGCCGGTGGCTAGCTCTAGTTCTGGTTCGAGCGGTGGCAGTGCCAATGGTTCGTCCGGCGGAGCGGCTGGCGGCGGTCTCTTGAAACCCAAACGTGAGAAACGCTTCACCTGCTGCTATTGTCCCTGGTCCGGGGCAGATAAATGGGGACTCAAGCGTCATTTGAATACGCACACAAAGCCCTTCGTTTGCCTGCTCTGCGATTATAAGGCCGCACGGTCGGAACGTTTGGCCACGCATGTGCTGAAGGTGCACAATAAGCGGGCATGCAGCAAGTGCTCTTATCTGGCGGATACACAGGAGGAGTTCCAGGCTCATATGAGCGATGTGCAGTGAGTATTATGATTTAGAGGTTTAAGCTCTTCCCATTCAAATAAAACCCAAACTCTAAGCTGTTCTCCTTGGTCCCATGCTCTTTGAACTACCCCCACCCAACCCCCCATCTGTCTCTTCTCTAAACTCAGTCCGCACGATAACCGACCGGCACGGAGTACGAACCCGGGCAGCAATTCCAACACTAACAACAACAACGGCAACAACAACAATGCCACCAGCAACAATGCTGCCACGCATAGCCAGAACTTGAATGTCCTGCGCACGATTGGCAACACCCTGGTGGCCCATAACAATCAACTGAACACGTTCCACAATGCTGGCAACGCTTTTGGGTAACATTCACTGAACGCCTCATCCCTGCGCGCACAACGTTCCTAACTCTCAGTGTTACTCTACCTCCTCTTCCTCCCTCCCACCCACATGTTCTCTCGTTCTCTCTCTCCAAAATCGCATCCCAGTGGCCAGAATGTAGGCAATGCCAACGGAGGCGCCGTTACCATCTATACCACCACAACCAATGAGGGAGTGGCTGGTGGCGGCGGCGGCGGCGGCAACAGCAACAACAACATTACAGGCGGACCCCTGCAGGAGATCATTGTGAATCCCACATCGATGGTCGGTTGGCGTTTGAGTGCCAATGGGTCATTGATACCACCGCATGATCTGCTCACCGGCGGCCTGCCGAATGCCGCCACACAAAAGCGCGGCTCGGAACGTTTATTTCAATATCTTGAGGCCGAGGGCAGCGATCCGGAGGACTATGCGCGGTATTTTCTACAAAGCGTTGTTTCATTTTTCCCCCATTTTGAGTTTGCAAAACAAAAACTTCGGTTCTTAATGATTTTTTTGTTTGCATTGTTGCCATATTTCATTGTTGCCAATTTTCGTTGTTTTGGTTTTACACTTTTTCGGTTGTTTTGTTGAGCAAGTTAAAGGGAAACCTTTTAATTTTTATTTTGTTTTCACTAGTTGTCAGTTTTCAATTTTATTTTTTGTCCTTGCATTGTTGCTATTTTTCACTTATTTTTCGATAGAGTTTAAATATTTTTAATATAAAAGGTTAAAACATTTTTCTAATGATTTTTTTGCATTTTGTTGTATTTTTTAAACAAATTAAAAGGAATTCTCCAAAGATTTTAGTTTAAATGTTTACATTTCGAATTTAAACTGTATCCCATGTGTTCTGCAAATCGCTTTCGACCCAAAAATTACCCCATTTCCATACGATTTGGGTGATTTTTGGGTCCGTAGAACACATGAGGTATGTCTTTATTTTTTCGATTACTAAAACACACGGAAGAAAAATTGTACGAATTATATATATGCACTTGACCTTGATCAGACGGTTTCTCTAGTCTTCTGAGTGGAAATCAAAGGTTTACTTGACACATTAATTCTAAAAAAAAATTTAGAGTTTTCTTATTTTAAGAATTCGATTACGTAACGGATTCTCATCTGCCTTCAGGAAGGCAAAATAGCGTTTCTTTTCTATTGTAGGAAAAAGTCTGGATTAGGAAATAAGAAAGCGTTTTATCCTGCTGATATGAATATACCCATACGATTTGGGACGTTTTTAAGGTCGAATCGATTTGTAGTCTTGAGATAAAAATCTGTTGTGAGCGATAAAAAAAATAATTTCTTTCTAAGGATAGCAAAAAATCTCTTCTGTAAAATAAGAAAAAGCTTATTCTGGGGGATAAGAAGAAGATTATTCCTGAAGATAGGAAAAATTGTCCCCTGCGATATTACCAAAAAGTCTTTAATAAGACGAATAATAGAAATTACTTGAATTTTGAAATATTTTATTAACTGTACTTAAAGTTAAAAGTTAAAATTGGCTGTTACAGCAGCCCCCTAATGGGGCCAAACCGAGCTTCTCTCAATCTCTTGGCTCATGTGTCTTTTAATTTTCTATCAAGAGAAAGGGACCTACAGTTTAACGCCGAATCCGAACGGCAAAGTTTTTTGAGAAGCTTTTTCATGGCTACATACTCTACAACAGGCGCCAACAGCTGTAAAGGTGAACTAGTGCGTAAAAGATTTTAAATAAACACTTTTTTAATTAGATGTTCCGAGGTGTTTATTTTTCAATGTTTCAACAAGCCAAACGTTGCTAATAAACTATTTGTAATTATTATGCTATTAACTTTAAGTATCAAAGGTTCTTAATTTTGCTTTGTTTCTTGATTATTCAATCTGCATATAAAGTGTGGTTGACTAACTCTGTTTATCTTCATATTCCTTGAATTAAACCATTTCTAAAATTCCCAAAATAAGAAATGTGTAGCTTTAATATTAGGGATTATTGAAAACAAAAAGTAATTAGGCAAAAAACTAGTTTATTCAATTATTTGCCAAGTTTATTATCAAAAAGATTATAAGAATGTAAAGCTGCGGTCCCACAGTCAAAAAATTTGCCCAAAATATAGATAAGCTTAATAAAATATTTTGTTTTTTTAAAACATCTCAAAATAATTCCATTTTTCTGTTAATACTTTCACTTAAGTGCTTACAACGTCGCTATTTATCCATAGATTTTCTTTATCAGTAGCTTATTTTCTACGTATAAGTGCAATTCGTTAGCAAAAAATATTAATTAGTTTTAATAGAGGGATTCCTGAAACTGATGTGCTTTTGATTTTGATTTGCTTTTGAGTTCGTAAAACAGCTGTTCGCAGCTCCTCCATACAAAGGGAGCAGTAAGTTTTGTTAACTCTAAAGTCAATAATTACGGCCTTTTAATAGAAAGCATCTCTGCAATCAGCTCTTTCTATTGATAGTTAGTTGTTATCGGATCAGATCGATAACGATTCGAAAAACGATTTTTATTTCACTCAGAAACAATTATATGGAAACGATTCGAAAATGCAATCTTTTTATTTTTTAAATACATTCGAAAATGGATACAGGCCTGAGTATTGGTATTTATCAGGGCCAGATAAACTATAAATTTTTCCGGAGCCCGAACCCGACCCCATAAACTATATATATTCTTGATCAGGACGACGAGCTGAGTTTAATTCCGCCTGTCCGTCCGTCCGTCTGCCTGTTTCTAAGCGAACTAGTCCCTCAGTTTTAAAGCTATCGAGCTGAAATTTTGCACATAGTCTTCTTTTTGCTGCACGCAACTAATATATCGGAACCGGCTACTATATCTTATTGCTGCCATAGGAACGATCGTTCGGAAAATAAGTCTTAATAAACTTTTTTGTTTTCCATTGTAGCGTCACCAATCTTAGTATATATTAGTTTTACATGCTTCCACATAATACTGGACAAATTGATCAAAATCGGATGACTCATCATATAGCTGCCATAGAAACGGTCGTTAAAAAAACAAGTTCTAGTAAGGAAAACTTTTTTGTTTTCCATCGTATCGTCACCAATCTTGGTATATATTAGTTGTATATGCTTTCACATAATTTTGAAAAAATTTATCAAAATCAGATGACTATAGCATATAGCTGCCATAGGACCGATCGGTCGGAAAATGTATTTTACTAAGAAAAGTTTTTTTTTATGGTATCAAATTTTTATTATCAATGATTTTAAATTTATAAATATCTGATATCTGTATCCTATATATATTTTACCGGTTAAATCGATTGGATTAAAGTTTTTCAAGTGTATTAAAACTTCGGCACAGTCGAAGTTAGCTTTGTCTTCTCGTTTTTTTATGAGATCTACATTGTTGTTAGTTTTCATTGTGATTCACTTTTTTGAACGTTATGGTTAATTTATATTTGCCAAGTGTGTTTTTTTGCTATAGTTTATGTGGTTATTTATATCAGTGGTCGGCAAAAAGCACAATCATATTTTAGCTTGCTAAAGAACACAAAATTGACAGCTGCGTAAAATGAGCTTATACTATCGGTGTACTGACGTTGCTATCGCAGCGCAGTTTTCTATCCACACTAGAGACCAATGCATCTAACACTGGGTTAAATGCTTTCTAGTATTTGAAATATGTTTCCAAAATATTTCTGTTATTTCTGTTAAATTGTTTCGAAATTTTTATTTACTGTTTGTATTTTGTATCTTATTTCCCATATGTTTTCTGGTCCTGCATCGTTTTTAATTCGTCACTTTTTAATTTAATTTCTTGTCCTATTCTTTTGACTGTTTTCTCTTTTCTGTATTTTAAATGTGGCCCATTTTCAATTGTTTTCTTGTCCTACATTGTTGCTAGTTTTAGCTATTTTCTTTTGATTTAACATTTGCTAGAATGTTAATTTTTTCTATATATTTTTTGTCATTTTCAATTTCATTTTTGCCTATTTCCACTTTCTTTTGTATTTTTCTTAATTTTAATTTTCCCTTGATTTTTTTTTGTAATTTCCATTTAAAACTAAATTGATTTTCCACCCTTTTCCATATTTGCAGTCTGCTCAAAATGGACGCCATTAGTCGCAACACGGCATCGGTCGCTCAGGATTTTCATAAAGCGGGAGGCGTGCACGAGTTGAAATTACCAGCAAATCATCAACTCCTGTTCAATAATAAACTGCCTTCGCAATGGACGACTCGAGAGGCGGCGGCCCTGCTGCATAGCCTAAGCAATATGGGCACAACCAACAGCAACATTAACAACAGCAGCAGCAGCAACAAAAAGTTTGGCATACGTGCCCGGCAACATTCCACGGGCGAAGATGATGAGAATACACCCTCATCGGCCTCATCCTCGTCCAGCGATGAATACAATCTCTCAACGAATTCGCCTTTAAAGCTTATGGTCAAAATGGCCAATGAGGATGAGGATAGCAACAAGAAGATGGTGGCCACGGCATTTCTAGAGGCAGCGGCTTACGAGCAGCAGGCCATCGAGCTGCTTGCCAGCAAGCGTAAGATCAAAACCGAGAAGAGCGCCCATCCAGAGGATCAAGAGAATCGAGTGCAGCAGCTTATTAAATCGTCTCCCGCGTATAAATTCAATAATAATCACAACAACAACAACAATAATAATAACAATAACAATAATTACTACAAGGACAAGTCGTTGCATAGAAATGCCGTTGGCCAGCATCAACATCATCATCAGGATGACAAGGAGAACTCTACAACAGCCACACCCACAGCAGGTGGCGTCACTCCGGCCACATTCTTAACCCAAATGGAATATCAGAATCTCAATCGCATTGGCACACAATTTCAGAATTATGTTAAGGATATTATTAACAAATATTATGCAGCCGAAACAGCAGGACAGGAGCAGCAGCCGGATGTGTCGCCGCCCAAGAAAACGCGTTTATTAAGCGAAACGGAGGAGTATATAGAGTATTTGCGTAACAAGGAGGATATAACCCTGACCATTACACCCAAGGCTGCTCCGGTTATGCCAGCTGCCTCCCTGCTTAAGCGTCAGCTGGACTTGCCTCCGCCGCCACGGAAAAGTCCACAAAAGAAGCCAACGGCTGCTGCTGCTCCCTGCCTGGCCCAGCCACGTAAATCTCTCAATCAATTGGCCACTTTGTTGCCTTTGCTGGCCGATGCGGCCAGCAAGCAGGAGTATTTGGCTGCCCCTTTGGATTTTAGCAAGAAATCAGAAATGGCCGCTGCCGAATCGGCGCGCAGTTCACGCAAACAGGCTCAGCCGAAGAAGATACGTCTTACACCCGAGGCGGTGGTGGCCCTGCTAAGGGATAAATATCTAAATCGTTTGGTTCATCACAAATTGGGTTGCCTTAAATGCCAACGAATGGGTAGAAATAGCTCGATAAGCTTCAATTATCATACACTAGGCTCACTGGCGCTGCATCGCCATTGGCGACATGGTCGAGGTCGTGTTGAAGGTGCTAACAAATGTTTACCCTGTGGTCAACAGTTTGAGCAGCGCTACAGTTTGAATTTGCATAGGCGGCTGCACCATCAAGGTGGAAGCTAAATGATGACATTGACTCTCAAACTGTAGTTTATAGTTTAAGTAAGGCACTAGGCTGGTGTATACTTTGATAAATTCTTACAAAATAATTTTTAATTTTTTTATACAAAATTTGCCATAATTAATATTGCATTTATTTTTTAACTTTTAAGTTGTGATGTACCTGAAATATGATTTCTCTTTAAAAAAAAAACATGGCCCCATTATTGTCAATGAATTTTCTTTATATTACTTAGTTTCCATACAAACACATACTCACTTAATTATATATATAAATATATGTGTACGATATCTTTAATGAGCATTTATCAAATAATTTGTAGGTTTTCGATGAAGTAAAACAAAAGCTTTAATTTTTGCCATTTACAAAGCTTCAGTTTTTTATTATTATTAATTTTGTTTGCCATTTTATTTGAAATGCAAAAACCTCATTATATATCTCTCCCATTATTTGCCTTATTATTTAAGCTTTAATCTCAATTGATATAGTTTTAGCAGCAAAAGTCACCACCACCACCACCACACGACCACGAAATACATTCTCAAGCAACGTATATATATATATAAATAATATAATAATACTATTACCTAATACTGTATGTGTAGTTGTATTTATGATTTTATTCGCGCGCGCACGCACACACACTCACACAGTTAATACTCAAAAAAAAGGATACAATTTTTACCACACTGAAACAAACAAAAATAATAATTGACTGAAAAGTGTTGGAAAACAATTTTTAGTATAAAATATATATATGTGTATGTGTGTGTGTGTTTGTGTGTTTTTGCTAAATGTGGTAAACGTAAACGTAAATTTATTACACAAAAAATAAAACAAAAAAAAACGAGCAAATCTTAAGTAAAATAAATTTTTGGATGACAAAGCCATTTAGACAAAATTTTTGAGACGAAAAAAGACATTTATGAGAATGAAAATGTAACAAAAAAACAAACAAAACAAAAAACAAAAGAAAGATGATCAACAAATTACTTTAATTTTTATTTAAGCAAAATACAAAAAAAAAACAAAAACAAACAAAAAACAACAATTAATAAATAAAAATAAATAAATATAAAATATTATTACAATAAACTGTAATGTGAGTGTTTTTTTAGTTTACAAATTATATATATATTTCCAAAAGCATTCAAAATAAAAAACATAAATTAGTTTAAAATATATAGAAAATTGTGCATTTTTATTCGGAAAGCGGAAGAGTTTCTCTATGTATCGGCTAACCAGGTATATTTTGAAAACAGTGGTGTTTAAATCACATAAACTTGCACTTGAACGAAAGAAAAAGTAGCAGTTGCCTCATGGCAACATAATCATTGCATTGTTAATTTGAGTAATGGACTTTTTAATACAATTACTCCTTAGAGATGGCTAATAATAAATACTTTCTTAGTCAGCCCCTTAGTGAGAGTCGAGGAACACCCGGAAAGAGCAAAGCTCTGTATGAAAATCTGATATTACAATGCTTGCATTAGAATATATAATATTTACCAGGGATGCAAACCGGTTCGGAACTGAACCAAACCAAACCGTACCGAACCTCTTTTTTGTGCTCGTAAACCGAACCAAGAACCGAACCGGTGATCTTTCAAAAATGCTGAATCGAACCGGAAACCGCCTATTAAAACGGTTCGATTCGGTTCAGTTTATCGATGAGTTTAAGTATGTAAAGACAATATTGTGCTAGTGAATTTTGAAATTTTTATAAGGCAGTGTTTCCACGTTTATATAAATTTATCCGTTGAAGTACCTTTAAGCTCTCTATTAAACGTTAATACAGTGATACGCGTTCTTCACGTTCAGAGAAAAAACTGACGCTTACTTTTGCCAATTGAAATATTTTTGAAATATTTGTTATATATTGCGTTTTCGGTAGTCAAGACATCGCATCTGCCTTTTTTAATAAGTACTTTTAGAATAAGATCAGATCACCAAGGCTCTAATGGATTTTATGGGCTGTACCTGATTTTTGTCTATATAATAAAAATATTTCTATGGAGATTCGAAATAATTTAAATGCTTTTTGAGAAATCCATTTCAAAAATATATGCAAAATGACGTTAGTTTCTTTTTTTTAAGTTAGGATATTCGGAAACGTGATCAGACGCGAGAATATATTAACCGTAAACCACTGAACCGTACCAAAACCGCGGCTCAGATTGCTATAAAAACCATATTATGAACCAAACCGGTGGTTAAAAATCTCTGTAAACCACAGAACCGAACAACTTCTTACGATATTTCCAGATCATCCTTTGTGCTAATTGCAAATACATACAATTGGATTATGACAGCGATGGCAACATAGTGGCCCGTTGGGCCTCCGTAGTCCCCCCCCGTTATTCCGCTATATCACTGTCGACTAATTTGATTGAAGTGTCTGCCCATTTCGATTTGAGAGCTTTTTAAGTAGAGGTATGTATTCTTTATTTGTTTTTTTTCGCTATTTAAAAATTATGAAAAGAAACAAAAATTTAAATAAAGATTTAAAGGCTTGGCTTGAAAGTATGTTCCACATACTGGGCTCAGCTGTTCTCTGCCTTTGAGTACTACACACAGCTTCCTCAGTTTTGCCGAGATACTGCATCGTTCCTCAAGGCGGAGGACAATGCTGTTCCCAATATCTGCACGATTGCAGATTACAGATCTTCTTGTCTAGTAGAATATCTTTTCGGTACCGCATGGATTCCAGCAGAAATGCTGCAAGGGCTCGCCAGTTTAACCCGTTTAGCAGCGAAAGACTTTCTCCTATCTTCAGAGGAGATGGGCGCGGGCCGTGCCGGGCTTCGTGGCCCACGGGCCTCTTTCCAAAAACACCGTGCATTGTGTCTCAAATCGTATTAGGGTTTTTTTCGTGCGGGCTTTGGGCCTAATCTAAAAGCCCGAAAGACACGAAGGGCAGGGATTGATATAAACATAAACTGATGTGGTCCCGACATTCAAATTAAATTTTTAAGTACAAGTCGATATTGATTGTACTAAAAAAAACTACGAAGGATTAAAACAGTCCTTAAATCCTTGCATCAATCCAAAAGTCTCCTTTCAACTACGGATCCTACCTGAAAATCAAATAGTCTTGCATAGAGATTAAAACAAGTTCAGAATGTCATAGCGAAAGATCCAAAAGTAACAGAACGTTTGAAATTACATTTAATAACAAACTAAAATCAATCAAACCCTTGAAAAAAGCCTATTTCGAGCTAAAAAAATGCGTACACAAGTAAATTCTCTCGTACTAAACATCGATTGGGATTGATTTTAGTCAGAATATTTTTACTTTTTATTTCCTTCTTTACAATCAGACATAGAGACTCTTCAAGTTTTCATTTTGAATAATCTCATTAAGAATTTCTATCGTTTGTAAAATTACTTATTAATGTGAACCGAACCTTATTTTTGAAAAAAGTGGTCCGCTTCGGGTTCAGGTTCGAGGGGTCAAAAATGTTTGAGGTTTGGTTCATGGTCCGGATCGGGGAACCCAAAACACCCGAACCGAACCGGTTTTTAGGGGTTAGTTCAGACAGGCCTGAATAACTTTCGAACAGTACAATCGATTATAAAAAACTATATTTTAAAAGGAGGATAATAGTCATACTATCTATGTAAAGTTAATAGTTTGGGAGTAATTCAATTTTGCAATAAGAAATCAACGATTATTGCCCAATAAAGTTCATGTTATTTTGACTTAAAATACTCTTTTTTTCTAGGAGTTCGGCACGAAAATCTTGCAACGCTTTATTGACAGAATTCGTCCAGGGAATTAAAAATTTTAGAACATTTTATTTCTTCTTCTAAACTAATTCTTAATATATAGTCCAAATTGATTTCCAATCCTAGCGTGCATCGAAGACCACAACTGCAAGAGAATAAAGTTTTAGAGTCTACAGTTGGACAGCTACTGTGTGCCACAGCAATAAAGGGCCACTTACGACGCTTTGTACGCTTCTTGTACATGATGCGATAGCCACACTCACGGCAACGTATGGGATCACGTGCTCTCATCTCGTTCTCATGATGACATTCTAAAAGAATTAAGAACAAAAATAAGCAATTTGATTGTGAAATCCAATGCACATATTTTTGCGGCCGGTTCACCATGTGCCTGGGCGGCGCACGGTAGATATTGGTGCTTGTGAAAGTATTTAATGGCTTACCACCACAGATGTAGGTCATGGCTGTCTTAACATTTTCCTTGGAGCTGGTTTCAGACATTTTAAATTAATATATTTAGGAATAAAGCGTGTTTGTTAATAGAAAACTAAAAATGTGTTTTGTTTGGTTTTGCAGTGTGACCAAATGCTTACAAACAGAAAAATGCTTAAGGGTGGCCACAACAAATGGCATCACTGCTGAAAAGGCTAATAAATACAGTGAGACAAGAAAGTGTTTTGACACAGAAAAAATTAAAAAAAATAAAAAAAAAGTTTCAAACCATTTTGAATATGAAATGTGTTTTTATCAATTGTTTTAAATTTTATTCTGATTCTCTATGGTTTTTAGAGATGGTACATCAAAAGAAGTAGCAAAATCGATTTAGTTTTAATATTTAAGAAAATAAAAAACCAAAAATATACAGTTTTTTAAGTGTCAAGAAATTGTTTTGACAAAATTTCAAAATTGATTTATTCTTAGCAGAGGAGCTCAAATAGTAAACTGATAAGTGATTCTAGATAAGATTTTCAGGCTGAACTCGAACTTGCTCTCCGAAATTCGATATCTCAAATGGATAACTTGTAAATGTGAGATAAAATGCCTCAAATTGCTGAATTTTTATACCCGTTACTCGTAGAGTAAAAAGGGTATACTAAGTTCGTGCAAATGTATGTAACAGGCAGAAGGAAGCATTTCCGACCCCATAAAGTATATATATTCTTGATCAGCATCAATAGCCGAGTCGATATAGCTCTGTCCGTCCGTCCGTCTGTCCGTCCGTCCGTATGAACACCTAGATCTCAGAGACTATAAGAGCTAGAGCTACCAAATTCAGTGTACCAGCTACCAAATTCAGTGTTGACTTATATTGTCTGCAGGCAGATCAAGTTTGTTTTAAATTTTTGCCACGCCCCCTCACGCCCCCGCAATTTGAAACGAGAAGGCAAAGCTAACTTCGACTGTGCCGAAGTTTTAATACACTTGAAAAACTTTACTCCATCTGATCTAACCTGTAAAATATATATATGATATTGAAAGATATTACAAAATTTTAAATCATTGATAATAAATATTTGATACCAAAAAAAAAACTTTTCTTATTAAAACACATTTTCCGACCGATCGGTCCTATGGCAGCTATATGCTATAGTCATCCGATTTTGATAGATTCTTTCAAAATTATGTGAAAACATATAAAACTAGTATATACCAAGATTGGGGACGCTACGAAAGAAAACAAAAAAGTTTTTCTCACAAGAACTAGTTTTTTTATGGACCATTTATATGGCAGCTATATGCTATAGTCATCCGATTTTGATAGATTCTTTCAAAATTATGTGAAAACATATAAAACTAGTATATACCAAGATTGGGGACACTACGATAGAAAACAAAAAAGTTTTTCTCACTTGAACTAGTTTTTGGACCGATCGTTCCTATGGCAGCTAAATGATATAGTCATCCGATCCGACCGGTTCCGACATATTAGTTGCGTGCAGTAAAAAGAAGACTCTGTGCAAAATTTCAGCTCGATAGCTTTAAAACTGAGGGACTAGTTCGCGTAGAAACAGACAGACAGACGGACAGACAGACAGACGGACAGACAGACGGACGGACAGACGGAAATGAACTCAGCTCGTCGTCCTGATCAAGAATATATATAGTTTATGGGGTCGGAAATGAATATTTCTATGCGTTACAAACTTCTGGGCAAAATTAATATACACTTTTCAAGTGTATAAAAAACCGTATATCTCCCACAATTTTGAAAATAGACTGTTCAAACCTTCCAGACATATATCTTAATCATCATTACCTATCGATCCGCCATACATCAATTCCCGATCAGATGTACGGTAGTAAAGTTGCCACCCACGCAATTTGGATAATACCTCATATCTCCCAGAATCTTTAAGATAGATTATTCGAACCCTCTAGACATATATTTTAATCATAACTACCTATCGATCCGCCATTCATCGTTTCCTGATCAGATGAACGATAGAAAAGTTCACGCCCCCGCAATTTAAAAAATACCTCATATCTCCCACAATTTTGAAAATAGATTGATTGAACCCTCTAGACATATATTTTAATAATTATTACCTATCGATCAGCCATACATCATTTCCTGATAAGATGAGCTAAAGTAGAGTTGCCTTCCCCGCAAATTGGAAAAAAACTCATATCTCCCACAATTTGGACATGTTGATATCCTGAGTAACGGGTATATCGAAGTCGAGCAGGGCCGACTGTAACTTACGCTCTCGTTTTTATAGAAAACATCTGGTTTTTAGATTTTTCAGAAAAACTGCAAAAAAAAACCTTGAAATTAAAAACTTAATCAAAAATTGGTATATAAGCGAAGGGAAATTTTCTAATATTATTATACACTTCCTTTTTGTATTTAAACGATTTAATGGTCTTTATTATCATTATAAACAAGTTATTCACCACTTAACTGTATATACAAAAACTCAAGTATTTAACTATAACTGTGAAATGGATTTCCATATTATATTTAAAATGATTTTTTTAATTTTTTTTTTAATCTAGATGAAATAATACTGATTTTAAGAACTAAGAAAGGTTTAAAATGGGATAGAAGAAGTAAAGAAATATAGTAAAAACTAGCATATGACGCTTCGCTTCGCTACTATCACTATAGCCGGCAAACATATACCAAAATCGGATTGATTACACAGTTCTATAAATTTCAATAAAGTTTAAAAACCCCTAGTGTACGCTGTAGAGCAGGTCAAGTATTGTACTTCTCTATACTTGTTTTCTCTCGGGACGCCCAAAATCTGAAGATATGGTCAAAAAACGAGATGGCTGAGAAATGCGGGTTACAAATCCGGTATTTTCTCCCTTTTTTTTGTGATATTTGTACTTTGATGGCCATTGGTTTCACATAATAATTCTACTTGATTTTTTTGTATGTAAGGCCCAGTTCCGAATTTTGACTCGACTTCTATAAATTTAGAGGTATAAATAAACAATTAAAAAAATCGATGAGGTATTTTTAAAAATTTTTTTTTTTTGTTTTGACGCCATTAACTTTTGTTGCACAGTGAATTATGCCAACAATTTTTGTCACTTCTGGCCCCACTGTACTGTTGTTTAAGGGGTTGCCAGACAGTTGCGTTCAATCAGCTGTTTACATGGCGGCGTCTTCAGCCGCATTTCACAACCAAGCAAAATAGAATTGTAAATTAAATAAAAATGGTTAAAAATAATAAGAAATTTAATATGCATCCGCGTAATGTGTTGCGTTTGCCACCCGATTACACCAAGTTGGCAATTAAACACAAGGATTTCAGGCAAGTTTGCGAATTGGTAAGTTTGGAAACAAAAACAATTTGTATACATTGTTGTTGCTTTCTGTGCACTGTGGGTAGGATTACCCTTTTTTCTGGTAAACGTTTTTTACTTTACCAAATTAGACAAAATAAATTTTAAAATAATTTGTAATACTAAAATATGTTTCTTTATATTCCAGGAGCTCAACGGCAAAGTTTCGCTTAATTTTCGCAATGAATCCACTTTGCGTGCTCTAACTAAAATGCTGTTAAAGGAATATTTTGAATTGGAAGTGGATTTTGCTCCTGGTAGCCTGGTGCCCACTTTGGCCCTACGTTTGAATTACATTCTATGGCTGGAGGATTTGCTGGAGCCGCTTAAATTGGAGACACCAGTCAAGGGTATTGACATAGGATGTGGCTCCTCTTGCATATACTCCTTGCTAGCAGCCAAAAAGAATAAATGGCAAATGTTGGCCCTGGAATCGAAAACAGAGAATTTAGCATATGCTAAGCAGAATGTGGAAAATAATCATTTGACAAATCTCATAGAAGTCTATGCCCAGCCAGATAAATCAAGCATATTTAAAAGTTATTTTGAAGCGGATAAAAGTGCCACATCATATGAGTTTTGTTTGTGTAATCCTCCCTTCTTTGACTCTAACCTAACCAATCCTTTTGGTGGAAATACACGTAATCCACTTAGGCGGCCTGCTCCCAATAATGTACGCACCGGCAGTGCTGAGGAGTTGACTTGTGTGGGCGGCGAGGTGCAATTTGTGCAGCGCATCATAGAGGAAAGTTTAATGTATAAGGAGAGAGTCAGGTAAGTGTTTATTTTCAATAAATAAAATAATTTTAACTTAACATTTCTTTACTTTTCAGAATCTTCACCAGCATGCTGGGTGTCAAGGCAAATGTGCCCAAAATCTTGGCATATTTAAAAGAGCTGGGCATAGAGAATGTCTGCTCTACCGAGTTCCATCAGGGACACACCACACGCTGGGCCGTGGCCTGGAGTTACCATCATCAACAGTTGTTAACTAAACCATAAATGAAAATTTGCATGTCCTGGCTCCGTTTTGTTGGCCAACAGGAAATTATCGTTTCGGTTTTATCATCTCTGACCAAACATAAACACGCACGCACACTCGGACGGCCATTAGGAATTTCCACACCTCAAATGTGTGGAATTTAACCTTTACTCTGGTCTAAACTTACTTTGTGTATGTACTTGAGCCCCACAAACTTTTAATTGCTCTAAACAAGGTTTTTGGCTCTTCGTGCGAGGGAAGCATTGTTGGGAATACCCTTTATAAAAAAATGTGTTAATTGAATTGAAATGTAAATTAAAGAATTTATGGTGATATTTATATATGTTCATCTCTTGTTTTCTTAGGATTAAAGGAATTTGAAAAACTGCTAATGAAATGTTTAAAATGATTTTAGTTTTTGTTGAATCTAAGATTATGCGGTAAGCCAAGTGCATAAGCATTCTTAAACTTAGCAATTATGAATATTATATGCTGCCAAACAGTTTTGAAAAAATGTTGATCAAAATCGGATGACTATGTTCTATAACTGTTATAGGACCATTCGGTCGGAAAATGATTCTTAGTAAGAAAAAATTGTTGTTTTTATTAATATCATTTTGGAATTATATTCTTCTAAACAGTTCTACAAAATTTAGTTTTAGTCGGAGGACTATATCCTATAGCTGTCATAGTATCGATCGGATAGAAAATGGATCTTACTGAGAAAAATATTTTTGTTTTCTATGATAGCGCTCATAAACTCAGCAATAACGAAAATTAAATGCTTTTTAAACAGATTTGCAAAATTTGGTCGGAATCGGGAGGCAATATTCTATAGTTAACATAGAACCGAGCGATCGGAAAATGTGTCTTACCTAAAACTTATATGTTTTGTATGGTAGCGTGCTCAAATTTTGAAGTCTGCAATCATATTCTTACAAAATTTGAAATTTGTTAATATCTGACATCTCCTTGTTATATTCTATTGGTTAAATCAGATAAAGCGTGCTTAAAACATTGGCATAGTCGAAGTTTGCTTTGCCTTTTCGTTGTTTACAACTCTGACCAAAATTCAAAATTCGTTTCTCTTTGCTTAATAGCGATCTATACTCACTTAATCACAGATAAAATTTGGGCAATTCATTTAAGATGAATCTATTAACAGTAATCGTGTTTACCGCGAGAAACCCTTTTTTAGGTGTCTCCGGAAATCAGCTCGGAATGGCTGATTATTCAATATTTTTGGGTGTAAATTTTGTTACCATTATATTGTAAATGTTGATCTATTTATGTTGATAATTTTTATTTAAAACTATGTATATATTTCGTTTGATGACAACAGCTGATCTTATTGCATTTTTTTCACAGCCAACTTCACACTTAACCGCTTTACCGTTAGATATTTGGACAGCTGATACAGTAAAGCTTTCATGTAAAAAGTTTTGTTTAATATTTTGAAATAGTTTTTGTTTGGTGCCCTATCGAAGATGGAAGATCGAAAATAGTATTTTCGGCATATTTTACTGTTTCACTATCAAAAGCGTAAAAATGCAGTTCAAACATGTCGAAAATTATGTGATGTATACGGAGAAGATGTGTTGACCGAACGCCAATGCCAAAATTGGTTTGCAAAATTTCGTTCCGGCAATTTCGATCTTGAGGATGCACCACGTCCTGGAGGACCTCTTGAAGCCGATGTGGATAAAATAAAGTCGTTGGCCGATGCAAATTGTCGAAAAACAACTTGAGAGATTGCTGAAAGATTAAATTTGTCTAACGCGACCGTTCACGACCTTTTTTTTATTGGTCTCTTGCTTAGGGTATTTGATGCATCCGTGCTCGGTAACTTAAGGGGGTCTTCTACCTTTGAACAGGGTTTTATGAGTGTTTTTTAAAAAAATTCTGGAGAGAAAATCATAAGAGCTTTTTCAGTTTGGTTTTTGGATTTGTGTTATGATTTAACTATAGAATAAAATATAAAAAAAATTTTTGGATTTCGAGGGCTGTTCAAAAAGTTATCGGCCTGCCAATTAAGGTCTAAAAAAAAGGTGTAGAGGTGGTGGCCATGATCCCGGGACTTCAGGTTATCGGAATTGAAAACGGTAAATGAGGTTATGATCAGAATTGATGTAATTTTGGCCCGTACCTCAATCATATTTTTCAATATTTTTTGAAAAATTGGCGGCCGCTTAAATTTTTTTTTTTTATTTTTCAAGTTTTTGTTTTGTCGTTTAGTGTAAACAAAAATAGTAAAAAAAATGTTTTTCCTCTTGATTGAGGTACTGGCCAGAATTACATCAATTATGCGTCAATTGCAACTTGGCTGATCAAAATCGGTTTAATAGAATTGGCCCAATCATGGCTACCAGGTCAAAAGACGTGGTTTCTAGAAAAAACGCGGTTAAAGTTTTGCGCATCGTTGAAAATACTCACGTTAGCAGGAACATTGCTCCACTAAAATGGATATATCTGCTAAACTATTTCGAATAATTAAAAATGGTTTAAAGGGGATGAAAGGGGAATGTTCAAGCTATAATAATAAGGCAAAAAGTAAAAAAGCGAGGGTGATAAAACGCGGCGAGAAGGATTTAGAACCCGGTGGGCCGGTCCTGGCTTTCGTCCGACTCTCGTGCTGCGCTGTAAGCTGCCCCACGAGTGAGGGCTGGGGAGGGCTAGATGTCGGGGGGCGAGCGCGGGGGGGGGGGGGGGGGGGGTGGGTGGGGGGGCTTGTGCTGCGCCGAACTCAAGCTGTTTCAAGATTTGTAAGCCCCTCATTTGAAGCACAAAACTAACTGAAAGGCGGAATTTTTTGATTATTAATATCTAACACATATACGTAATTACGGAAAGGCATAATTACAATAATGAAAAAGCAATATTTTCAAAGGTAGAAAACCCCCTTAATCCCGGAACAAATAAACGGTGTGTTGATATTTTTCTTTCGGTACATAAAGAAAATTTTTTAGAACCACTATTGAACCGGTTCATTTGTGTTTGGAACCGATCTTGAATCGGTAAAATGTCTCACGCTAATTTATTAACATACATACAAATTTTTAAGTTCATACCTTAAATCATTTCTGGCTCTCATGGTTCTCTGCGAGTTCTTTAGAGTTCTTCAGAGTTCTTCTTCTTGTAACAATTTGCCTTCTTTCAGTACCCTGTCGTTTTTTCTGGGCTAGGTGCAGCCGTTACGTAAGCCATCAGGTGACCCTATCCGAACAGTACTACCTTCGTTCCTACATATAGTTAATCATCCGGCAGTCAGCTTAGGGTAACCATCGGCCTACCTGATAGGCACATCAACACCGCGTCACACAATTTGCGCCACGCGGCGGTTTGGAGACGGCCACGGGACTTTCCGTCAACCATCCGGTTGTCCGATAATGGTCGCCATCGGCCTGGCTGATCGGCACAGCAATACCAGAATTTGTACACGAAATGGTAGCAATCCGCCAGGCGATTTGGAGACAGCCATCGGCCTGGACGTATCCGACAACCATCCGGCGGTCAGCTTAGGGTAACCATCGGCCTAGCCGATCGGCACAGCAATACCAGAATTTGTAAACGAAATGCCAGCCATCCGCCAGGCGGGTTTGGAGACAGCCATCGGCCTGGACTTATCAGCCAACATCCGGTTGTTCGATAATGGTAGCCATCGGCCTTGCTGATCGGCACAGTAATACCAGAACATGTACAAAAAATGTCAGCCATTCGACAGGCAGTTTCTAGATAGCCATTAGCTTGGGTATTTGTGTTAACCATCCGGCAGTCTGTTAAGGATAACCCTAAGCCTGTCTGATCCGCATGACAATATCAGAAGATTGCATATGAAATGGCCTATCTCTTTAACACAGAAGCTAGAATGTTTGTGCAAGAAAGAGAAATACCGAAATTTCTGCGAATTTTTTAAAAGTCAACTCTTGTGAGGAAACATTGGTAAATGGTTATGACGTCAAGACCAACGCTCAATCATCACATTAGATGCGGGCTAAAAGCCGACGATGAAAACACACGTCTCACTGTTTTTTCGGATTAGAATAGCGAGATGCATTGTGTGTTCCTTCCAAAATAGAGCTGTAAAAACATCGATAGTGACCCCCCATCGATGTTTTCGATAGTGATAGTCTAAACCATCGATTATTTCGATATTATCGAAACCAATAAAAACCTTTGTTTTAACAATTCGGTTGCTAAAAACCCACCCCCGCACCTATATCCGACCTTTGCAGTAAACTTCCTGAAATAAATGCATCATTCTGACCCTAGAGCTTACAAAACGAATTTTATACGATCGGCTTACAAATAGTCATTGTCACCGGACCGAAATACGCCCACCATTATTCTTGACCGTGGGCGGAAATTCCACCACCGAGAAATCAAATGTCTAATTATTTCATATCGCGGTTCACAAAACGATTTTGAAGCCAATCGGATTAAAAACAGTTTTACCATATAGAATTTTCCAGGCATTTCCACTTTTGGGGCGATTTTTCCAACATCGCGATGTATCGATGGTGGAAAAACAATCGATGATGACCCGCAGCACAGCCACCATCGATATATCGTTGATAGTTTTACAGCTCTATTCCAAAAGGAATTTTACCTTTGGGTTATGCGCCATTTGGGTAATGCAAGACGAAGGAAAGTACGCTTTTGTGGCATCACAATGTTTTTTGCATCACAAAAAATAAGCTAGCTTCTTATTATGATCTCGCTTGGAAGAGAGTAGAATCGACCGCAGAATCGCAAAACTGCAACTAAATAGGGTCTAGGCTCAAAAGGCGGACGTAACAGCATGGATCGCGGGTCAGCTCGAAAGGAATCGAACCCTGGGACAGCTGGAGAAAACGACCGGTCGTCGGTCCCCGTGTTTTGTATTTTTATACAAAGGTATATTGAATTTTGCCCAGAAGCTGTAACGGATAAGAAATAACTCCGACCCCAAACTGGACGACGAGCGCATTCCGCTGCCGCCGCCGCGCGCTTTACGCGAACTACCCTTTGAAGTCCGCCACGGTCTACGGCACGTCCGGAACGGGCGCGGACGGCGGCTGAAAAACGTTCCGACGGCCCAACTGGTAATTGTTTTATATGCCACACTAAAATCAAACGGCTAAGCGGCACCCGAAAAGTTTTATCGTAGCGCCCCTTATATAGTTTGTATGCCCACATAATCGGAAAATTTATCAAAATCGGATAACGCTAGCCTCGAAACAGAAAATTTGGTACGTTTCTATTACAATGATTTAAAATTTAATACGGATACTATACCTTATATCACGATTAAACAGAGTAAAAGTCAGTGTGAAGAATGAAAACGGTAAAAGGGTTATACGAATCAGTAATGGCCGTACCAACTTTAATTGAAAAGGCGGCCGCTTAAATTTTTTTTTTTTCGTTTTTGTGTTGTCGTTTAGTGTAAACAAAATGTAAAAAGCCTGAGGTACGCCACCGCAATGCACGTGACAAACGTTTAATAGAATGGCCCACGCCGGCAAAAGACGTGGTTTCTGAAAACGTAAATGCGCACGGGGGAACAGCCCACCAACGGACACTCAAACTAGGGAATAATAAAAAGGCAAGGGGAGAAAGGGGAAAGGCAAGCATAAAAGGCAATGATATTAACTAATATTACTAATTGATTATATGAAAGTAAATAACTAATTACGATTATTTTGGTTTCCCACGATTGATTATTGATTACGATTATAAATAACGAAAAACGGATTATTGGAACACGATAAAAACAACTATCAAAATAACAAAAATAATGATCCTCAACGTTTTTGATTATTTAAAAAAAAATATAAATGAAAATGACATTTACACAAAAAAACAAAACGGGATTCGAACCCCGCCCCCCAGCGAACGCCGCGACACGCCGGCGCCAGAGTAATGAGAAGCAGCTAAATCATATTCAACAAATCCAAATCAGAAAAATGACAGATAAAAAATCAACGAACGGTAGCGTTTTTGAAATTATTCCCGTTGATATTTTATCCTCAAAGGGCGGCCTCTGCGATTTTCCATGCAAAAAAAACGCGAAGCTCAGCAGAACCGAATGAAAAAGTGATTTAAAAAAATAAAAAAGGTTCCAACCAAAAAGGAAAAAAAACCTACAAGGACTCCACCGGTATTCCGGGCAACGGTCTTAACCCCTGAGCTATACGCCGACTACTCAGCGCCGCTTTATGTTACATTAGCGCGCCCCGGGGGGCGGGCGAAGGGCTAAGATGTTCACATCAAACCACCCAAAGTGCGAGTCTCGGCACCGACAAGCAAATAATTGTAAAGTCAATTTCATCGTCTTCAGACTGGGTAGCCCCTTGTGGTCGCCGTCATGCCCATCCTCGGGGTGGGTGGGGGGTTAGGTGGGGTATCCGGCCCTGAGAGTGCGGAATAACGGGGTGCACGCGGGCCGAACGGTAGACACACGCCGGAACTACCACCCGTTTGTCTTTGATTCTTTCGTTTTGTTTAAATGTCATTTCCATTTCTTTTTTGAAAGCAACAAACTAACTTGAAAGAAGCATATTTTTTGATTATTTTTTAATAGTTTTGATTTTCCGCGTACCCAATAACCCGATTTTTTTCGGATTATTTCTAACGTAACATTATTAACGCTTACAAGGATTATATAGCCATTAAATTATTTAAATAACAAGATTACCAACGTAACCGAATTTAACAGCTGAATAAGGCAAACAAAATAATTGAAACAAATATTTTCAAAGGTAAAAACCCAAAAACCCAAAAAAAAAAAACGGTGTGTTGATATTTTTCTTTCGGTACATAAAGAAAATTTTTTAGAACCACTATTGAACCGGTTCATTTGTGTTTGGAACCGATCTTGAATCGGTAAAATGTCTCACGCTAATTTATTAACATACATACAAATTTTTAAGTTCATACCTTAAATCATTTCTGGCTCTCATGGTTCTCTGCGAGTTCTTTAGAGTTCTTCAGAGTTCTTCTTCTTGTAACAATTTGCCTTCTTTCAGTACCCTGTCGTTTTTTCTGGGCTAGGTGCAGCCGTACGTAAGCCATCAGGTGACCCTATCCGAACAGTACTACCTTTCGTTCCTACATATATAGTTAATCATCCGGCAGTCAGCTTAGGGTAACCATCGGCCTACCTGATAGGCACATCAACATAATGGTCGCCATCGGCCTGGCTGATCGGCACAGCAATACCAGAATTTGTACACGAAATGGTAGCAATCCGCCAGGCGATTTGGAGACAGCCATCGGCCTGGACGTATCCGACAACCATCCGGCGGTCAGCTTAGGGTAACCATCGGCCTAGCCGATCGGCACAGCAATACCAGAATTTGTAAACGAAATGCCAGCCATCCGCCAGGCGGTTTGGAGACAGCCATCGGCCTGGACTTATCAGCCAACCATCCGGTTGTTCGATAATGGTAGCCATCGGCCTTGCTGATCGGCACAGTAATACCAGAACATGTACAAAAAATGTCAGCCATTCGACAGGCAGTTTCTAGATAGCCATTAGCTTGGGTATTTGTGTTAACCATCCGGCAGTCTGTTAAGGATAACCCTAAGCCTGTCTGATCCGCATGACAATATCAGAAGATTGCATATGAAATGGCCTATCTCTTTAACACAGAAGCTAGAATGTTTGTGCAAGAAAGAGAAATACCGAAATTTCTGCGAATTTTTTAAAAGTCAACTCTTGTGAGGAAACATTGGTAAATGGTTATGACGTCAAGACCAACGCTCAATCATCACATTAGATGCGGGCTAAAAGCCGACGATGAAAACACACGTCTCACTGTTTTCTTCGATTAGAATAGCGAGATGCATTGTGTGTTCCTTCCAAAATAGAGCTGTAAAAACATCGATAGTGACCCCCATCGATGTTTTCGATAGTGATAGTCTAAACCATCGATTATTTCGATATTATCGAAACCAATAAAAAACCTTTTGTTTTAACAATTCAGGTTGCTAAAAACCCACCCCCGCACCTATATTCCGACCTTTGCAGTAAACTTCCCGAAATAAATGCATTCATTCTGACCCTAGAGCTTACAAAACGAATTTTATACAGATCGGCTTACAAATAGTCATTGTCACTGGACCGAAATACGCCCACCATTATTCTTGACTGTGGGCGGAAATTCCACCACCGAGAAATCAAATGTCTAATTATTTTCTATAATGTGTTCACAAAACGATTTTGAAGCCAATCGGATTAAAAATAGGTTTTACCATATAGAATTTTCCAGGCATTTCCCCACTTTTGGGGCGATTTTTCCAACATCGCGATGTATCGATGGTGGAAAAAACAATCGATGATGACCCGCAGCACAGCCACCATCGATATTATCGATATATCGTTGATAGTTTTACAGCTCTATTCCAAAAGGAATTTTACCTTGAAGTTATGCGCCATTTGCGTAATGCAAGACGAAGGAAAAGTACGCTTTTGTGGCATCACAATGTTTTTATGCATCACAAAAATAAGCTATAGCTTCTAAATATGATCTCGCTTGGGAAGAGAGTAGAATCGTTCGCAAGTAGAATCGCAAACTGCAACTAAATAGGGGTCTAGGCTCAAAAGGCGGACGTAACAAAGCATGGATCGTCATGGGTCAGCTCGACAATGGAATCGAACTGATTCTTGGTGACACGAAGTACTTGGAGAAAAAATGAACGGACATTGTTTTGTCAGGTAACATTTTTCCGTACCCGTAATTTGTATTTTTATACGCTTGAAAAGTGTATATTAATTTTGCCCAGAAGTTTGTAACGAATAGAAATATTCATTTCCGACCCCATAAACTATATATATTCTTGATCAGGACGACGAGCTGAGTTCATTTCCGCTTGTCCGTCCGTCCGTCTGTCCGTCTGTCTGTCCGTCTGTCTGTTTCTACGCGAACTAGTCTCTCAGTTTTGAAGCTATCGAGCTAAATTTTGCACAGAGTCTTCTTTTTACGGCACGCTACTAATATGTCGGAACCGGCCGGATCGGATGACAATATCATATAGCTGCCATAGGAACGATCGGTCTAAGAACTAGTTCTAGTAAGAAAAACTTTTTTGTTTTCCAATGTATCGGCACCAATCTTGGTAAATGTTAGTTTTATATGCTTTCACATCATACAGGAAAAATTTATCAAAATCGGATGACTATATTAGATAGCTCCCGTAGAAACGGTCGGTCAATAAACTACTTCTAGCGAGAAAAACTTTTTTGTTTTCTATCGTAGCGTCCCCAATCTTGGTTTATATTAGTTTTGTATGCTTCCACATAATTCTGGAAAAATTTATCAAAATCGGATAACTATAGCATATAGCTGCCATACGACCTATCGGTTGGAAAATGTGTTTTACTAAGAAAATTTTTTTTATGGTATCAAGTTTTTATTATCAATGATTTAAAAATTTTTAATATCTGATATCTATATCCTATATATATTTTACCGATTAAATCAGTTGGAGTAAAGTTTTTCAAGTGTAAAGTGTAAAGTTTTTCAAAGTGTAATTAAAACTTCGGCACAGTCGAAGTTAGCTTTGTTTTATATTTTATATTTTATTATATATTATTATATAGTGAATTTTTTTTATATTTTATTATATAGTGAATTAATAACACAAATCTAAAAACCAAACTGAAAAAGCTCTTATGATTTTCTCTCCAGAATTTTTTTTTTCAAATACACTGTTCAAAGGTAGAATAATCTATATAAGTAATTAAGGAATGGGTTTAAAATTGCTTGTGAAATTTTGCACCTATCTCTTACCGTTTAAGCTGTGCGTAGATTGCCACTCAGTGAATTAGTCAGCACAAAGTTTTTTATACAAAAAGGTTTTAAAATGAATGGAACAGGTTTTTTATTGGTCTCTAAATTTCTAAGCCCCTCTCTTCTTTTAAAAGATTTAAGGTTTCCTCCCTTTTTATGTTCGGTTCCGTGTATATTTATCTTTTGTTTGGCGTGTTCTATGGCTTTACTTGCTTTGTTGCTTTTTTGTTTTTGTTTTTGTTTTTTTATAGCATTTCGACACGTTAAGGTGTAAAAAAACAACGTAATTAAAATGCAAGTTGTGTGGGTTTTTTGGTGAGTTGAAAAGATGCTTTTAAATAGGGGCTGCCGTCATTCGTTGGTTAAGGTGCGGCCCACAAATGTGTGCTGAGTTCCTTTGCACTGAATATGTTTTTTTTGATTTCCCTGCTGTAATTTGTTTTTTGGTTATTACCCCTCACATAACACACGTGTTCAGGTTGAGTTAGTAATTGTTAATTAAAAACGCGGTCAGGTCACGTATTGTTTATAGAACGGCCCAATTTTCAATTGGTGTAACATTGCACTGACTTTTTTATGAGTCAATCGTTAAATTTTTATTTTTAGAAAATAAGTTTATGACAAACGTATAAACAGCCAAGCATAACATGAAAAAAGGAATTATGTTAGGGAGCTGGGAAATGGGTTTGTAATACATTTTTAATGCTTCGCCCAGAGGCAATTGGGGAAGTGGGGAATAGGGGTGGGAACACAGGTGTGTGGGGCTAAGTAATTGGTTGAAATTAAATGCGTAGTCAAGGAGCTAACATTTTGGCCTTTAATCAACCCATTAAAATGAAAATGTTGGGATTAATAAAAATTTATTAAAGATAAATTTCAGTTTGTTTCAGTTTATAGAAAAGGTTGAAACCCAAATTTCTCTTAAATTCTTTTATGCTCACTTTAAATACAAATCTGTAAAACTTTCACGACCAAAACTATTCAAGACAAAAGGCCACCCCAGCCACAGCAGCTGGCTGGGGTTCTTATCTGGCTTTGTGTAGTAGTTGCAGCAGCCAACAAAAAAAAAGAACCCCAACAAATACAAAAGTTGCTGCCAACCAATGTTGAGTTCCACCAGCGTGAATTGTACGTAATGCGCGAATTTGCACACACAGAAAAAATAACCAGAAGACTAACAACAACAACAACAACAACGGCAACAAGGACTCTTGGATGTCAAGGCACAGGCGTGTGAAAATTCATGAGAATTTTCGTTGAAATTCCGCAGATGCTTTGAAACCCCACTTGTGCATTCCTTCGATAGAACATAAAGCGCGTACGAACCCTTTTCCTTTCTTGAGGTTGACAAAATGACTGACTGACTGAGTCAAGACCAAAAAGACAATGCAAATGCCGAGTCATAAATTTTAAGAACACAACAACAACCACAACAAAAAACTGATAAAATAGCTTTTGTTTTTAGCACAAGAAAACAAAATGTACAAAATTACGTATACGTCACGTTGCTCTTGAGTCTTGACATTCGGGCTAGCCCCCAAACCTAAATAACAACCAAATGGCCTGCCCTTTGGCCCCACCTCATTTGCCGCCTACTGACTCTTGGGTTTACACTGTGTTTTTCATTCCTTTGCTGCCGCCAAGTGGAAACTTTTTTGTGTCTAAGATTCAACCGAGCGCAACAGTTTTAAAGTATTGACGAAGGACCGATCCAATTGGGATGAACTTTTTAAAGCGAGTCATACTTTTATTTAGGGGTTTTATTTTTATCAGTTTTAGACATTTTTCCTAATGGCGGTATTAAGGTAAAGTTGCTGATTAGTTCAACTTGGCAAACCCAACGCGATTCTGACTTACAGCGTCTCAAGTCGACTCACACCTGGTAACAGAGCGATGCATCCACTCCGATACGGACCTCCTCAAACGTAGACCCATGCAAACGTTATATAAATATAAGCTCTATATATATAAAAGAGTTTGTCCTCACTGACTGACTGATTCACTGACTGATTGGAAATCTACGCAGAGCCTAAGCGGCAAGAGATAGATAGCTGCAATTTTCACAGAATTGCAATTTTCCATATGAATTGAGAGTGGGGACCAAGGCAGGGTTTCGGAAAATTTCACCCCCAGGGGTGGTAAACTCTCGAAAAAGCTTACATGGAGAAAATTTTGTTTTTCATCCGATTGACTTCGAATTTGGTTTGTAAGTAAAGTAAGCAAATTATAATAAAAGGAATTTCTGTGTGTTTGGGTTCAGTGGCAATAGCCATTTGTTAGTCGATCTGAATGAAATTCGTTTTGTAAGCTCTATGGTCACAATAAATAGAAACACATGATTTTTTTAATTCGGGAAATTCACTGCAAAAGTCTGAATATGTTTGCGGGGGTGGGTTCATGGCTAAACTTTATATTTGAGCCGATCTGTATTAAATTTGTTTATTTTTTTTAAATTAGTTAGGAATTTTTTATTTTTTTTGATATTTAGATTTAGATTTAGATTTATTTATTTATATTCCTAGTGATACAAGGATTTCCTTAATTTAATGCACCAATCACAATATCAATTCAATTAACTTAAATTAACTTAAAAATTGTTGAACATTAACCATTATTTTAAATATGTATATAAATAAATTTTATTTCTATTTGAACTTGTATCTTTTTATTTTTTTATATTTTACATTCTAGTTTTATGTTATTAACTTTTATTATAAAAAATTTTTAAGTTTTTTTTTTTTTTTGTTTTTTTGTGTTGTAGTTCTAAGAGTTTATAAGATTAAATAATATTCATTAAATAGTTTAAACTGAGTTATTATTATTATTTTTTAAGTGTTCCATTAGATTATTAATGAATTTGTGTGTGCTATTTATTGTTTTTAAATAATGAGGTAGGTAATTCCAAAGTTGAATAGCATAAAAGTAAAATTGTTTTTTTGAACTTTCCATTTTGCATCTTAAGCATACCAAGTTGATTGTACGTCCAGACGACGCAAAGTTTAGCAAATCAAATAAGTATGAGGGTTCCTTCGTAATTATTATTTTGTGCAATGTTTTCAATATTTTACATTGAATCCAATTGTTAAGATTAATATTAAGTAGATTGTTTGTGTGGATAGTAAGATCCAAGATTATATACATATCGAGAAATGTTATTAAATGCTACTCTTATTCTATTCTGACTAGTCATATCACAGCTGGCAAAAATCTCTATTCCATATGTCAATTTTGGAATTCAGAATGCTTTAGCGACCAGATACCTATATCTAGTGGGCAAGAGAGCTTGTGTTAATTTTAATTGTCTTAACTGACCATACATTCTAACAGCGACCTTATTAATATGATCATTCCATGTTAACGTATTATTAAAAGTTAGACCCAGATTTTCAGCTTTTCCTACATATTCAATTGTCTGGTTATCTAGTTTGAGTTATTCCAAATTTTCAGTCTCTATCTTTCTTTTATAAATAATACATTTTGATTTTTTTGGGTTTATGGCTACTCCATTCTTACTTGTCCGCTCACAGACACGTAACAAATCAGAATTACATATGTTAACACAATCACAAATTTGACGTAACGGTCGACAGACATACATTTGGACATCATCCGCATACATATGGACATCACTCATTAACAAAGATTTGGGAAGGTCATTATATATATGCATAGTATAGTGCACGCAAATTGCATGCTTCCAAGCTGATATATAATATCAAATTAGTTCAGGCGACCTTGAGGAGCCCGTCCAAATATCCACATGTCAGACGGATGAGTCAGCCTTTGATGTCTTCAGCCTTCGATAGCCAGTCGATTAGTGTGAGTGTGAGTGCCTATACCGGTTGGAATGTGCCTAAACACTTTCACATACTGATGGTATCCCCAAGTCCCGGATAATTGTCGATTTTGCAGACATACCGGTGCGCATTTAAAATTCGGCGCAAAGCCTTGCTCATGCACACCTCAACTCTTTTCACTGTAGTGTTACAGGCCGTCCCCCCACGCGTAATGCCCCAGTTAAGAAGGGGCAACAAGGTCGTATAATGGATGGCGGGGTCGCATTCAGAGACCATCGTATTTGTGAACTGTTTTGAATGAATTCGATTGGGTTATTATTTATTTCAGAAATAATTATTAACTTTTAAGTTTTATTATTTATTTAAAACAAAATTTTTAATTTTGATTTATTTCTTAAAATTCAAAAATTATCTTTTTTATACAATTGAAAAGTGTATATTAATTTTGCCCAGAAGTTTGTAACGCATAGAAATATTCATTTCCGACCCCATAAACTATATATATTCTTGATCAGGACGACGAGCTGAGTTCATTTCCGCTTGTCCGTCCGTCCGTCTGTCTGTCCGTCTGTCTGTTTCTACGCGAACTAGTCTCTCAGTTTTAAAGCTATCGAGCTGAAATTTTGCACAGAGTCTTCTTTTTACTGCACGCAACTAATATGTCGGAACCGGCCGGATCGGAGGACTATATCATATAGCTGCCATAGGAACGATCGGTCTAAGAACCAGTTCTAGTTAGAAAAACTTTTTTGTTTTCCATCGTAGCGTCACTAATCTTGGTATATGTTAGTTTTATATGCATCCACATAATTCTGGAAAAATTGATCAAAATCGGATCACTATAGCATATACCTGCCATAGGAACGATCGGTCGAAAAATAAGTCTTTGTGAGAAAATCTTTTTTGATTTCCATCGTAGCGTCTCCAATCGTAGTAAATATTTGTTTTATAATTTTCCACACAATTCTGAAAAAATTGATCAAAATCGGATGACTATAGCATATAGCTGCCAATAAAACGGTCGGTCAAACAACTAGTTCTAGTGAGAAAAACTTTTTTGTTTTTTATCGTAGCGTCCCCAATCTTGGTATATATTAGTTTTATATGCTTTCACATTATTTTATAAAAAATTCTCAAAATCGGATGACTATAGCATATAGCTGCCATAGGACCGATCGGTCGTAAAATGTGTTTTACTCAGAAAAGTTTTTTTTTATGGTGTCAAATTTTTATTATCAATGATTTAATAATTTTAAATATCTGATATCTATATCCTATATATTTTTCCAGTTAAATCAGTTGGAGTAAAGTTTTTCAAGTGTATTAAAACTTCGGCACAGTCGAAGTTAGCTTTGCCTTCTCTTTTTTTTTTAATTTTATTTATTATTCAAAAATTATTTTTTTTTATTTTTATTTATTATTCAAAAACAATTATTATTTTTTGAGTTTTATTTATTACTAAGAAAATTATTGCTTGAGTTTTATAGTTAAAAAAAATTAAACTTATTTTCAAATATCTTGGTCCCCATAGCACATTTAAAAAATTACTTTATTTTATTAAAATTATATGAACATTTTAAAGAATTTTTTTAATTCTGGGAAAAAAATACCCTTTATAAAAAAAAATTGTGTCTAAGTGCTATGGGGACCGAGATATTTGAAATTGAGTTTTATTGTTTTTTTTTTATTATAAAAGTCAAGCAATAATTTTAATTTTTTGAATAATAAATAAAACTAAAAAAATAATCATTATTTTTGAATAATAAATAAAAATTAAAAAATAATTATAATTTTTTAATTTTAAGAAAAACTCAAAAATAATAATTATATTTTGAATAATTAATAAAAATCAAAATATAATCCTTAAAATTGATTTTTTTTTCTAAAAAATGACTCATAAAAAAATCATTCAGGATTTGAATAATCCTGTCGTTTAGGATAATTTTGTTTTTTTCCAAGCGTTTGTGCGATTTTTCTTTAATACTGATTTTTGAAATTGAAAATCATGAAATAATCATTATTTTCGGTCCCTGCTTTAATCGTAGCAGTCAAACTTGTAAATCGATTGGAATGTAATGTTATGAGCGATTGTTGAAAACTTGATTATTTTTAAGTTCGCATTTCACGTTAAAATAAAAGAGTAATTTTCAAAAAAAATTAAAAAAATATGTATCTCAAAAACGTATCCATACAAATATATTTACATAAACTTGACTTTCAAGTTTCGCCTTAAAAAAAATAATACATTAGAAATAAAAGGATAATTTTGATTTGTGTAATCCCAACATTTTAAAGAGTTTATCCGTGTCTCACACTAGCTTAAATTTCCGATAATTGTCAGCAAAAAACCTACGCTCATTTCGGAGTATAAATGTATCCCACTTTCCGCTATTAAATGGCCAACATGTATCCGTTTCCGTTTCCTTATTATTATTTGACTTGCTTCTTGTATTTTTATTTGCCTTCATTTGTCAACATTTGCGTTTATTTATTTGCACGCCTTGAACACATTATTTATTTGACTTTTCACCTTGGCCAGCGCCTTCACACCTGGATTGGCTCATACAATATCTGATGTCATTTCGCACCGAGCGATAACATGAGAAAAAATTGCGACACTTCTTTTGGGCGTTTCTTTCTTTTCTCTGTTTGAAACAGAAAAAGTCGCTAAGCATAATTAAATTGGCGTTGACATGATATACTTAATCATACGCCCAAATTAATGATCCTGGGCAGTAATTAATGATGCCAATTAAATGAAGCCGAAAAAATATATGTTTAGAAAAAAACAAAAATTAAGTTTGTCTTTAAGCCAAGTGTTGCACATGTATACTGTTCCGTATATTGCATGGCTGTCTGCATTCATATTCGATATCCTTTTACGCCTTTTATGGCGCCTGGCTGCATGCCAAGTTCATATTAACCGGCAATGGCTCTATGGACGAACGGGTGGTAGACCAAAAAATGACAGTTCGTATGTCAGAACTGCTCAATGTTGACTTTAAAATCAGATTCAAGAGCTGCCACGCCCTCGCACCCAGCCCACGTGCCTACACACACACACACAAGTTTATTGAAAGGTTACATGAATGACATGGACACAGACATGCCACAGCAGCAGCAGCAAAAGCGGCAGCAACAGCAACTATTTGCATTGGGGTTTTTGTTTGGTTTTGGTTGGTTTTCCATTGCATTAAGTGAATGTATCCATCCATATATGTGACATGACAATAGCTCTCCCTCTCTGTAGTTAGGCGCACAAATTGCCAAACGAGTCCCTGCCTCCTCGTTACGTGACAGCACGAAGCCACCTTTTTGGGGCCTGAATGGGAATCCCCTGACTTAAATTCTCTTGCACTTAAATGGATTTTTCAATTTGGTTGACATATTTCGTTTAACATTTAAGGCTTAAACATTATGCCAGCAGCATTTTCTCTTAGTCATAGTCGGAAAATTTCCTGTTCTTGATTTAGTGCAATGACCTTAGACCAGATTGCTTGATTGATGGCTTTTTTTTTTTTTTGTGGAGTGATTGATGGTCTATTTCCAGCGGATTTTGATCAAATCGGTCAATGATATTAGCCCCAATGTGGTGACACATCCGAAAAGTGCAGAAAGGGTAAAATACTCATTGAACATTATCTAGTTTAGGCATCGATTTTTAATGGAAAACCTTGTTTATTATTTAAGAATTTATTTTTTTCCTATTTTACAATAATAAACTTGACTTTAAAAAAAATAACCGGCCATGATCAGTAATTTGACTTAGCAAAAATAAAAGTAAAAAAATGCTACAATTGTGTCAATTTTAGAGTATCGTGCGCAGATATTGCTTAACAATTTGTATACCTTTTCAGAGGATATACTAAAATTGTCACGATGTTTGCAACGCATAGAAGGATACATCTCCGTCCCCATAAAGTATATATATTCTTGACAAGCTGAGTTGATTTCCGTCTCTTCGTCCGTCCCACAGTGGCGCTTTTGAGTTTTTTCGTTTCAAAAATTATAACTTTTGAACCAAATGAGATAATTGAATAATTTTAATATCAAAGGATAGATAATTGTTTAACCTATAAAATCTATTTTTGCTACGCATACTAGAAGCTTACCCATGGGTTATAAAAGTAAAAATTTGTGAAAAAATCAAATTTTTGGTAAAAAAAAAATTTTTACAATTTTATATTTTGTGTTGTTTCTTGTATAATGTTTCTATATTTTAAAATTATTATCGAAAAAATTAAAAAAAAAATTATTTAGTTTTTTTCGAATGTAAAAAAATGTTTATGTTTTTTTCAAAAATTTTTTACTATTTGACAAGCCACTTTTTAGAGATATATGATAGGTGTTAAGACAGCTTAAGACCAGATATATCTAATAGATTGACTATTTTAAACTAAAACAAGTAAGAAAGTCGGTCAAGCCCGACTGTAATATACTCTCTACCTGTTTGTACGTAACTGATAACTTTAAAGTGTGAGGTTTTTTCAAAATCTGGGGGTGGCAACTCTTTGGACTGTCGTTCATCTGGTTGGAAAACGATGTATGGGGGTTCAATAAGTGATGATGAGTAGAATTACCCTAGAACATAACTTGTAAAATATAAAAATATAAAATTTTTAGTTAGTTAGTTAGTTAGGGAATCACGCGTGATTTCTGACCGCAGGTCATATTAATTACGTCGCTCCTCTCATACTTGGTCTTTGCCTACTTACACAAAAATCTATGGGAAAGAAGGCGGGAGGAAACTGAGAGCGGCGCAGTCCCATTAGATCCTGCCGTTAAGCAAGGTCCAATTGGGAAATTACCAGTTAGCTATTGGCTTCTCGCTCTCTCTTTCTCGTAAGTTCTACCAATCGCTACGGTGTTGTTGTTCTCGTTGGTTTTTATTTTCTTTTACGTATAGCTCTAATATCGTTCATCTGATCGAAAAGCGATGTATGGCGGTTCGATTCAAAATAAGTAGTAGAATATATGTCTAGAATGTTCGAACTATCTATCTTGAAAATTGTGGGAGTTATTTCGTTTTTTTAAATTTGCGTGGAAGGCAGGGGGCGTGGCAAAAATTAAAACTAAACTTGATCTGCCAGCAAGTATAAGAAATATATGTTCCATACACCTCAAACCTCTATCTCTTACCATCTCTGAGATCTCTTCGTTCATACGGACAGACAGACCGACAGACGGACATGGATATATCGACTCGGCTGTTGATGCTGATCAAGAATATATGTACCTTATAGGGTCGGAGATGCCTCCTTCTGGCTTTTACATACATTTGCACAAATCCAATATACTCTGTGTACAGAGTACAGAGTATAACTAGTCGATCCTAACACTTTTCGTGACTTCACATGCCGCAGAGATGAAAAAGTGAATCGGAAGATGGGGCCAACATCCAAAAAGTTTGGCATATATTTTTTCTGTGCTACTAAGCACATTGATAACCTGAATAATAATTACACAGTCTATTCTAGTTATACATGCTGTTATATACACATATTCAAAAGCCTTCAGAATGTGTTGCCATTGTCGGTACTTTCAAATCCCAATTTGGGTTGGTTAACTAACAACATCCGTTTTCTTAATTTGATTTTTAGTCAAGGTGAAAGCAAGTTTTAAGCTCTGGCATTGAAATTGGATTGCCATCGGTATTCTAGCATGTAAGAAATAAATATTATAAATGGCATATTTTGATCTAATGGATGGTCCAACTTTTGTTTGGATTTTCTATATGTTTTATTGATACTTTTTCGACTCATACTTTATAAACTTTAAGTTTGATCTTTTTAGAACATATCGTCAAAAGATCAGTTTTCTATCTAAACTGATGGACAAAATGGGTGTGTTTTGGTCCAAAAATGCTTGCATACCTGATTATATTAATTTATTATTATTAAATTTGATTTCACCCATTTCCACACTTATTGGCTAGGCTTATTAGGCCAGTATTAATTAATTGTGATTTCCCAAGCATTAATCTAAATTTTAATTAATATTTCTGGTCACGTGGATTAAACTTAAACTTACAGTTGAATAAACATTATTATTTCATTTCATATTTTATTTTAAATAAGTCTGTAATTTCTGTTCATAAAGTTCAACAATTTCAGGAAATTCCATTCAGTTTTATTTCAATTAAATGGGTTTTTATCCAACCGAGTTTGAAGCCATTTTGTTCGTATTACTCATATTTAATGGACACCAAACTGCATTTAGTCATGTGCCGTTTACAGGCTTTGGAATATTTCTGCAGTAATTGCTAAATATTTGTCAATGACAAATACAGGGTGTCTCAATGGGAAAAAAGCATGCTGCTAGTTATGACTTTAATTTAAATATTTGTAAGTTCCTTTTTTTTTTATTTAAGTATATTTGCGCAGTTAAAATGCGAATCTCATTTGCATATCTTAGATTGACTCATTTTTTGCATTAGAACGTGTGTCACGTATTGTTGAAGTAGTTTTTATAATGATGTAAGGGTCTCCCTCTGCCCAAACTAGAATTCAAGCGTACTTGGCTTTTATGATTACAACACCCTGTGCTTAGGGGAAAAAGATAAAAGGACCAGAGAAAAAGAGTGAGTGAGACAGCGCAAACAAACACAATAAAAGCGAACCAATTCATTTGTGTATGTAAATGGGGGGGAAAAAACGCAGCCAACTCCCAAAAGGCGAACGCAGACAAAGCAAAATAGACGCAGCCAAAAAAAAAGCCTGTGGCAAACAAAAAAAAAAAATAAATAGAAAAAAAATTGTGACCGCCTTTGCTGCGTCAACGTTGTGGCTAAAAGTGTAGCACACTTACAAGGGCAACAAAATAGTTATAAGCAGCATGTGAGCCGCCTGGTATCTGCTCAAATAAAAAGTAACCAAGATACAAATAAAAACTTTTCATTGATATTTTTATAGGCAGGCTGGCTTTTGTATTTGTTTTTGTATTCTTCTTTTTTTCTGGTTGCTTTCAGCTGTTTACGGCTGGCTACACTTGGAGGTAGGCGAGCATGTGTGTGTGTGAGTCTGATGATGATGCCATGTAGTGGCGGGCTGCTGTTGCTCGTCTTCTAATTCTGCCGACTGTCGGCTTTAGCTACTGGTTTGTTTATTTGCCAAAAACTTTGCAGCCAAAGCAGCCAAGCAGCAAAAGTCGTTTTCTCTCTCTCCTCTCCGTGCTGTAAGAGCTCTCTCATTCTCTTTAATTTAATAGGTACAGTAGTTGGGAATGAAACGAAAGTGGTCAGCAGCTCAAAACATTGGCTTAAAGAGGTACCACGTCATTTTAGACACATGTTTGTCATGCTTCAAGGGTCTTTTAATTTTGTTTATCAATTTGGCGGATCTTTTCGATTCGAGGTAGGAAATGGTCAGACCTTTAAGTGACCTGAGATAACATATGCATTATTTTTATGTACGGGCTACAAAAAATTCGGCAAGGCGACTGTCTCTTACCATATTTTTTATTTATGACCGGCCGAAACATTTTTAACCCTCTTTTTTATAGATAAAGATATGGTGGTGGAGCTAAAGCCTTTTAAATGGATTTCCATCGAATTTTCCCACACTTTCGAAGAAAAATGATCTTTTACCCACCCGTACCAGACCTGATTCTAGGCAGTCTTTAAAATTAATTAAAAATCTAAAAATTGATAATTAAAACTTCTTAGTTCCTACTTTTACGTTTTTGTCCCCGCAAACCTGGACCCAAACCGGACCACTTACTAAAATCTTAAAGTTTCGGTTCATAATATTAAGTAATTTTTCAAACGAATGAAATTTTTAATTAAATTATTAAGAATGAAGTTTTTGACTGCAGTAGAAAGCAATTAACATGTATTAAATAAAAAATCTATCAATGATGTTGGAGATTTTTTCTAAAATTGTACAAGAGAACATACATAAATATACCGACCAATGTTTTTAAAATTTGAAAAGGTCTTAAAGTCTGTTCCAGATATCATTTGTACTAGCATTTTTCACCAGGGATTAATCCCGAAACGAATATCGGATCCGGTACCGGTTCCGCTTCATACCGAAATGAGAAGGTTTAAGGTTTAATTTCGGTTTTCGGTTCCGATAAGGTACTCAGATTTATATTTCGGTACAAGTAATTTCTTGTAATATTAATTTGTTTTAATTATTTCAGGATATCCGAAAAATTAATGGATGTAATAGAACTTAAACATGGTGTTCTAAGAAAATGCCACATTAAAATTTTTTTTTTTAATATACCGATTTTTAGAAGAACATAGAATTAAGAAATTCTCAATTTTATTGTCGCCCAGACAAACCCGCCTTAGGGCCATTTCTTATAAAACTTAAAAAATATTTCTAAATATTGGTTCGAAATAATCCCCTCGAAAATCTGCCGTATCACCGTCATAAATAGATTTATTTCGATTTGGATAGATTTGAACCCATACTATAAGATCACGGTCCAATATAGCTCATAATACCCTGGTAAAATACTCAAAGGGGTATTTCAGCTCAAAATAAACACAACAACAGATTGAAACATAAAATCTGCCATAGCTTTTCGTTACATAACTTTTTTGAAATATTAAACCACAACTTTTTTATGAAGAAATTTGATCAAAATCCACAAACTTCATTTCTAAAATTTATATTATTATTTTTCAAACATTTCTATATTTAAGAGAGAATTTTTTTAAGACATAGATATCCTAAGATGTTAAATGAGACTAACAGATTCGGGAAAAAACAATGTTTAAGCTAGGTACTGAGGGCGTTCGAATTTTCCTTGAAGGAATTTGCCATATATTCCTTAAGTGGATTGCAAATCACAGTGTGCCCAGATCGAACAGAAAATTACGCCGAAAATTAAATTGTTTTGTTGTTACAATAAAACACAACTTGAATTACAAAAATCACTTAAATTCTTGTGTTTGCCAATTTTTGTAAGCATTTCAAACCCGCCGATCATTTGTGATGTTCCATTAACCTCTTTTTGTCCAATATTTATCAAACACAGCCACTATTCCCACTTACATTTTGCAATGAATTTTGGTTTGGCGCTAAATTTGAAGTTGACAACTGACACAAGTGTTTAATTACTGCACAATAATTTTTCAAGAAATATCAGCTGTTCAATACAATCCACACAATCTATTGATATGGCAACTCTGGAAATTGCTTGTGTGTATTACTTGGCCTTCTCAGTACCCTCCAGAGGAATGAGGCAAGGAATAATTCCTCAAACAATTTTTTTTATATGTGATTTGACAGCTCAAGGAAAATTCCACCGCCCTCAGTACCAAGCTTTAAGCAGAAAAATACCGAGATATGCCAACTGATGTCAGGCAATGGTCGATTCCACTTTCTCAAACCAAGTACGAATAGATTTTCGAATACCGGAATGTCTTTAAAGAGCTTGAAATATTGAAGGTTTATTTAAAAAATTGATTTTAGCTTATTTTTTGCGACCTCTTTTTTGAATATAATGATTATTTAAAAAAACTACTCCTTGCAATTGAATTGCAAAATTTTTTACCCGATTCGAGTTAAAACTTAAAAATAAATTATAAAACAAACTCCAATTTTTTGCTTAGTGAACCGAGGTTAAAGCCAAAACCTGGGGTTCAGGTGTTTCAGGAACCGGTCCCCGAAACGAACCCTATGATTCCTCACTTTTTCGAACCCCCGAAAAGAACCTCTTCCATGATTTGAGAGGTTTGCAACCTTTTTTCTTACATCATCCAATACTTACAGATAATACGCCAGAATGTGAAGTTCATATGTACAATGTACTACTACAAACGCTGATAATGTTGGTATGGATTTCGTTATTTGCCTAAATTCGATAAATGTGTTAATGTGTTAAACAATGCGCTGTTTAGAGATACTGAATAGTCAAAGAAGAGTGGACTAGGATATAATTCAAGAAAATTAATTTTTTTGTAATATTCAAAAAAACAATTGATACAGAAAACTTGCTAAAATTTAGAATTAAGAATTTAGAATAATACAATAGACTATGCAGAAAGAGTATGAAACTTAGGAATACGCTCAATACAACTCTATCTTGGAGTGGCCGTATCAATAAGGCTGGTGGTGAAATGAATGGATCCCTTGATTACTGAACTTGACGAAGCACTTTTTATCCATATGTCTTCAACTTTTAATAGCTATGACTTACCTGATACCTGGCCTTTTCTTTGGAGAATAAACTCAATGTAGCCTTTAACAATTTTGCTAGTTACGTTTTAGACCTCAAACCAGAAATTTGTTGACTATAAGTTAACCTTCTGAGCCGGTTCCAAAGTGTATCAGATCCATATCTCAGAAGTTATTTAAGATATGAACTTATAACTTGGTTTGTAGGTTAGTTATATGAAGACTAAAATTTCACTGGTTCAAGACTGGTTCCGAACCCTTGGAAATTATATTTCAGACTGATATTTCACTGGTTCAAGACTGGTTCCGAACCCTCTTAACCTTTTCCAATGCAGTTCGGACCCATACCTAAAAAGATATTGAAGCTATGATCTTGACACTTGGTGTGTAGGTAAGTTATATGAACACTGACATTTCACTGGTTCAAGACTGGTTCCGAACCCTCTTAACCTTTTCCATACCTAAAAAGATATTAAAGCTATGATCTTGAAATTTGGTGTGTAAGTAAGTTATATGAACACTGATATTTCACTGGTTCAAGACAGGTTCCGAGCTCTCTGGACCTGTTCAAAAGTGATACGGAAGATATTGAAGCAATGAACTTGGAATTTGGTGTGTCGGTTAGTTATAGTAAGACTGATATTTCTCTGGTTCAAGACTGGTTCCGTTCCGTTCCGTCTGAACCAGTTCTAAAGTGGTTCGGACCCATATCTCAGATGATATTGAAGCTATCAACTTGAAATTTGTTGTGTCGGTTAGTTATAAAAAGACTAATATTTTACTGGTTCAAGACCGAATCTTCACACGCTGAAACGGTTCAAAAGTGGTTCAGGGCCATATCTTAACCTAATCAAATATTGCAAGAAACGTAAAATTTGATGTGTTGGCTTGCACCCGACTTAATACTGACTCAGAGCAATATCTGGGCAAAAAATGAAGGAGTCAGATTTTTCCGGATGTAAATTAAAATCCGTACCAAAACTTGATCATAAACTCTCTCTTATAACGGTAAAGCATTTTTTTAATATTGTGAATCAAAATCATCAACACAATATTTAAGGTCCCGAGCGGCGCCGGGTATATAGCTGTAAATAAATAAAATGAAAATGAATTATTTTAAAAGTTGGTGGAATTTGGGATCTAGTTTTTTGCTATTAGGAATATATGCCAAAAGTAAAATCATCTAAGATCAGACCTTGACCTTTAGGTGTATTTTTTTACTACAACATTCCGCATGTCCCTGAAACTTTTCCATCCCATAGTACAGCAAACGTGCTCTCTCCTAGGATTTCACACTCTCTCTCTTTCTCTCTCTCTCTCTGCTCTTGTGTGTCGTTGACTGCCGGCTGACAACGACAACGCTGACTTCGCTGTCGCTGTCGCTGCCTCTGACTGTTGAGCTTCGCTCCTGCAGGATAAAAAATTCAGAGCCAGAGTCATTCATTTGTGGATTGTCCATTTTCCTGCTTAGTGTTGACGCGACGCTGGCGTTTGTCAGTTGTGCCTGTATTTCAGTGTTTCGAACTTAATTTCCGTTTCCGTTTTGGCCGCTGCTGCTGTTGCTGCTGCTAAACTCTGGTTGTGTACGCTTTTTGTAACAATTTTTCTACCAAACAAATTTTACCCTTTTTGCTAACAATTTTTATGCAAAAATAACGGAAATAGGGAAAAAAGGTTTCTTTGCCCTCAAAAAGTCAAAGTGCAAACAACAAGTGAGTTGGCGAAAGTGTGTGTGTGAGTGTGTTGGTGTGTGTCTATGTGCAATTGATTAAACAACAGCTAAGCCTTTGGCTGGTTACCTAGGCCAACTGAAAGTGGAGAAAGACTTCCCAGCTCAGCACACAAATCAAATCAAAACAAAACAGAACGAATAATGGGTTGCAATACCAGCCAAGAGCTGAAGACCAAAGATGGTGCCGCATTGGATGCGGTCAGCAACGGTGAGGTTGAGCCAAGTGCCCCGCAAATGGAGCATAATCTGGGTGAAGTGTCAAACAAGTCCATAAGTAATCCAACGAGTCACGCCAAAACAAACTCCATTATATCGAATGGCGATGCCAAGGCGGCCATACAAAATGGAGGCAGCGCCACCTCAGCCACTGGAGGTGCAACAAATGGTCCCTGTGATAAGGCAGAGATAACGGAACTCGATGATGAAGAGGATGAAGGTGAGTCATATATTTACCAAAAAAAATAAAGGAAACTATATCTCATTCATATGCTACATTTTGTGCGTGCGTGTGTGTGTGTGTGTATGTGTAAGTGGGAAAGATATCCTGTGTTCCTTATTATTTATATTATATACACTGAGAAAAATTTGTTAAATTAAACAAAATTCTGTATTAACTAAAGCTTTAAAGAGAAACAATTTATGTTGTTGGAATTAATTCTAATTGAAATAAACTTCTATATATTATTGTTTAGTCCTACAATTTTTAAACTAAAAACTGAAATTTAAACACAAAATTTCTATTCTTAAAAAAATATTTAAATCTGGGGTCGGCAATATAAGCAGAGAAGTTGAACACAGCATGTTCAACACATTAGCCGTGTTCAGCAAAAGAACTTGCTCGCTGATCAATGATATATTTCTGGATAATTCAATATCTTGTTTTTAATATGACCCCCCAAAAGTATGCTAAATAATACGAGAAATTTTATTAAGCTGATCAGGAATCAAGTGTCTCTGCTGAATGCGCCCATTCACAACTTTTCTCTGCTTACTCCCAAATACTTAAACAGCGGGTGACGACCTCTGCTTCAGATGATTAATTCTATTTTTCTATTCTTTGTCTATTAAAATCAGAATTGCATTTATGGTACATGTAAAAATGTATAGTTTAATTCCAAAATTTCTAAATCTTACATTTCAAACCAGTATAAAAACCTTTACTCCTTGTATTTCTCTGTGTGTGGCACAAATGCTGTGTGCAGTCTTTTGTGTTTTTTCGTACTTTTCTTTTTTCATCTTCTGCTTCTTGTTTAATGGTCTCGCAAATATATATTGTACCGTGGCGGCTATCTTAATACTTAGTATACATATTACACACAACTGTACCACTTATAAGCATTTTTATGACAAATTTGTGCAGATCCTTAACTTTGTTAAGTAGCCTCAAACCATTGCCCTTGGCTTGATTGCGGCCATGTTTTGTGTGTGTTGTCTAATGGACATTGTCACATAGTCCAGGTTCATGTTTTCTTGGATATTTTTATGTTATCTAATAAGCGTCGTATTAATATATTTTTATAACGAACAACACATTTTATAGCCTACTTTCAGGCTTATGAGTTTAGGGAACAAAATGGCGTATTTAGGGTTAAGGCAACAATTTACGACCAAATGTTCACGTTTTGCAAAAAAAAAGTCGAACAAAAAATAAATGCCTATTTGTAGTTAAATATCAAACAACTCAAATGCTTAATTCTGATTAATGTTTTTATGTCACAGCTTGGAAGTAATGCCTCAAATGACAAGTTTGCAAACTTTTGAATATATTTACAATGAGTTTAGTGTGCTTCGAGAAGAGCTTTGATAAAACATAGCAAGTTTTCACATCTGAAAATCACATGTCCATTACTTCGTGGCTTGTTGCTTGTAATCTAAAAGCCTGTCAAACATCATCAGAATAATAAAATGCTTATAATCCCCAACTTAAACTATGTTGGATAAGGTTATTAGATAAGGTATTAGAGCGGTTGCTGGCGTTGTCTCTTGTTTCCTAAAAGTGAGATTAACTACATTTTTGAGGCTTGGATATAACCAGATATTTTTTTCTAGCGTAGTTTCAGCTGTTTCAGATTGTTCGATACGATTTTGTCTTCGTTGGATTGAGGCAGAAACAGACGAACTCTTTCTCTTCCTTGCGCCCGTAGATCAAACTAGGTTACAAAAATAAAAAATTTCGTGAGCGCCTACGAAATTTTGAATAAACTACGAAATTGTTCAACCATTTTAAATATGTAACCCTTAATAAAATGCGATTTTTTTTATAAAATATAACCCGTCAAACTTAACCTATTTTTAGTTTTGTAAAAAACCCACAATTTTGAGGTAATTTGTACCGCTTTCAGGTAGAATATCATGAAAACTAGGTAACGAATCGTCATAATATTTCTACTGATTGATGTATTCAGAAAGTGTATATTACAAAAACTAATTTACTGTTTGCTTTTTGTTTCTCCAAAAAAATCTCTTTTTTAAACTATCAATTTTGTCACTATTTTTCAACTTTGATGGAAAAAAAATATATATATTTGTATGTATGTGCCATATTTTCAAAATACGTTCTTTACTTATTGCTTTGAGTAATTTAAAAAGTTCAGCTGCCTTGCGCTGCTTATTCGACTGCTAGAGGTAAAATAGGTAAAAAAGATATGGCAAAATGAGGGCCTCTTCAACATGTTGGACAATTCAATACAATTCCAATCAACCTTTTTATCTTTGCGGCATGTGAAGTCACGAAAAGATTTAGAATCTACTAGTTTAAGTCAAACAATTATTAATCTATTAGAGATTACCTTGTCTTATGAATAGTACAAATTATTTTGGAAAAACTTATAAAAAAAAAAAAAAAATTTTTTTTTCTAAATTTATTTGGTAATAATTTTAAAACATAGAAACATTAAAAACGAAACAAAAAATAAAAAATATGTTTAAAAATTATTTTTTTTAAATTTATTTTTCCACAAATTTTGACTGTGTTAACCCATAGGTCAGCATCTAATAGGCGTATCACCCCTTTCAAACATACACACAAAAAAAAAACGTTGGTAAATCCGACATTTTTCATTGGTAAATCCGCCAATTTCCCATTTTGTTTTTCGCCCAACAATTTTTCATTTCAAAAATAAATGGTTTCCACTTTTGATTTTCAAAATTGTTTCCATTTTGATTTTAAAGTGTGTTACTTTTTGAAATAAAAAATAAAAAAAATTTGTGAAACAGTTTTTTTTCTCTAGTTGGTTTGTGTTTTGCGCACACACACACAACACCAAAACCTTAACAAAGTCGGTCTTCCCCGATGATGCTGAACTTGAATTCGTTTGTTCCTGAAATTTTTTTATTATTATTAAATCTTTACCTTGTCTGGGACTCGAACACACGACCTCTGGGGGACACACACACTGAAAAAGACAAACGCCTGCACCTCAACGCATTCGGCTACTGCACGCTCGCGAAAGAATTGAGCGCAGAGCACATGTTTTTTTTGTTTCTGTTCTATTTTTAGCATATCGACTCGACAAAAATCGCACATAATTGATCAATATTGCGAACATTTTGATTCTATATGGAAATCAAAAGTGAACTTGTAATTTGAAGGCAAAAGTGTCTGCTTTTTAAAATCAAACAATTACGCAGTTGATTGAAATGTCGTTTTTACGTGTAGATTGGTAAGATCAAAAAGAAAAATGTTTAATTACAATACTTTTTAGCCAAAGTTGAAAAATGTGATTTTTACAATTTTTTTTTTTTTGTGTGTAGTTTTGATAGGTTGAACAACTATCTATCATTTGGCATTTAAATTATTCAATTATATCATTTGGTTCAAAAGAAATGATTTTTGAAACAAAAAAAAACTCAAATGGCGTCGCACAGTGGCTCGTTTGGCCGATTTAGCGTTGCAAAAATCAAATTTTGATGTTCGAATTTTTTGACCAAAATAATTTATTTCAATAAAGGAAACTCCAGATAGCCAGTAAAACTTTGGTTTTTGGAATTTGGTCGATTACTTTAGATTTTACAGTGGTTCGAAGCTGATCAATTTTTTAAACATTTGAATTTGTGATTTTTTTGGTTTCAAATGTCTACTTTGGGAGCGTATAAAAACCAAACGGATATACCGATTTGCATTTGGTTGATTTTATTCAAAATATGGATCAATTCTTAATTAAAATGCATTTACACATTTTTATTATTTCAAATATGGATGTTGGAACTCAGGTTTTGGGTGGACACTATTTTTGGGTCAATTTTGTACCATTAATAGTCTCGGAAAAAAAAGGTTCGCTCGACACAATTAATTTGAAGCATGAAAATCATATGGAAGCTAATAATTAATGTATTGTAAAAGTTGCACATGCGTATCCCCGCGTAAGTAGACGCTGTAATGATAAATGCCAAGTAACGTGCAGGTAAAGCAGGCCAATCCCAGTCCAAAATAAAAGAGGAAAAATGTTCTGATTGGATTTCAATGCTTCTTGACTATGATTAAAGGAAAAGTCTTGAGCGATATCACAATGCCAAATCAAAATTGGCATGTGCTATCAGCAAGAGGAAGCAAAAGGACTTTCAGGAGTTCGAGACATCGGAAACGGACGAGCATAATTATGAATACGGCATTTCTCCATTGCATGCAAGGATCTTACGTATGGAGTTCATGCTTAAATGGGAATATACTCAATGTAGTAATAGTATATTTTTAGGTGTCGTATTAAATTGACATTTCCATGTTGAAAAACCTAATTTCTAATTTAATACGACACCTAAAAATATACTATGTAAAATCAGCAATCATATAAAACAAATCGCTAATCGAAATTATCTGCTGAATGGCCCCATTGTGTTAGATGAAAAAACTTAGGTAAACATGGAATCAAACATATTACAATTCCCTCAATTTTAAACTAAACAGAAAGGGGGTTTTGTTGACCAATCAGTGTCATCAATTCAAGTTGAAAAATTGAACTAGATGTTTTTGATAAGTTACGCCATTTGATCCAGCGGCCTTAGAGTCGCGGGTAGCATATATATTTTAAAAGCGCACCGAAAGTAGGCAACATAATTTTTTTGAAAAACATTCATGAATATAAAAGAATGAATATTCAGAATTTACTGATTTTTGCCAACTGTTTTTAAAAACCAGCCATTTGAGTGCCTGGCATCCATTTCCATAATTAATTCGTCTGGGCATTATCAACATTAGCTAATTTCAAGTTGTGGAACTTCTAAATTTATTAAATATTCCCCATAGACACAATTAAAATGTGTATATTTATCTGATTCAGCACGCAAGCGAATTTGCGTTCAGCCCCAAAAGTAGGCAGCACATTTTTTTTGCGTTTGTCCTAAGCCTAAACATTACCATTTTGCATTTTATCAAGGAACCAAAAAATTTGCATAATTTTAATGAAATTTTTATTTCGCTAAGCTTCAAGTCTAAGTGATTTCAATTAGCCCTCAGGGTGTGTGCACTTACACACACACACATACATACACTTTTCCTATTTAATTTGTTGCTGCTAATGTTAGCTTAATTGAGAGTAAATAAGGTGTTTTACTTTGGCTCCCCCAGAAGCTATTTGATTTATTGAGCAAATGATTTCCATTTTGTTATGTAGTTTGTTTGCTGTTGAGGTTGAGGTGTGGCCCACCGACAACGTGTCTATAGTTGGCAGTTGTCATGCTCATCATGTTGATGACGATGATGACGAGGTGCGTGGCTATTGTCGGGCTAATTAGTGTCTCATGTCTGAGGTGTGTTTGTTAAGGCGGAACTTGGGGAGGCTTCTTGTTTCTAAGAATGGTAAATATATATGCTAATTAAATTTAATTAAAACAAAATATCGAAAAACTGGCACAGCGTAGCTCAAAATTGTTCATTCCTAATTGACTCATTTGTCAAAGTTCGTTTAGTTTTAAAATCAATTTTCTTCATTCAGAATTTAAAACACCGTCACTTTGAAACCCCTGTATGCTTAAATCTAGTTTCTTTAAATAGATGTGACCAAGTTTTTTTCTGTCACCCTGTATTAGGCTACGATTAAAAAAAACTTCTTAAAACACATGCCAAGTCTTTAAAGCGCTTTCAACTCTGATTATCATAACTGAAAGGAAGAATAAAGCCCATAAGCCATATTTTTAAAAGATTACTTAAGATTTTTTTTAGTATTAAGTATTAAGGAATGAAGTAATGGAGGAATGAAGGAATTAAGGAATGAAGGATCATAGTTATGAAGAAATGAAGTATTGAAGGAATGAAGTAATGAAGGAATTAAGGAATGAATGAATGAAGGAATAAAGGATTGAAGGAACAAAGTAATAAAGGAATGAAGAAATTATAGAGTTAAATAATTAAGGAATTAAAAAATTAAGAATTAAGGATCAAAGTAATGAAGGAATCAAGTATTAAAGGAATGAAGTAATGGAGTAATGAAGGAATTGAGGAATGAATGAATGAAGGAATAAAGGATTGAAGGAATAAAGTAATAAATTAATGAAGAAATTATAGAGTTAAATAATTAAGGAATTAAAAAATTAAGAATTAAGGAATGAAGGATCAAAGTAATGAAGGAATCAAGTATTAAAGGAATGAAGTAATGGAGTAATGAAGCAGTGTAATAAAGGAATAAAGGAATAAATGAATAAAGTAATAAAGAAATAACGGAATTAAGAATTGAAGTAATGAAATAATGGAGTAATGAAGGAATCAAGGAACGAAGGTATGAAGGAATTAAAGAATGAAGGATGAAAGTAAAGAAGGAATCAAGTATTGAAGGAATGAAGTAATGGAGTAATGAAGGAATGAAGCAATGGAGTAATGAAGGAATTAAGGAATGAATGAATGAAGGAATAAAGGATTGAAGGAATAAAGTAATAAAGGAATGAAGAAATTATAGAGTTAAATAATTAAGGAATTAAAAAATTAAGAATTAAGGAATGGAGGATCAGAGTAATGAAGGAATCAAGTATTAAAGGAATGAAGTAATGGAGTAATGAAGGAATTGAGGAATGAATGAATGAAGGAATAAAGGATTGAAGGAATAAAGTAATAAAGGAATGAAGAAATTATGGAGTTAGGTAATTAAGGAATTAAAAAATTAAGAATTAAGGAATGAAGGATCAAAGTAATAAAGGAATCAAGTATTGAAGGAATGAAGTAATGGAGTAATGAAGCAGTGTAATAAAGGAATAAAGGAATAAATGAATAAAGTAATAAAGAAATAAAGGAATTAAGAATTGAAGTAATGAAATAATGGAGTAATGAAGGAACGAAGGTATGAAGGAATTAAAGAATGAAGGATCAAAGTAATGAAGGAATAAAGGATTAACGTAATGGAGTAATGAAGGAATAAGACAATGGAATAATGAAGGAATAAATAAATAAAGTTCTAAAAAAATAAAGGAATAAAAGAAAAAAGTAATAAAGGAATTCAAAAATGAAGTAATGGAGGAATTAAGGAATGAAAGAATTAAGGAAGGAAGGTATGAAGGAAGTACGGATCAAAGTAATGAAGGATTGAAGTAATGAAGTAATGAAAGGAATGTAAATCCAGGTGCTCATTGAGAAAATATTGGTTACCTTCTTTTAGGACGCTTTTGAAATATATATTTTAACCGCGGGGTAAAAAAAGGCTACATATATTTTCTCAATATGCTCCTGTATTTACAAAAAGGGAACATTAGAAAATGGCTCTTAGTATAGATAAAGCATTACTTAGCTCTAACTCAGAGGTACCCAATGCCTTTACTCGCAGAGATCTTTTGTTGTTGCTCGCCTCGTGAGAGCTGCTCGAATACAACAAAAAGTTTTCGAAAAAGAAATTGAATTCTTCTTATGTATTGATGTCTGCTCTTTCATAAGCTTTCAGTGGGCACCCCTGCTCATGTTTATCAACTCTTAATCGCCTAACTTACATTTTTTGTTTAATTGTTTGCTTTTCTATACGTTAAAGCTGATTTGAAGCCCTCAAAAAGGCCAAAAGGTTTCTCCTCAAATCCATCTCTTAACTTTTCCTGATTTCAATTGACTTGGCTAACCATAAAATTCAATCATTTTACTTTGAATTACACATTTCCCGTTTTGTTATGGTTCCCCTGACATTTCCAATTACGATTGGACGCAAAATCAATAACTACAAACCATTTTCATACCCAAAATGGTTAGCCATCAATATTTACAAGCGTAACGGAACATTAAAATTCAAATTTAACAGCAACCAATGTGGGGTCGTTTACAGCTCATTTGGCTGCAGCCCCCAAAATTCGCAGCAGTCAGTAAGCCATATCAATAACACGTATACGCCCTGCTGAACTCTGAACCTAATACTGAAAAAATGGTCTGCGTTAAAAATACTTGGCAATGGCCTTGCCCAAAAAATATGAAAATTATGCGGCGATTGGGCAATGGCCGTGGGCTTGGTTCTGGCATATTTACACGAAAGAAATGCATAAAAGCTTGTCCCAAAAATTGGACACTGGAGTGGCATTAAAGCCAGCAATGCGTGCCCCAATGCGATTTGATTATTTGTCTCTCTAATACACAGAATTCTGGCGCCTAAATGGAAATTACATACATTTGTGTGAGTATTTCGCATTTCGTATAAAATTCCCAAAATTTTAAAGGCACGCAAAACATTTCCTTGGCAAAACGGAAATGATAAATTGACATTTGTTGTGGGGCTTTTCTGAAGTTTCCTGTTAATGGCTGGCTGACTGGCTGCTCTGTTTTTGTTCAAATGTTTCCGTCTTTATTGTGCGAAATGTCGAGTCATTTTAGTGCGGAATTGTGTTTACCGAAAAATTTTATGAACGTTGCTGAGGCTAAATTTAGAAAGTTGCTAAGCATTGAGGGGAGTATTAGGCGAATCAGTAAAATTTATTTGATGCTGCTAAAAGGTGGTATGATTCAAAAGGATGGTTCTTAATTCCTGTAGTTTAGGAAAGTCACCGAAAAAAATGTTTGTTCTCTGGTGCAAAACCATAAACGCACCCATGTATTTCACCTTACAGTCCGTTACAAAACCCACTAGCTAAAAAGTGTAAATGAGGAGTGAAAGAGAATCAAATATTAACATAAGCCTATGCAAGAAATCAACAACTATTAACCTACTTATCAGCAAAAAATATTCTGTAAATTATAAGGATCAATTAAATTACACTTAAGAACAAGTAGTTACATTTTTCAATCAGATGCCAGGTTGTTCTTAACAAATTCTTGAAAACCTGTCTTGAGACGGGTCAATAATCTGTTGGAAGTTTAAAGATGTTGCATTCTTATGAACTAGGACTGCTTTAATACAATTGATAGGTCGTCTGAATCGAATTGCTTCGTTTATTTTTAGCATTTCTAATGTGCGATTTTTGATTCCCTTTCACTCCTCATTTACACTTTTTAGGTAGTCCTTTTGTAACAAACTGTACACTGAAAAAAGAAGGGGAATTTATAGTTCTAGATGGTTCTCTCTACGCTCGATGATTTAGGACGGAAAAATCAATTCTTAGCTGTTTGTGAATTTTTGAGTTTATAAAATTGAACGCATTAGGCTCCTAATATGGATAATCTTGTGTCTAGCAAGGTCATGACTCTTGTCATATAATTAAAGTGCATGACAGCGACTCCACGCGCACATTGATGACAGACCCGTTTTAAGGTACAATACATAATTTTGAAAAAAAAGCGGAGAAGCTTCTCCACTTCGTCGAATGATCTAAATCTGAATCCACACACCTGCGATGGGTACAACAAAACGGTTTATTCAGTGGCCCAAAAAATATAAATTTAACACTGAGCACAATCTTTCTCTTTACTAGTAGGAATTTACAAGCTGAATTCGACCATTTTTGATTTACCAAATTTTATCTGAAGGTAATTTGTATAGTTAAGCGTTTTCGAAAGGCTATGCTAATAAAACAAAAAAAAAATGGAATTGGATGGTGGAATCCTTTGCATGGGCTGAAAGAACAATCTCTGACATTTACTATTTAAAGATTATTCATTCAAATGTTGACCGCGACTTCGCCGTAAATGGTCCATTCGAATGGTCCAATTTTGGATCATTCTTCCAGCATTGCGACGGTTAAATCGCGAATTATGCATATGAATATTGACACTCTAAGGAGCTCACAAAGACTATTTTAACATCCTTGAATAAACATCGTCCTCTATTCTGTTTGAATTTAAAATTTATTTATGATGAAATAACTTCCCTATTGTGAACCATAGGAACGGCACTTTAAGCAACCATTATTTCGTTTATAAAGGATGCTGAGCAAAACATTTATCACTGACTTGAAAAAAATCTCCAAGCGCTAAACATCACTTAAGTTGCATTAGTAAAATATAAATCATTTCAATCGCAAGCAATGCATTTCAAACCCAAAATGTGCTTTCGAATGTAATATTACGTATACGGGAAGACATTCCCATATAAAAAATTGTTGTACAATTATTGAAGCAATTTTTGCCGCCCTTAATAGGAGGCTGGTTACGCCCTTGACCCTTTATTTGCAGCTGCTGACTCTTTCTTGGATTATTAAAATTAAAAGCCATGATTCGTTGTGAGCCACCCATTCACGACCGTCTTGATCCACCAAGTTTTTTAATTGTCGTTTAATTGGATCGAAAATGTCTACTTCTGTTTTTAATATACGGAGATTTACCCTTTTTTAATGAATTCAAATAAAAAACCAAAAGTTAACAAAAAATGCATGGATATAACTTAAAACTTATATGATAAATAAATTGCAAAAAGATTTAATTGGAAGTATGTTTCTGTTGGTGGTGTTCTCATATAAACCAAATCCATCACTTGGTTTGAAGAAATTGACCAGTTGCAAGGATTCTTTCTAAAGATAATTCTGCGATTACTAGCCAATACACTCAACTATGCATTAATGTTAGAGACCGGTGCAAAAGATGCTCATTTCTATACCTATGACTTACATCATCGGTATCTGACGAGAACGTTGTTTGTCTATGAGGAAGGAAGACCTCATATTTTTCGAAAAAAGTACTAGCTTGAAAGATCTTTTGATGCAAAGACCTGAAACTTAAGATGGTTAAGTATGGAATACCATGGACAAACAGATTGTCAACGATGAGAAATGAGTTCACTAGCTTGACCCAAAATGGCAATCACGCATAAATTGCGCAAACAGCAAGACAGATTTTACCGGCTGTTGGATCACCAAATCGGTCCCACTTACTCTCATGCAGACACTCCTAGAAGCAGCATAATATGTATTTTAAAAGCGCGTGCAGATGATCTTTGACTGAGAGGAAACGAATTGAGTGGCAGACGGTTGTGCAACATATGCAACATGGGAGAAGTCGAGTCGGTTTACATCTCAAGGGAAGGTGTCCGATATATCGAGAATTCAGATACCGACATTTTAGTCAAGCAGAGCTGTCCGAGTTGGAGGTGATAGAGGTCCTAAACGGAAGTGTAGGTTGGCCATATTTGGCTGAATAAATTAAAAACGAAATAAACTACAGAAGGATTATTTTGTCCGAATATTTGTGAGGATAACAGCAGCTATTTGACGGTCCAAATGCGGAAATCGATTTGATATCTGGTGACGAACCGGGAAGTCAGGAGGTGTGGCCACTCTTTTCACATTGTTTCATTTTTACTTTTTCTGTATATTTTAAAAATTGTTTAAAAATTTATTTATTCACCTTTATTTCTATTATTTTTTTAATTTTTGATAGACTTTACTTTAAAAATATGCATGTTTATTACTCTTGTATTAAATTTTAAAATGCCACATCGGAAAAGAGCTTGGAAAGGCGATGACAAGCCCAAAGGTGATGGCAAAGTCTTCTGATAAAATTACAATATTTTCAAATTTTGTCTCTGCATAAATCTAAATTTATATGTACTCATATAAAGGGCATCAAAGTCTTTACCTTGCCCCTGCCTTGGTCTTGAGGCTAAGATCCCATTTCTTTTTTTACGTACGGCTTAATTGCTTGTGTACAACAACCATAACAATATGAAACTCCACTCCATTTCCATTTATTTGCATTTGCACATTCGACGCAAAGCAGCTCAAAAGCAGCTTAGCTCAGGGCAAAGTGTTTTTATCTGTTTTGGGGCCTGTTTATTTATTTAGGCTTTTTTTTGTGTGCTTTGTTTTGAAGATTTACGCCTAAGCTGACAGCTTTAAGGCCCCTCATTGACAGGTAATTTTCTAGGCATGTTAGGAAAATCTCCAGCAAGTGTCATCTGCATTTCCTTAATTAATTTATTTTCTGCTTTAACAATAAAGTGTTTTGCTACCGCACACATACATACACAATTTATTGAGTCTAACTACGTGTTTAAAATTCAGAATTTTACTTTGTCCTTGCCAAAGCATTTTTATGTCTTCGGTTGTGGTTGGTAGTTTGTTTGGTTTATGTGGAAATATGATGAAAAGCAAATAAAAACATCTACCCCAAATGAAAAGGAAATATTTTAAAGATTTATTAAGACTTAAGTCTAAAAACGCCAGTGAAAATCTGTTTAAATTTATGGTATGAAAATGTTGGCTTTCATTTCTGCCATTTATCAAGAGCTAATTAGCTCCGACTTAGCCTCATTTATGATACAAAATTCCACGAAAACAAATTTAACAGCTGTGACTTTTCGCATTAAACTTGTTATTGTTGGCCCAAATGAAAAGCTTTGCCAAAATTGCTAAGCAATAATCATAATTTGTGTTCTTAACTGGCTACAGCTTCTCCCTTCCACTTCTCCCATCCACTTCTCCCTTTTTCCTGATAAAATGTCGCTGTGCAATTTATCCGCGCAGTTTGGGAGCACACCTCTGGGAATTTGGGGGAACTGAAGCTACTGCTGTTGGCATTGCTGCACCTGCCACAAGGGAAAACACGTTATGTGGTAATTTATGAGTCATGCTTGCGAATTCTGTGCTTTTATTTCCATTATTTGAAGCGCAAACAAACCGCAGAAGTTTTTAAAACAAAAAAAATATATTGAATTTTATGGTATTTTTTTCCCAGCAATCGCTGAACTTTGACCTAAAGCGGTTAGGTGAGCAAAAAGCAAAGTTTGTGGTGCTTTCAGAAATATTAACCAATGCCACAAAAATGTGTTGAACTGTATAAATGATGATGTAGTTGAGTATTAAATTGTGTAGGAAATATTTAAGACCGAAACTAACACTTCAGGCATCTCAAACCAATTGTCGAAGCACTTTTTCCACTCCGATTGAGACACCTTCAAAACATGGTTTTATAACTCTTCAACAGCATTTTCTGGCGACGAAAATCGATGACCACGTATATTTCCCTTGATGTGCGGGAATAAAAAGAAGTCATTGGGTGCCAGGTCAGGGCTGTAACAGGGAAACTGAAAGCGGCGCAGTTCAGTAAGCTATTGCCCTCTCGCTCTCTCTTTCTCGTAAGTGGCTGCGGTGTTGTTGTTGTCGTTGCATTAAATTTTCTTTTACATATAGCGCCACTATTGTTCATCTGATCGGAAAACGATGTATGGGGGCTTGATAGGAAATGATAAGTAGAATATATGTCTAAAAGGTTCGAACAACCTAACTCCAAAATTGTGGAAGATATTCGGTTTTTTTTTAATTTGCGGGGGAGGCAGGGGGCGTTGTAAAAATCAAAACTAAACTTGATCTGCCTGCAAGTATAAGAAATATATGTTCCATACACTTCAAACCTCTATCTGTTACCATCTCTGAGATCTCTTCGTTCATAAGGACAGACGGACAGACGGACAGACAGATGGACATGGCTATATCGACTCGGCTGTTGATGCTGATCAAGAATATATATACTTTATAGGGTCGGAGATGCTTCCTTCTGGCTGTTACATACATTTGCACAAACCCAATATACTCTGTGTACCTTCGGTACAGAGTATAAAAATGTTTAGTTTTAACTGGCACGAGAAGACTATACTTTTTTGTATCACTCATACGCAGTGTTGCCTTTTTATACTCTGCACCAAAGAGTATAATGTATAATAGAGTATAATAATCTCCGACCCTACCATGTATATATATTCTAGATCAGCATTAACAGCTAAGTCTGCCTGTTTGTACGTAAGAACGAAAATAACTCTGAGATGGTAAGAGCTAGAGGTTGAAGTGTATGGAGTGTTAGCTCTTTTTTACTTGCGGGCGGATCAAGTTTATTTTCAACTTTTGCCACGCTCTCTCGTATTTTAAAATATACCTCATATTTCCCATAATATTATAAGTAGATAATTCTGACCTTCTAGACCAGAGGTGCCTATACCCTACACTCTGCGCACTCATTTCTAGTTGCATAAGTCTCCGCTATAGTCGCGAGTATACGAAAACACACACAAAACTCTTTTAGTATAATAAAAAAAAATTGTATATTAATATATATTAACTTTTAAAAATTAAAAATCTTCTTCTCAAAATCAAATAATGTCAAACTCAAACTAAATTTTTTTACTTTGCGAAATTTGTAAAAAAAAAATATTTTGGGAGCATAGTGCATTGTTTAAAAATACACAATTTTAAAATACAAAAAAAATATAGAAGGCTAACATCGGCGGAGCCTTGCAGTTTTTTAAAGAAACTACCATTGATAGCAAAAAAGTTTTTCTCACTAGAACTTGTTTTTTGATCGACCGTTTCTATGGAAGCTTTATGCTATAGTGATCCGATATTAAAAAAAATTTTCCAAAATAATGTGGAAGCTTATAGAACTAATACATACTAAGATTGGTGACGTTTCAATCAAAAACGAGAAGGCAAAGCTAACTTCGACTGTGCCGAAGTTTTAATATACTTGAAAAACTTTACTCCAACTGATTTAACTGGAAAAATATATATAAGATATAAATATCAGATATTTAAAATTTTTAAATCATTGATCATAAAAATTTAATAACAAAAAAAATTTTCTTAGTAAAACACATTTTCCGACCGATCGTTCCTATGGCAGCTATATGCTATAGTCATCCGATTTTGATAATTTTTTTCGAAATTATGTGGAAACATATAAAACAAATATATACTACGATTGGAGACGCTACGATGGAAATCAAAAAAGTTTTTCTCACAAAGACTTATTTTTCGACCGATCGTTCCTATGGCAGCTATATGCTATAGTGATCCGATTTCGATACATTTTTCCAGAATTACGTGAAAGCATATAAAACTAACATGTACCAAGATTAGTGACGCTACGATGGAAAACAAAAAAGTTTTTCTAACTAGAACTTGTTCTTAGACCGATCGTTCCTATGGCAGCTATATGATATAGTTATCCGATCCGGCCGGTTCCGACATATTAGTTGCGTGCAGTAAAAAGAAGACTCTGTGCAAAAATTCAGCTCGATAGCTTTAAAACTGAGAGACTAGTTCGCGTAGAAACAGACAGACGGACAGACAAACGGACGGACGGACAAGCGGAAATGAACTCAGCTCGTCGTCCTGATCAAGAATATATATAGTTTATGGGGTCGGAAATTAATATTTCTATGCGTTACAAACTTCTGGGCAAAATTAATATACACTTTTCAAGCGTATAAAAAAAACAAAAATTTTTCTCACTAGAAATAGTTTTTGGACCCATCTTTCCTATTGTAGCTATATGATATAGTCATCCGATTTTGATAAATTTTACCAGAATTATGTGGAAGCATATAAAACTAATATATACCAAGATTGGTGACGCTTCCATAAAAAACAAAAAAGTTTTTTTTCACTTTCAGACGGACGGACTGACAGACGGAAAAAAACTCAGCTTGTCATGCTGATCAAGAATATATATACTTAATGGGGTCGGAGATGCTTCCTTTGCTGCGTTACAAACATCGTGACAATTTTAATATACCCTCTGCAAGGGTATAAAAAACATTCTAATTTGTTTAAAATAATTTCTTGTTTTTTCTTAAAAAGAAGATGGGTTTATATTCACGTTGAGAGCGAATCACCTTAATTTAAGATTGTCCAATCTAGAATAAAAACGAGATTTACAATCTTGGTTTACGATTTTTTATTACGGTTTTAAAATTAAAATCTTGATTTTTTTTCTCAGTGTATAGTTTGGCCTTAAAATATTTTAAATATAAACTTTAACCAACTTTAGATTAAAATTCACAAAAATCCTGAGGTGGTGGATCATTTTAATAAACAGATTCTTGTTTATCACATAAAAATCAGTTATAATCATCACCATTCTTTCTATAAACTGAATTTTTGTGCCTTGTTTTATTAATAACCAGTTGTCAATTTGTGTGAATAATAATCCGCTTGTGTCCTTGAGCCGACTGGCAACAAAACACTTTGGTTTTTCTCTATAACTTTTACAAATTATTACTTTCATTTATTTTGTGTAAATTTTGTTTAAGACCTATCCCTACAAATTGCTTACTGTAACACAAATTGCTACCACAATTTGCTTATTCTCTGCCTTTGTTCTCGTTTGCTTATGAATTTATTATATGGAAATTGATATGCTCCACATTATTTATGATATCTATGGCTTACAGTCTGACACATTTGTTCCTGTCCCATCCTCTCTCTTTCTTATTGAAGCTACGCGCTTTTGTCACTTGGTTGCAGAAGCAAATTTAATATATGCGCATATATTAAATATGCTATATATCAATAATATCAGAAACATATCACACAACAAAATTGTGGGAATTCATCTAGCACTCTGATAAATGTAAATAATTGACTATGATTATTTATTTTTGTGTGACGAATGGAATTCACTTCATGACCAAACAATGAAATACTTAGGGCGAAATGTGAAATGAATATTAAAGTAGATTTGTTTATATTTCGCAGGAGAATGATATGAAGATGGACTCTTTGACTTGCTTTAATTATAGAGTTTTTTTCCCTTAAATAATTTAGGTGTTTTGTTTTCTGCCGCCACAATTTTGTTCTACTTCCTAATTAGGTCAAGGATTAATGCAAATAAAAATCTATTTCATATACACAAACTTTTTGCCCAAAAAAACTTTAACCAAAACCAACCACTCAACACGCTTCACATAATGAAGAGGAGTTTGTTGGTTATTTACTGGGGGAGGGTGGCCATCACATAAATCCCAAAAATTAATTAAAAAAACTGTACTTAATCAAAGAACCTTCTGGACAGGACCGGAAAAAAGTGAGAAACATTAAGTATACGTCGTGTTGCGAGCTGTTGCTTTCATTTTGTACAAAAATGCCGATAAAAACAAGGCAAAAAAAAAAGACAAAACACTTCTTCCCCTACCCCCCTCTAGAGTCAACTTTTCTTGACAAACAAAGCGGATATTGATTGCCTCAACATAAAAACAGAGAAAAAAACATTGCTTTTCGACGCCATGACAATAAGTTTGGCGCCGGTTTCGTTGCGATTAGAATATGAACCAATGGGGTATATGAGTTTAACAGGAAAATACATATGAAAAATGTCTATGAATATTTTAAGACGAGTCACAAAACTGTTGTAATTAATTTAACATTTTTGCATTAAGAAAGGGCAGCTACAGTTTCGAATTTGATAAGATTTTTTTGGCTTTTTACTATACAGTAAGTGCCAATAGCTGGTAAAGGTGACCGATGTGAAAAGTGGTATACACACAAAGCGACTGTTGGGCAACTAATGCTGCTTGAGAAGGCAGTTCCTTGGGCAAAGACTACTAAAGTTAAAGGTGGGAGTCCTTTTAAATAGCTGTATAGTCGACCAGCCAGCTTTGTGGTATCATTTATATGTTTAAAAACTTTTTATTAGAATTTTATTTATTTATATTTTATTTTGGTTTAAAAACTTTTTATTAACTAACTACCTAACCCCACAAATATTTGAAAAACTTTTATAAACTCTTCATTAAGTTTGACAAACCAATCAATCACTTTACCATTCAGTCGACCGAATCCCTTAAGTTTTCACTTCCTTTTCAATTTTTATATGGTAACCCCATGTCTACTCCCCACCAACTGCTTCAGTTTCTTGTTAGCGTGACGAAACTGGAAGTCTTTTTTTTTTCTTTCTTGTTTTTGTTTTTGCATAACATTCTTTATGCAATTAACTTGATTATGTTTTTGTTGGTAAGGAAATTTGGCAATAATTGTGATGCGCTCAGCCTGAACCTAACTGATTAAAAGTTTAGCCAGTCAAGCAAAAGTTGAGGCAGTCGCCCATAGGGGGGAAATGTCTCGGAGACGTCTAACTTTTGCGCTGGGTGCGAGTGAGTGTGCCTTGTGAGTGGCTTCTATGACTGCGGGCGCTCAATTGGCTGGTGTAGCAGCAGGAGCGAAAGTTTTTTTTGATGTTCTTTGTAATGAAATTCGAGCAAAGCCTAGCCACAGGCATTTTCATAATGCCTGGAAATTTATAGAGATGGGGCTTTAGAAGCAAAGTGCTGGCAATTGGAATTGAGAAAAGTTTTAAGAGTTTTGTATATATATAGAAATGGACTAAGTATTTGGTAATTTAAATATGGAATGTGTTGTTTTGAAAATATGCAAATAAGGTCGACGAATTTTCAATGTTGGTAATCCAGGTGAATCAGCTTTAAATTGGTCAGCGCGTTATTCAATGACAGTCAAAAGTTAACTGAAAATCCTAAAAAATAAAAATTAATGCGATCTATTTTTAAACATACAAACAACTTTCGAGGTTGGAGCACCAACGAAAGATATTCTGTGGCTAAAAGTAGTTCTCAGTATTAAATTTTGTGGGCGTCGTTATGTGACATACCCTGAGATTAAGGTATCCCTGAGCATACAAGAACGTTTGTACCAGACGGCAAAACGAAAATCAATGAGAGAAGCCAGGAAAGCCAATTTGCTTTTGCTCTCAGCTTGTTCGAGCTTTAACTCGACACCCATGAACGAATTATACTTAATATTATAAGTGCAACACGGTATAAGTTCTATCCAGTTCGTTTGAGTACAAAAAATTCTTGATTTAAGTATTTCGTACTTAACTTAGGAATTTTGTTCTCATTATAGAAACATTTTGGGCAAATTTTAAACTTAAGACTGATTCGTACTCAGTATAAGTACAACCAAGTACGAATTATACTTGAAATTTGAAGTAAAAAACAAAACCAAAAAAAAAACAACTTTTTTTTTTCTGAGTGTACGTGTGTTTTGATATAAACGCAAAGAACTAATACTGAGCTTTAAAAAAAATAGTTTGAAACAATTATGCGATTTTTATACCCGTTACTCGTAGAGTAAAAAGGGTATACTAAGTTCGTGCAAATGTATGTAACAGGTAGAAGGAAGCATCTCCGACCCCATAAAGTATATATATTCTTGATCAGCATCAATAGCCGAGTCGATATAGACATGTCCGTCTGTCCGTCCGACCGTCCGTCCGTCTGTCTGTATGAATACCTAGATCTCAGAGACCATAAGAGCTAGAGCAAAAATTTTTTTAGTGTAGACTTGACGCAGATCAAGTTTGTTTCAAATTCAAACCCCCGCAATGTGAAAAAACTTTATATCTCCCACAATTTTAAAAATAGATTGTTCGAACCTTCTAGACATATATTATAATCATCATTACTTATCGATCCGCCATACATCATTTCCCTAACAGATGAACGATAGTAGAGTTGCCACCTCCGCCATTTGGAAAATATCTCATATCTCCCACAATTTTGAAAATAGATTGATCGAACCTTCTAGACTTATATTTTAATCATCATTACTTATCGATCCGCCATACATCATTTCCCGATCAGATAAACTATAGAAGAGTTGCAACTCCCGCAATTTGGAAAAAAACTCATATCTCCCACAATTTTGAAGATAGATTGTTTGAACCGTCTAGACAACCATTTTAAGCATCATTACTTATCGATACACCATACAGATGAACTAGCAGGTCGAAGTTGAGCAGGGCCGACTTCAACTTAATCTTTCGTTTATAAAATTATTAAGTCGTAAGTGAAGGTTGAAAGTAATACAACTTTTATTCATTCGCTTAATTTGTAGACAAACCCCACAGAATCTTATTTTATATGGGGCTCTTCTTGTGTACTGTTTTGTAGTCTCTGTGTTTGGTTTCTGGCGTTAAAACAGAGTCTCAGGTCTTTAATACAATAATTGACACTAACAACAACAAACAAATGCTGCAGCGAAACTTTTCGTTTGGGCAGGCTAATAAGCATTGTGGTAATGATTGTTATTAAACTCATCTGTTTGGTTTCTGGCGCTGCGCTATAAGTAGGCATTCTTAACGAAAGAGAACAACAATCGCTTTCAAAAGTTCAATGCCAATCCTCAAATCACTCAAACTATTCTAATTTGCTAAAACATGAAATTCCTGCTATTTTAAAAAACTAATTTGGAAATAACACTAACGGTCGATTTCTCATCTTCTAGATAGTTACTATGTGTTAGATAAACTGGGTAATCGGAGCTCCTAAAAATGAATTTTTTGCATTATTTGCGCAGGCGAAGACGCATTTTTCAGCTAGACAACGGATCAATTCACGTCAGTTGTGAAAGTTGCGCATGTTCAATAGACATAAATTCTATGGAGAACTGGTGGGCTTTATTAGTTCGAAAAATATACTCCCAAATTTAATTATTTTAAGATGTTCAAATGCTAAATTTGATAATAATTATGGCATGGGAAGAACTTGCCTCAATTTTGCTGAAAACACTTGTTTAAATGAAGTTAAGGTCATACTCATTTCAAAAATTAATTTTAAAAATGTTTGCTTAACATTTGTCCGTCTTTTGTCTGGCGTTATTGAAGTGCAGCTATAGTTATGCATGAAGCATAAAACGAAAATTAAATCTTAATCTTAATTAAGTCTGCACTACTTTTTTAAAAGTAAACCGAACGCAATTCCGTCTCGGTTTCATTATTTTTTAAAGATTTTTTATTCTTGATTTTATTTTTAAATGGCATTTTAGTTGCTGAATATTTAGTGCAAAAGGTAGGTTCAGTCGATTTGATCCGAATAATATAATAAATAAAAATGGAAGTAGTTTTCGACTGCATCTAGAAAAATGCAAAAATCTGCGAAATGTTAAAAAATAATTGAAAGCTAATTTTTTTGAAATAAATGGGAATAATGTTACTTTCAATTGATACATTCCATGATTAAATATTTGCACTAGTTTTATTTTTATATGCCAAAGAATTATTTAGCACGCGACATTTAGCACGCGACATATTTTCCGACATCTTTGTTTTATGAATTTGTTTAATTAAACGTATAGAAGAAGCATATCCGACCGTATAAACTATATATATTCTTGGTCAGCATTACAAGCTGACTATTATTATCCATTTCCATTTGTCCATTAGATGGATGATTAGAATCCGATTACTATATCGCCCAACCGCCATAGGTGCGGTCGGTCTAAAAATCTGTTTTAGCAACTTGCAACTCAAACTTCAAACTTTTCAACTTTCAGGTTTAAAGGGCATAGCAGAATAAGCATAGGAAAACTGCCCCCGCAGTTATCAGCACCAAATTTAAAAGTTTGATAAAAATCTATAAGAAACTCACTCTCCCAAAATTGTAGTCTCCTAATCGCAATTGGACGGGAGTTATGAGGCTGGAAAGTTAAACAGAAAAACAGTTTTTTCTTAAGAACCGCTTGACCGATTTTGATGGGTTAAATATATGTTGTAAGTGTTCAAAATGCAATTTTAAAAATATTTTTTGCAGATTTTTATTACCAAAACTTTGGTCCAAAAATGATGATTGAATTTTTCAAATAATTTTTTCGCGGTGATAATCCTTTTCTACACCTCCAGTTTATTTCCTGTATTTTACATTAGGATATCCCTAATAACATATAATTTTTGCAATCAGATCGCAATTGGGCCTCATGGTGAAAAACAATTAAACATGTAAAATAGAATTTTACATATGGGATACTCCATATCAACTTAGTCAATTTTTTTTAAGTCTCCAAACAATTTTTATACACTTGAAAAGTGTATATTAATTTTGCCCAGAAGTTTGTAACGCATAGAAATATTCATTTCCGACCCCATAAACTATATATATTCTTGATCAGGACGACGAGCTGAGTTCATTTCCGCTTGTCCGTCCGTCCGTCTGTCTGTCCGTCTGTCTGTTTCTACGCGAACTAGTCTCTCAGTTTTAAAGCTATCGAGCTGAATTTTTGCACAGAGTCTTCTTTTTACTGCACGCAACTAATATGTCGGAACCGGCCGGATCGGATAACTATATCATATAGCTGCCATAGGAACGATCGGTCTAAGAACAAGTTCTAGTTAGAAAAACTTTTTTGTTTTCCATCGTAGCGTCACTAATCTTGGTATATGTTAGTTTTATATGCTTTCACATAATTCTGGAAAAATGTATTAAAATCGGATCACTATAGCATATAGCTGCCATAGGAACGATCGGTCGAAAAATAAGTCTTTGTGGGAAAAACTTTTTTGATTTCCATCGTAGCGTCTCCAATCGTATATATTTGTTTCATATGTTTCCACACAATTCTGAAAAAATTTATCAAAATCGGATGACTATAGCATATAGCTGCTATATAAACGGACGGTCAAAAAACTACTTCTTGTGAGAAAAACTTTTTTGTTTTTTATCGTAGCGTCCCCAATCTTGGTATATATTAGTTTTATATGCTTTCACATAATTTCGAAAAAAAATGATCATAATCGGATGACTATAGCATATAGCTGCCATAGGAACGATCGGTCGGAAAATGTGTTTTACTAAGAAAAGTTTTTTTTTATGGTATCAAATTTTTATTATCAATGACTTAAAAATTTTAAATATCTGATATCCTATATATATTTTTATACTCTGTACCGAAGGTACACAGAGTATATTGGGTTTGTGCAAATGTATGTAACAGCCAGAAGGAGGCATCTCCGACCCTATAAAGTATATATATTCTTGATCAGCATCAACAGCCGAGTCGATATAGCCATGTCCGTCTGTCCGTCTGTCCGTCCGTCCGTCTGTCCGTCTGTCCGTATGAACGAAGAGATCTCAGAGACGGTAAGAGATAGAGGTTTGATGTGTATGGAACATATATTTCTTATACTTGCAGGCAGATCAAGTTTAGTTTTGATTTTTGCCACGCCCCCTGCCTCCCCCGCAAATTAAAAAAAACAAAATAACTCCCACAATTTTCAAGATAGATAGTTCGAACATTCTAGACATATATTCTACTACTTATTTTGAATCGACCCGCCATACATCGTTTTTCGATCAGATGAACGATATTAGAGCTATACGTAAAAGAAAATAAAAACCAACAACAACAACAACACCGTACTCATTGGTAGAACTTACGAGAAAGAGGGAGCGAGAAGGCAATAGCTAACTGGTAATTTCCCAATTGGACCTTGCTATGAGAGGAGCGATGAAATTGAGATGGCCTGCCAAACAGGTACAGAGTATATTACAGTCGGGCTTGACCGACTTTCTTACTTGTTCCAGTTAAATCAGTTGGAGTAAAGTTTTTCAAGTGTATTAAAACTTCGGCACAGTCGAAGTTAGCTTTGCCTCCTCGTTTCAATTAAGTTTACATGCAAACAAATAAAAGCGCGTGTTTTTTCATCTTTTAAAAAATATACAATTATATTTTATCTATATCAATGGTTTTTTTAATTTCTTTTTCGTCTTTGCCTTTATGTTTATATTTCCTTGGGTAATTAAAATTTTATAATGCAGTGCTAAAAATATTTTAATTGTGAATTTTCTAGGTTAACTCTAATACATTATATTCGGAAAAAAGAGCGAAAACGCAAAATTTGAAACAAAACAAAATTATTCCCGTGGACTCGCACTGTCTTCCATCTTGGAACAACTTTTTTAAGTTACATACATATATTCTGAATTTGAAAAAAAATATTCGGATCAAGTATTGGCCCTTTCCAAGAAAAAGAATAAAAACGGTTTTTTTCTTTAAAAACCGTCTTTAGATAGCTCTTAGAGTTGTCCCATATTTTTTTTCGAAAAGTTTACGTGAAAATGGCTAGAATTTGTCTTTGGATCGTTTTAATCCGATGTTCCGTACAAAAGTTATGATTTTTTTTTTAATTTCAAGTCTTTTTCGCATTATCTTGAGAACTATCGACGGTGGGGGAAAACCATTTAAAGGTATTCTCATCTATATATAGTCCTTCTATTTGACAACGATTAAAAATTTTTTGAAGACATCAAAAAAATTTACTAAGTTGATATTCCATATCAACAACAAAATTTTATTTTACATGTTTAATTGTTTTTCACCATGAGGCCCAATTTCGATCTGATTGCAAAAATTATATGTTATTAGGGATATCCTAATGTAAAATACAGGAAATAAACTGGAGGTGTAGAAAAAGATTATCACCGCGAAAAAATTATTTGAAAAATTCAATCATCATTTTTGGACCAAAGTTTTGGTAGTAAAAATCTGCAAAAAAATATTTTTAGAATTGTATTTTGAACACTTACAACATATATTTAACCCATCAAAATCGGTCAAGCGGTTCTTAAGAAAAAACTGTTTTTCTGTTTAACTTTCCAGCTTCAGAACTCCCGTCCAATTGCGATTAGGAGACTACAATTTTGGGAGAGTGAGTTTCTTATAGATGTTAATTAAACTTTTAAATTTGGTGCTGATAACTGCGGAGGCAGTTTTCCTATGCTTATTCTGCTATGCCCTTTGAGACATTTTATTAATATAATGTTAAAACAAATCAATTGTTTATTGACATATTATTTTTTTTGTCTAGGTGGACCTTATGGCGGAAATGCCCATATACAACTAATAAAATCCAATTTGAACACGTTACAGACTTTGAGAATAATTAAACGAAGATAGCTTAATAGGAACAGACTGACATACAAATGTGGCTATATCTTGGAGCCTGAGATGCTAAATTTGCATTACAATCATCAGACCTAATTTACAACTAATTTACTCTGCAAGAGTACAAAAACAAATATACAATTTTATACTGCTATGGCTACAGACTCATTGAGCTAGGATTGAAGTTCTTGTTAGCTTGATTTTTTTGCTGCTCAATTTTTTAAACACTCAACTCGCATATTTCTACTTTGTTGGCAACTTTCAGGCACTTAACTTAAGACCCATTTCAATGTTTTCCAACTCCACTTGAAAACTGCTTTATTATCAACAAACTTCAGAAGAGGCGGCACTTCACACACAAGAGACAAACATAAAGAGCTGGCATTTCAGTTTTATTGTTTCATTTCTTTACGTTCTTTTTCTTTTCGATAATGAGCTGAAAATGGCTGCGAAAAGGTGCGTGTTGGCTGCAAATTGAATTGTTAATATTTATGATAGTTTTTTTTTGTGAATGGCGTGTGTATGTGTGTTTGTTTTGGGTCTTATAAATGTGAATGTGTAATTATCCTTGACTTTCACTTTGTTCACCTCACTTTATTATATGAATATATTTAAATTGATGGCAAATATTTTTCAATGGTTTCTCTCTGTTTTTTTTTTTTTGTTTTTTTTTTGGAAAACAAATAATATTAAGAACCGGAAGTGGACATACACATACCACATCACCATCATCATCATGGCAGCCAGAAATTTCGTCGAAATCCCTTGAAAAATTTGGATCTCGATTTTAAATTCGATGTAAATTCGTTTTAGCCAAACAAAAATGTTAACAACAATAACAACAAATGGTGTGGAACTTTAACTTGGATAGCCTAGATTTGTGTGTGTGTTTTAAATTGCTGTTGTGTTGTTGCTGTTGATACTAATTAAACTAATTAAGATAAAAAAAAAAAAAAAACAGTAGCTTAAAGCACGTTTTTCAAGTAGCTATACTATGTAACGACAAATTTCCTAATTGGCATGTTTTTCTAAAACTGGTAAATAAAAGCTTTGCAAAGCTTTTCCTTAAACTTTCTCTCTCTCTGTCGCTCTTTTACCATAACTTACTCAGCTTGCCATAAAAATTGTTCCCCTTATTAGCAATTCTTTTACTGTTCTGTGTGTTTCAATGTGTTGTTCATGTTTAAAGGGTGTCTCTGAATTTTGAGACACGCTTTTAATAGAAAATTTTCCAAACTAATTGAATTTTGGTTTATTTATTTGCAGGTAAATACAAGCTACTAACTGTTAAGCCCAGCAAACAGGTATTTATGGCCTTAAGGGGAAATTTATTCCGGGACTAAAGCTTTCGAAGAGCTTTCACTCCTTACCTAAACTTTACTCACTCAAAGTTAGTGCCATGAAATTCTCACTCATTCCTTTAGACCTACTTGACGTTCCGCATGTCACTGGTAGTTAACAGTGGCCAAAACATCCGCTGAAAGATACGTTTTTAAACCAAGCCACAACCCAAACGAGGCCAGTTTCACAAATCAAGCAAAGCGTTCGGTTCGAAAGGTTCTAACACAACAGAAAAATAAAGAATAAAAATAAAGGAAACAGTCAAATATCCTTAAGAAAGTAAAAGTGCGCGCCCAGAGAAATTTTAAAAGAAGAAAAAAAGTGTAGCATACATTTGTGCTCCCAGCAATTGCCAGCAAACTAGCCACAAGGTAAAGTAAAGTTGAAATTATCCACTCGTGCTCATGAATAAATAAGTCTCCTCCCTCCATTTTTTTTTTAACATAAAAATCCCATAAAATCTGGCTAACTCGTAAACATAAATATCTTTGTGTGGGTAGTTTGATATTGATTTCAATTTTTATCACCGCCATTTGCATCTAATAAGCTTAAAAATTGACAGATTTTGATATTGGCATTGCTACAATGACAATTACAAAAAGTTTTCTTTATACATTCCCTGACCCATTTCGAACGTCAATGAGCCGCCATGATTGAGTGTTGACATTTTGTGTTAAGGGAAAGCAGCTCTGAATTTAATTAAGTGGTGTTAAAAGAGGCGCCAGGCTTTCTCGACTTGAGATAAACAGCAAAAATGAAAGGGTTGGAAATGTTCAAATAAATCTAGCCATTTTTTTTTTGGGGGTAAGGGAAAATGTTAGGCAGGGTCTTAATTTATGAAATTGAAATTAAGTGAAGCGTGTGGCTAGTGAATTTTGATTCTATAAAATGAGAGCAAGAAGTTGGAAAAATATTTAAAATTCTTATTTTAATTGGTGAGGACTAGGGTTAATTTTTAAGGCCATTTAGGGCGTAAACTAGCTCTTATAAGAACACTAGTAATCGAGTGCTAAAAAAACGTTGGACATGTATCGAAATTTTTAGATTATTTATTAAAAATTTATTTAAATAAGTTATACACAGAAAAAACAAATTTCCATTTGGTCTGGATATTATCATTTCCTTTTTTGGATATTCAAATATCCTTTTGTCGTTTTTCAGCTTTATTGCATGAAAACTAAGATAAATTTTTCAATTAAATATTTTAATATATACTGTACAAAATTATATAAAATTATAAAATCCAGTCTCTTCTTCTCTCAATCTCTTGGCTCATGTGTCTTTTAATTTTCGCTCAAGAGAAAGGGGACCTACAGTTAATCCGAAGGGCAAAGTTTTTGAGAAGCTTTTTTATGGCTAGTTACTTCACAACTTAAGTGTTAAAGTTTTTTAGATGTTCCGAAGTGGGATCGAACACCCACAACCTCCGGCACAGTAGGAACACACGCTACCCTCTGAGCCACACAAGGTCATCTAGTCCAATTTAATATCGAAAATCATCTATTTGTTTATTTTTTTCAATGTAGGTACACATTTTTTTTTCTATGTGGTTAAAATAAAAATTTAGTATACAAAATTTAAAATTTCTTGAAGCAAAGATTATTAAATTGTCTGGACATTTTTTGTATAGTTTATATATTTTAAATCGAAAATAAAACCTATTTTTGTACAATAACAAAAATATAAAAACTTTTAAAGGGTAAAGTGCTCAATTCTATTTGACCTTCTTCTCTAACTTTACACTCAAAAAGAATCATTCGTGCGGCAAGTACAGAAATACTAGATCGAAGTACAAAATTCTTATTTCAAGTTTGATTTTTATTCAATCCTGAAAAACAAATATATTTGACCTTACTTTTAAGTCGGAACCGTTTTAAACCAATTCCGAATTTCTTTTAAAACAAGAACTTGTTGACTTAGGTAAGATTAAATCGGACGGCCAAATAGGCCTAAGGGCAGCTAAGGCAGATCCGTTATGTTTGTAAACACTGAGAGGTTATAATAAGATGTAATTTTAGATCATTGGGGTGTGACACAGAAATCACTAGAGCTTTTCGAATAAACGTTTGTATTTCAAAATAAAAATGTATTCCTTTATAACATAAGGCAGGGGTGCCCAAAGCCTATGCTCTAACTACTCAATTGTTGTTGCAATGCGCGCAGCTATAGATACACAGACGAGCACTCACACACAGCACCGGTTTCTCTAGATCTCTTTCTTGTGGTTGTTGTTCTTTAACAAATGATTTTTCTCATATGTATCGGTTTCTGCTCTGTCGTAAGCGGGCTATAGGCAACCATGATATTATCATGGCATACAAAACGAAATTACCGAACACAGCAAGTACCGTACATTGGCAAGTATGGTAAATTTTTCGTTACGTACTGTCCGAAAAACACGAGTACGTCACCTTCGTCGTAACGGACCGTCCGAATAAAATAAGTACTTAACTATAATGTGTTTAGTACGCATGCGAGCAAAATATTTTTTAGTTAAGGAGGCGAAGTACAAAATGATTTTAGTTTTGGACCGTTCGGGCTTGTCAGTTACAGTCCGTTTGCTTGTAGATATTTTAAATCACTCTACTGTGACGGATGAATCATTATATTGCTAATTTACAAAGTAGATTTATTAGCTATCGGCATTCAAAGTGCCTTACCATATTTTTACGAAATTTAGTTTGGGTCTGAAATTAAAATCGTTTTGTACTTCGCCTCCTTAAAGCCTAATACGGAGAGCAACAAAAAATTCATTTTTTTACAATACTTCATAGAAATATAAACAATTTCATACAGTTCATGAACATCAAAGCAAAGCCAAAGTGTTTCTATTTTTATGAAGAATTGTGAAAAAGTGAATTTTTTGTTGTTCTCCGTATTAGGCTTAACTGGAAAATATTTCGCTCGCACGCGTACTAAACACAAAATAGTTCGGAATTTTTTTTTTTGACGGTCCGTTACATTGAAGGTACCGTACTTTAGTTTTGAGTACACTACGTTACAAGGCATTTACCGTACTTGCATGTGTACGGTACTTGACTGTGTTCAGTACTTTTGGTGTGCCGAACGTAAGTACGGAACTTAGTACGGTACTTTGAGTTTATATGGTAAGTCACAAGTATATCATCGGTTGCTAGATCTGGTGGCGAATATTTAGCGAATTGAAACCGACTGCTCAAAGCCTAGCAAATTTAACTCGTACGATTTTCGCATCATTTGTAATAATAACCTTACACATTCTTGTCACTTATCATATAAATGTATACAATATTAATTTGAAAGGAATACGTTTATACGAAAATCACTAAAGATTTCCGTATCACCCCCGATTGAGTTCTTAGCTAAAGCCTTTATTAAAGGCATCTTGCAGTGTTGCTAGCACAGGCGTCCCGGGGTAGCTTAGCCTAGTGGGTGAAAGAGTCGGAAAGTTGCATATGAGGTGTTTTGGTTCACTGCATTTCCTGCAGTTAGCCAGTAAGTAATCCCACTAATATCTATCTACCCTACACCATAGAACTCGATAAAAATTGATAGTGATAACTCGAAACTCCAAAGCCGAGTAGGTGACCTCGGCATTAGCCATTCCTTGCGATGAATACAGCCCTAAAACGTACACTCGAGTGTCCCTCCAATAGTATGAAAAATATAAGGTCATGTTCTCACTCCCTTAAAAAGATTTCGGAGAGATTTTCAACAAAGGGACTACCCAAAACGGCGAGTCGCCATCTACTAAGAGCTGGGCAATGAGAGAAGAGGTGATGTACATTCTCCACTTCATTCTTGAAGTTGCAGCTTCTGCAGAATTCTTTGTGTCTAATGCCGAGCCTTAAGGCATGTCTTCCTATTAAGCAGTGTCCAGTAAGGGCCCCTTCTAGAAAAGAGATGTTGTCTCTTCCTAGATGGAGTAGCGTCCTTATTAATATTTAGAGTCGGCCATGTAAGCCTTGATACTTCACATGTGTAAATCGTATGCCATCGATTCATGGCTTCGTGTAGTTTGCTTTGTTTGTAATTTAAAAGTCGCAAGTGGCACCCCTATGTTGCTCCTAGCTGGTAGGATCTAAATAGTGATACCAAATCTAGCTGCTCAAGCTATACGAATAAAAATGAAATGCCGAAAAAAAACATTATCCCTCATAAAAAACTGTCGCATAGAAGTCTAAAATGTTTTACCTTCTAGTCCCCCTGTCGAACGTTCTTTAAAGAGCTTTGCTCTTCAAATTTATAAATCATTCGTGATGAATATCACATAAGATGATCTTTTATTTGAGAAAAATTTTTACCATTTGTTTATTACTCACGATAATCATTCGTAAAAAAAAGTGAATAAGTAGATTGAGTGATTTTTTACGAACCCGAAGTTAAAGTACAAAACTGTATATTCTTTTCTGTATCCCAACCAATGAATAATCAAAATCGCTTCCGTTTTGTGTGAGGCAGCTCCAGTTGTTTACTTTACACTAAGCCACACCAGATTTGTTCAGTTGAATCACAGTTATCTCCCACTGACATTATGACAAAAGGCTTTTGTTTTCCAATTGTATACCTTTACACTCACTACGGGTTTTTCATTCATCCAAGTTAGTTTACTGTCTCCTAAGGTATACCGCCTCCCTGTGCTATGATCTCTTAGCTTTTTCCTGTATTTTTTTGAGTATGTTCCCTAAATGCAAAGTTGATCTAACAAAACTCTTAGAACAAATCTTAAATGTTTACAAAAATTAACAAAATATCCAAAAAGATTGATATCCATTCAATTTATGGCCAATATAAAGACAGCATTAACCGAGTTTAAAGTAAATCGAAAACAAACATTAATATATAATATACTTACATTCTAGGAATTTTCTCAGGCCGCGTCTTAGTCCTCGTTTTGGTTGTTGAAGAAAACTAGTTTCCATATTTCCATTTATTTTTGCAGCTGTTAATGTTTGCCCTGAGCTCTAAGGCAACTGATGGCAACTTTTCATGGTATATTTTGTAATTTGCCTGAACAAATTGTGGCTGTGTGTAGCTTAAAAATAAAATAAAAAGTGGACCACATATACAGAACACCAAACATGCCTCTGTACTCAATTACGTTCGTGTGGCCAAAACAAAAGTACTTAATCACACACACACTTACTTACATACGAGTACATCTAGCCATTTAATGGAATTTTAACAACTCACTTAGCCAGAACATTAACAACTTTGAACTTTTGGTACAGACAACGTGGCCAAACAACGCCCACCACAAAAGAAAAAGGAAGATGCAACAAAAAACATTTCTTTTTTGGCAACTTTCAAATTTTCGAATTTAAGCAGAAAGAATTATGTTGCGCCATATCTCAAATTTATTTAGCCCCTAAAATGATTTGAAAAGTTTTTGCTTTTTCCATTCGCGTGCCTAAGCATTTTTCGTTTCATTTATTTTGTGCAAATTATGCGCTAAACGGAGCTGGCAATGATTGATTGGCGAAAAATTTGCACCCCCTCTGGATATTTTTTTTGACATGTTTGCTTTGAGCCTCCGGCACACGTAAAGCAAGTCATAAAAATATACATATATATATATATTTTTTTTTTTACAAAATGTTGTAGGTCATGTGTCATTCTCGCAGTTTCGTTTCGCTTCAGCGACCATGTTGCATGCTACTTACATATTTGTTTGCACTTTGTTGCTGAAACTTTAACAAAATTTTGTCAGGGAAAATATTTTGTGTCGTGGGACAGCCACGAGGTTGAAATTGAATATTTACATTTTTTTTTTCTTTTCGTTTATTTGTTTGAGAGTGACATTAATGAAATTCCTGATAAGTTTTGAAAAGCTGATGTAATATGAGAATAAGGTAATGGATGGATGAGGCAGGGGAAAGCCAAATATTTGAGATACTCCAAAACGATTAGAAGAATTTGGTGAGATGAGCAGATAAGAAGTTGCTAAGCTTGAGTTGGAATTTGTCCTTTGTGAAAGAAGAACTTTTGTTCGCCTAATGACACGCAGGAGTTTTCTTTTGATATTTTTTTTATGGAAACTCTAAAATAAGATTTTAAATTAATTTATTGTGACAAAAGAATCAAAGACAAGGCATAATGATGTATGGATGTTGTAAATTCAAAGTTACTATTACTACGTTTATTCTAACAAAAAACCCTGATTTTTTGCGTATCAAAGTATGCAGTCTTTATTTTCTTTAAGAATTATTTATTTGCTCGAGATAATTTAAAGTCAGTTATGACAGCATCATACATAATCCACATTGAGCATTCACTCATATTGTGGGACCAGTTAAAGGTATACAAAACTAATTAGATTTAAGACTTCTAAAATATAAATATATATTTCTTAATTATTCTTATTCAAAAACATAGCATACTTGGAAGGGCAAAAATCATGATTTTTTAAATGTGCATAATCGTAGTATATGGAAGACTTGGTCACTTTATTACTGTTCGAAAAGGAAAAAGCGGAACTTTTATGGTGACATTTCTCATAATTTGTGAAACTAGAGTAGCTTTTATATATAACTAGATTATACCCATGGCTTCGCTCAAACTTGTAAAAAGTACCCCAATAAGGAACCAACTGTAAGCAACGGCTTTTCCAAGAAAATCCGCCTACAAAGTCCGGAATTTGTCGGAATACTGATGTATGCTACTTTTTTGGTCTTCTTTCTGATCTACATAACACAATAATAGCCAAAAATTCAAAATTGATCCAACATTTCCACGCGGATGGGTGGATTTTGTACAAAAAGTGAATACCATTTTTATGAGCTTTGGAAGTTGCCAGATTGAGTTTTAAAAAAGATTTTGAGCCCAATAGAATGGAAGACAACACTTTTTTTTCCAATTTTTCTCCAATTTTCCGGATTTTTTTATACCTTTACAGAGGGTATATTAAAATTGTCACGATGTTTGTAACGCATAGACGAAAGCATCTCCGACCCCATAAACTATATCTATTTTTGATCAGCATGACGAGCTGAGTTCATTTCCGACCGTTTGTCCGTCCGTCTGTCCGTCCGTCTGTTTCTAAGCAATCTCCTCCCTCAGCTTTAAAGCTATCTTGACCAAACTTTGCAAAAAGTCTTTAAATACACATAGGCTGCACATTTGTCGGAATCGGCCGGATCGGATGACTATATCATACAGCTGCCATAGGAACGATCGGTCCAAAAACTAGTTCTAGTGAGAAAAACTTTTTTGTTTTATATCGAAGCTTCACCAATCGTGGTATTTATTAGTTTTATATACTTTCACACAATTCTGGAAAAATTGATCAAAATCGGATGACTATAGCATATAACTGCCATATAAACGGTCGGTCCAAAAACTAGTTCTAGTGAGAAAAACTTTTTTGTTTTATATCGTAGCGTCACCAATCTTGGTATATATTAGTTTTATATCCCTTTATATAATTCTGGAAAAATGTATCAAACTCGGATGACTAAAGCAAGTAGCTGGCATATAAACGATCGGTCAAAAAACTAGATCTAGTGAGAAAAACTTTTTTGTTATTAACGGTAGCGTCTTTCAAAAACTGCAAGGTATTTAAAACATTAGCGTAGCCGATGTTAGCCTTCTATTTTTTAAATGTGAAACCGGGATGTTAATATTTGGTTATGCTTTTTGTTTATTGTTATATATATTCCTAGCACGACAAGAATTTTCTTATATGTTATTATGCTAGTCACTTCACAGACAGTTTCAAAAATAAAAGAATAAGATATATTAAATATTAATACTAAATATATACTACGCTTATGCACAAATAAAAAATCATGCTTTTTGCCCTTCAAAGTTAGCTATGTTTATAAATATAAATAATTAAGGAAAATATTTATTTTTAGTAGCCTCAACTCTTATTATTTTTGTATACATTTGACATAACTGACTTTATATTATCTCGTTCAAAGAATTATAATTGAAGAACATAAAGTAAAGTACTTTGAGGGGCATAAATATAAAGACTAAAATTAGAAATGAGACAAAACAATGGATTAAATTAGATTACATGAAATAAGAATAATACTAAACCGACATTGACTTAATTTTGACTTTGATAATATTATTTAAATGGTGCGTAGGTGACTAGTAATTTTTTCTTTAAATTGCGATGCGCTGGTAATAGTTTTTTAACTGTATGGAAGCTGGTTCCAAAGACGAAGAGCTTTGAAAAATAATTTTGGAGCTGATCGGATGTAAAACAAAAGAGTTTCATACAACAGTTGTCTGTGAATTTTCTACATTTGCGGACGGAGTTTTCCCAAAACCCTGCCTTAGTACTCACTTTCAGAATAAGATGAAGATACTGTGAAAAATACAGCTTCCTATCTCTAACGGTTTGGGCTGAGCGACGGTCACGAATCAGTCTGTCAGTGAGTCAGTCATGTTGAACTCTTTTATATATAAAGATAGATATCTCAAAAAAGAATTGAAAAGATTACATAAATTCCTTTTCAATTCTTTTTGAGATATCTATCTTTATACAATTTATTATTCGGATAAAGTTTAAATTTTCTTAAATAAAAAAACATTTTCTCCTTGTCAGACTTTCCCTTAATTAAAAGGGCAAATGTTTTCACTTCATTGTCAAGTGAAGTACTTTTCTTATCTTACCACATGACTGCTCAATATTGTCACAATGACATAACCAAAAAAAAATATACAAAAAAAAAGGAATGACTGAAAAAAAAATGTGAACAAGCCAAATCCTTGTCACAGTTGTGTTAGCCCTGCAGTCAGACACAAGTTTAATTTGTTATAAGACCAAGCCCAAGCTCAAGAATTTTTGGGCACATAACACACACCCTCACACCCACACACGCAGGGGTTATCAATTTCACAAAGGAAATCATCCAGGCGCAAAGCGAACAAAAACCAGGACAGCGTTTCTTCTCTCCTTAACTGTTTATACAAATGTCAAGCGGCAGACAAGCCCTTTCGATTGGCCTCACACTGGCACAGATATAAATTCTCTAACAAATTCGCAACGTGTTCTGACTTTGAGTTTATGTGCGGTGAATTATAATTCAATTTTGAAATAAGTATTTCATAGCATACTTTTGTGCGGCGCTGGCAACTGTCAAATCCAAACACACACACGCAAGCGCACAATCATAATTAAAAAGTTATTTTACTTTGTTTGCGCGTTCATTTAGTCAATCAGCGCGTAAAATTGTGGCACTTCATGTATAGAAAGAGGAGGCAGGCTCCCACAATGTATCCTTCGGGTGTTGACTTTGCATACATATCTAATAGCCTAGCCAGAGCTGAGGGAAAATATGGTTTTGTATAGCATTATGGCCTGTCCCGGCCTTGTTTGTTAGGTGTGACAGTTCACTAGAAAGTTAGCTGCTTGGCATAAGTTTGTCGTCTGTTAGCTTTAAGTTGAAATTTTCTAAGGAAATAGTTGCTAAAGTTTTAAGCAAAAAAACAACACTACAGCTCAAGCTTCGTAAATTAAAATAAATTAAAAACAAAGTTTATGTATTCTTAAGACTAACGAGGTTTTGATATGAAATATGTTAACAATTACCTAGATTACACTAGGCTAACTATTACTACGTTTATGCACTAATAAAAAAAATCATGATTTTTGCTCTTTTAAGTATGCTATGTTTTTTTAAATATGCTATGTTTTATAATTATACAAAATATAATTTTTTTATTGCCCTAACTGATTCTAAATAAATAAATAATTAAAAAAAAATAGATTGCATACTTTTAAGGGCAAAATCATGATTTCTTAATTACATAAACGTAGTATATCACTGGTGGTATTTCTACATGATTTTCGTGTGGCAAAAAAATCCATCGCATCAGGAATTTTGGTAATTTGAGCCTTAAGTGGGCAAAAGTGCATTTTTTGAGCATTTTCAGCAACGTTTTGTGGGCAACCTCTTGATGAATTATTGCATGAATTATCCCAAATATTTCTGCGTAATTATACGAATTTTTTAGAATATTTGCTTCTAATGAGAATGGGCTTAGTTACACCCTTTAGTTGTACCCTTAACCAAAAACACAAACTTTACCACAATAACTCAACCTTAGATTGAATTTCCTTCGCCAAATACTTCAACATCCGCATCATTTTCAATTTCCTGGCTGAGTGAATTAATGAAGCCAGCCCCCAAAAAAAAATCCAAATCAAAACCCACCGCAATACAACAAATCCATTTAAGCCCGTCAAGTAACTAAATGGCCGAAAAAAAGAGAATCTGTAGCTGAAATAAATTTGATTTTATTGACTGTGAATCAGGCAAGTGAAATGATTTTGCATTTACCCAGACAATGGAGCCGCCCAGCCACCCCAACCCTAACACCATCCGGTTCGTTAAAAGTTTTCGTGTTCGAGCCATTGTTATTAAATATTTAGGTAATTTGTAGATCTACACCGATTTGGCCCTAATGTTGTCCATATTTATGGGCCCCGCTACTCATTCCCAGCATTATGTGTAATTTATTGGCCTCCTGTTTCAATATTTAATTGAATACGGTGTCGCAGTCCATAGACAAATGGCCATCGAAGGCGATGCGTGCGCCCGAAAAGTGTGGCATTATATAGCGAAAAGGCCACTTAAAATGGTAGGAGACGGAGTTGGACATGTGTCCAGCAGGGGCATTTTGTGTTGTTTATTAATAGTCAGACAATTTGATAAAGTGCCTCCGGGTTTGAGGGGAAACTGGTGGGATAATGGAAAATGAGAACGGATAGCCAGCTGTTAAATATAGACTTGAACTTTATCAACGGTTCAATGAAGCATTTGGGGTAGGTGGTCACCACAGAGTGGTGATTGCATTGATGAGTCCATAAATCCTTCTAACGGCGGAAACATTTTTTGTATAAGTTAATTGAGGAATTTGTGTATTTATATCAATGTTGGATAATCGAATTTGCTTCAATCGATATCCAAAATTAAATGCTTATGAATCTTTTTAAATGCGTTTAGTCACGCTTTGTCAAAAAAAAGACACAAAATAAAGAAGTTTGAGGAACCGTTCTGCAAACTTTATATACCTTTGTAGTTATTTTTATTTTTTTACTGCATCAAATAACAAAGTGCAACACACACACAGATAACTGCTCAATTGCAGGAAGGCATTGGTTGAGTTGATTAAGTCGGGATTTACACCATGAAGCAAACTTCATGAAGTTTTCTTAGTAGGCGTGGAATTTAAAGGAAATCTTTCAGACCTTTTAAACGAATCCTAAAGAAATACATATAAATCTCTCGCCTACTAAGAAAACTTCATGAAGTTTGCTTCATCGTGTAAGTCCCGACTTACATCAATTTTATCATAGCCATTTTGCAAATATAAATCAGAATAAATACTTTTGAAAGCGCCAACTCGACATATTTATCCGTAAATGAATTTTTAACCGTCTAGAAGACTTATTTGTATTAGATACCGCACAATTTGAGTAGCGCTCACAACAAGATACAAGAGGTTTGGGGCTAAGTAACTATGACAAAATTAAGCCTCCGGTGCATGGTTAGGTTAGGTTACAATGGCTGAGGGGAATAAGTCATTCTCTCACTCAGGCCTCATGACCCCATTGCGATGCCATATTTATTCCAGGTAAAAGCCTTTTAATCTTGAAGGGGTTCCTTTATACTGAACTAAAGTAGAGCTGGAATCTCTAGCTTAGATTTCTTTTGGATGTTAAGCAAGAGAGGTTGTCCTAATATCCTTAGTCTTCTTCTACTCAAAGCGGAACAATGGCAGAGAAGTTGTAGTACCATTACTTCTACAGAAGTTAGGATATGTGACGCCTAGGCACGCTGCATGTCTATCTAATTACACAGAATCTTATTAGGGTCCCTTCAATAAGCGATAAGTAAATTGTGGGTCAAGAAAGCGAGAGAAAGTGTTGCGATAGCCATGGACATCCCCATCATGCTCTTTTCTGAGCTCGATCTGTCCCAGAAATCAGGTGAATACTGAATTTATTCGTAATTTAAGCCATTCATGGGCTTAAAAATTCAAGCTCGTTTCTGAGGATATTGTGCATAATTCAAGCTTTCTTAGCTTGGCCCAATCATATCATTACTAATGTTATCACTTCAATCCTTTCTGAGATCACATACAGAAAAATACAAGTAGCACTTTAGACGCGTAATTCAAGTTCAGTGCAAGAGTCCTTTCCTTTCTTTGTATTTCAGAAAATTTAATTGAACCAATGTGATGTGGTTTGGGGTCTAAAGTGTGAGATTTGTTCCATGGACTTTGAATGGAGAGGAGTTGGGGGAAAGCAAACAAGAATATCCAGCACTTGTGAAGAGAAGAGTTTAATTTATATCTATTCTCAATCCAAAGATATGTATGTGGCCTACTCCAAATCCCCTCCAAAACCCACCAACCCTTGGACTACTGTAGTTCGTTCCTTAATGTAGTTTCCAGATGATTTTTTTTCAATCTCAAACCTGCTTAAATTATATTTAAATATTGGAATTAGTTTAATCTTTATGAGATTTAAAAAAGAAAGATCAAATAATTCTTTTTCAGCTCGGCTTAGAAATATTCGAGCTTGCCCTGTTTTCATTACCGTTTCGGTTTGATTTAAGCCCGTTTGGATTGATTTTTTTTCTGTGTAGTATTTCTAAAAGAGGACGGAAATGTTCCAGAAAAAATAATAACAAAAATGTTGCCAAATGTTGAACAGAAGAACTTGCTCCCTGATCAATGATATTTTTCTTGGTTATTCCGTAGCCTACTTTTCCTCTTGTATTAAATATAATATTTACATGGAGCTTTTGCACATGTCAACTCGATAAGACCCCCTAAAAGTATGCTAAATAATAAGATACATTTTGCAATGTTTGTAACATGATTCTAAGACGGGATTTACATGATGAAGCAAACTTCATGAAGTTTTCTTAGTAGGCGAGAGATTTGAATGTAATTCCTTACTATTCGTTTAAAAGGTCTGAAAGATTTCCTCTAAATTCCACGCCTACTAAGAAAACTTCATGAAGTTTGCTTCATGGTGTAAATCCCGACTAACTTAATAACAAAATGCTCGACTATACAGCTATTTCAAGAACCTCCCGATTCTATCTTAAGTAGTTTTTGCCCAACGATTGCAAGTTAATTTTTGATTTTTGAAGGAAAAAGAATAGGAATTTTGTACTTTCTGAATAATACTGGATATTCCTTTTTTTTAACTTTTTTTAAATGTTGCACATCGAAAAACATTGGGCGCGTTTAGCAGAGACACCTTATCACTGATCAACTTAATAAAACTACTCTTATTATGTAGCATACTTTTAGGGGGTCTTGATAAATTGACATTTGAAAAAGCTTCATGTAAATATCATAGTAAACACAAAGGGAAAGTAGGCTACGTAAATCACCAAAAAATATAACACTGATCAGGGAGCAAGTTGTTCTGCTGAACACGGCCAATGTGAGCAGCTGTTTGCCTCTGGAGTTATATATAATATCATATGAAACACAAGAGGAAAAGTAGGCCACGTAAATGACCATGAAATATATCTTTGATCAGGGATCAAGTTCTTCTGCTGAACCAGCCATTGCTTGCTAAACGTTCTAAAAACTAAGAGAGGGTTAAAATCCTCCAAACGGCAGGTATGCCGAATAAGTTTAAACCACACTGAACCTTGCTCAACTACCTTTAATCCATTCGATACCCTACTCTTACGAAATTTCATATGTAACCCTTGACCTAAATAAGCTCTCTTCAATACTTTGCTTCTTGCTCTACATATTTTCTTTGCGTACTTTTTTACCATTTCTGTCATTTATCACAATCTGTCTATACCCTGGCAAATCCCCTTAACTTAATGCTTTGATTTTTTGCTTAACGAAAATTGGCTAGAGCCAGTTTCCCCCCTCCTCTCTCTATTTCCAACGCTGCCTGTCAACAACAACGTTGGTAACTTTAATGTAAATGTATTGGCAAAGTTCAAAGTATGCAAAAGTCACTCGCAAGCAAAGTAGCTGAACACTGACAGGCGGGCAAGAAAGACAGCAAGTAAACTGACTATATAGTGTAGTCTGTTGGCGAGCCATCATAAGCCAGTTCTTGAGGATATATTTTCAGCTTGGGGTTTTGCCAACAGTTCAAGAGTCCATCAATTGCTCAGTTGGCTCGTCCGTCCGTCAGTCAGTCAGTCAGTCAGTCAGTCAGTTAGTCGAGCATGTATTTCCTTCCTTTCTGCGCTGCAGCGCAGAATTTCCGTTTCAATACACTCTGATTGAAAGTCTTACGTGCCCCTTTGAAGGACCGCGCCCACAACTACACTGCACTGTGTCGTTTTGCAATTTTAATGTGCAATAACGTCGATGTGTAAACGTTGATAATGTTGAACCACCACCAGAACCTACCCCATATTTCTCGAGTTGACGACCTGGCAAATAAATTCAATGCAAGCTAAAAGCAATTTTTTGGCGGGCACCATAACAAAAGCTAAGTACTCTGGGAAATATGTGGAAATGGGACACACAATTATTTATTTACAGGCAGCAAAGGCAGCGTTGCTCGCCCCCGTAATGCGGTTCAAACTGGTTCGGAAGAAGCTTTTACTAAATATTTCTGAACAAAACAATAAATTTCTAGTTTATAGCCTAAATAATTTCTGAGATATGGCTCTGATCCACTTTTCAACCATTCAAAATTTGTTGAACTGGGGAAATATCGGACGTAGCAAAAATCCCTAGTACACAGTGAAAAATAGACGTTCTAAAATCAGGACCAAATGTTCATGATTTTGTTTTTTTTTTTAATAACCTTATCGCAACCAAAACGTGTGTCAACAAGCGTGTGCGATGGTGCACAGCGCTTAGATGCATTAAATAAAGCCCAATCCGTACAAAGTTGAGAACAATTTGTTCATGAATCATGCCCAAACTGTTCATAAAATGAGCGCCAATTGATCATGAAACAATCCCAAATTGTTCATGAAATAACGTATCCCAATGTTCATGATTTGAAAACAAAGGAGCTTGCTAGATTTTCGTCAACAAATGTTTATGGTTTTGGAACTTTTAGAACGGGTTTTTTTCTCGGTGTATAGTTTTCGCGCTAAACAATGAATAGAGGGAGACTAAAAACATTTTCAGTTCTGCTTCTGTTTTAAGGCACAATAGACCGGATTCTCCACGTGCGTAAATATAGAACTTTCATAGTGTCTGTTCACCAATTGCTTGGCATCTTTGTATGCATGCATGCAAATGTCATGCGCCATTACGTTTTCTCTTAAACTCGACACCACAACAACAAAAAATGTCCCTTACTTCTTCCACTTCATTGTGCAAAACAAAGGACCAACATCGCACGCACTCTTTACTACAGCCCGGACGACGAGACTGCAGACTAATAATAGGCATATTAACTGGACACTGCCTGGCAGCCGCCCATGTAAAAAAACTAGGTATAACAACAGAGGATACCAGCAGGAAATGCAGGGAGCCGGGAGCCATTGAAATTATAGAGCGCAGATTCGCAGCAGTTGCACGGCAAAGCTTGTAACACCTTCACACCCCTTGGATGGCTTCACTGGAAGAGGCAGCTAAGAAACCCCTGACGGACATACTAACATTCGCCAAAACGACAATAATCCGTGTGGACTTCTAAGTCAAGATGATCTCCATAAAAAGCACCCCGGTTTCACTAAGTACCAAACGGTCTCAACCGGAACTACCTACCTACCTTAAACTTCATTCACTTGTCACACATTTTTTTGTGAGATTGACGAAAAGTTTCGAAATTGTTTCTGTTAGATAAATCCGAGCTGTTCGCGTTTGCAGCGATAAAAAGTGTTCAGCAACGACCGTAACCGATTTTGCTTCATTTTTTCTGTCATTGCTGAGCAAAGTACGGATAGAAAATATGCTTTAACATTTAATTGCCACGTCTGGGAAATATCTAAGTTTATCTTACAAATCTACACTCCGATTTTCAAGTTCATAGCTAATATTGGCCGTGTTCAGCAGAAGAACTTGCTCCCTTATAAATGATATATTTCTTATTAATTTATGTAGCCTAATTTCCAATTGTGTTTAATATGATATTTACATGGACCTTCTCCAAATGTCAATTAAACAAGACTCCCTAAAAGTATGCTAAATAATAAGAAAAGTTTTATTAAGCTGATCAGTGATCAAATGTGTCTCTGCTGAATGCGCACATTATTTCAGCTCTGATCCACTTTTGAATCTGATTTAAACCCCTTTCGAAACAGTTCATACACTTGCAATATAACCAATGGGTGCGCTCACCAGAAAAACTTGATCACTGATCTGCTTAATAAAGCAACTTTTGTTATTAAGCAACATTTGGAAAAGCTCTATGGAGATATCATATTAGACGGCAGAGGAAAAGTAGGCTACGAAAACTACCAAGAAATATATCATTAATCAGGGAGCAAGTTCTTCTGCTGAACACGGTCAATGACTCTCTCCTGATTGACGTGAACATCAAAACAAATTTCTTAATAATTGGTATATAGATAAGAATCGGGATAAAAAACGATTTTGTTTAATGCAATAACTTGAACGATCCGTTCCGTTCGGCTCAGTACTGAGCTGGCACTTTAAAAAACGCTCGTGAACTTAACGCAGATAGGACCTAAATCTTTAAGAAGTTTAAAGTTTTTTGATTAACTCTTTCAAATCTACAAGACCCGCAAGCAAGGAGAAAATGGATAGGAAATGAGTAGGACCTTCTACTACAACTGCGTCGACTATTCTACATATACTTACCTACTTATAGTTTAAAGAGCTATCTATTTAATAATTTAATGTTATTCATTCGGGGGTGACACAGTAATCACTAGAAATTTTCATGTCGGTTGTTCTGAAAATATCTCGAAAAATGCTTCCGTTGCTTAGAACTAAAGATATTATATTTTCTTCAGGGAATAATACCGTAGCCGGAAAACCGTAAACCGAAATAAAGCGTTTCAATTCAGGTACCGGTATCGAAAACGGAACCGATATTTAACATTTTTTGAGAACCGATAACCGTTGTAATAGGAACCGAAAAAACCTGAACTATACCGAAACGCTAATACCGGTACTGTGTCGGTTTCGAATCATTTATTTTATTGATTTATGATTATTTAAAATATTTATTTCAATTGGCAAAATTGCCCTAACGAAAATCCTAGATTAAATTATTTTTTTAAGATATATGAGATGTAGCATGGGTTCAAATCTATTCAAATGGCAACATATCTCTATTTATGGCAGGAATACAGCAGATTTGAGGACCGATTATTTCGAACCATAATTGTGAAATATTTTATATAAGTTTGGCTCCAATTTCTCACCTCCTAGAAAGCAGAGACTGCCACAGAAACTAACAAAAATCAGAAATTTATGTATATCTGACAGATGTTGGCTATCTTGAAGATGAGAAATCGGCCCAAAGAAAGATTACCTTACAAATTAGTCTGTTATTTGTAAGATTTAGTGATAGAGTGTTATATGTGGAAGATGAGAAATCGGCCCTAAGAATAGAGAATTTCTCTAAAATTCTGGGTACCGATTCCGAACCGATAACCGAAATTAACTTAGAAACGAAATAGAACCTTTAACCGCAAATCTCATTTCGGTACGTACCGAAACCGCTACCGGAAGGTATATTCATTTAAAATATTTGATAGCAATTTTTATTTATTATTTTTTTTTGATGTTCAATTAAGATTGTAGTATATTTTGCAATTTTGATGATTAATATTTATTAATATGCATTATGTTTTCAATTTAAATTTAAATCAATTACTCAAAAAAATTCTAAAAAAAAAATCGCTTTGGTTGCTTTAAGTATTGGCTTTGGCTAATTTGGCAATATCTCAACAAAGCAGTAAAGGTTTAAAAACAAGCAAAACTGATTTCTGTGGCACCTTAAAGTTGGTAGGTATATTATTCAGAACAGCAGTTGTTAGTTTTGGAAACGTTTAGATACTTTAGGAGGGCCGTAATCGATTTCTAACTCTTGCATTTCTTCTTACTTTGAAACGATACTACGATTGCAACAATTATTTGATTTATATTAACTGTATTGATTTAAATTTTTGTATCAATACAGTACATGGCCCATATTTAGACCCTTTAACCGATGTATAAATTTGATAATGTACAGACTCTACCCATAACACCCAATTCAATTTTGTATATCTATCGATTTCCAGTTATCTCGTCGTTGATCATGGGCTTAAATGCCCTCTTCAGTGTCTTCAAGGATATGAAAAATTGTGTCATCAATCCTTTTGTTGTTACCATGTTGCTAACAATGCAATTGGCTGCACTGGCTATCCACAAAAAAAACTCTTCAGCCCCGGGACAATGCGACAAAAGCGATTTGCCTTGTTGGCCTTTGTTAACTGTCTGCTCCTCAAGAGTCTCGAGTATCTAATTAAATTGAGCTTTGGTACGTTCGTACGTTTTGCTCATTCAATCGTTCTACTTAGATGATATCACAGCTAAATTTCAAGGCTATAAATTGCTTTTACTTTAATTGGATTCGGATTTGGTTTGTGCTATATTTTTCACCTTTCTTTCTTTTCTGTTTTTGCGCAGGATTTTCTTGCACATTTATTTGCTTTACGGCTGCTTGTTTGTGCTCATAACTGTAAATCCGTTTTCCTTTTTGTATCCGCTTTTAAGGCCAAAAGGGTCGCAAGTCCGAGTTGAAGTCCTTTTCCTGTGTTGTTTTTTGTTAAGGCTACAAATTTGGCGCTTGCCGTTGTCCATAAACTTGAATGTTGAACTCCCCTGCCACATTGTTTATGTTTTTTTTGGTTTTTTTGCGGGTGGTAAAAGGAAAGATGGAATTCATATTGGAAGTTGGAATTTCTGATTTTTCCTGTCATCTGCTGTTGCCCGCAGCTGACAACAGATTGCTCATTAAAATTAATTCCCATCTCCTTTGGTGCACTTCAAATGACTTGCCTACTTAGGTATTTGTTGTTTGCTTTTTGCATTTATAATTTAATCATGGCTGCAAGCAATGCAATTTCTCATTACACAGCAAACACCAAACCAAAATCCCAGCAGGATCACAACCTAAGTAAGAAAGAAAATAAAAATAAAATAAAATAAAATTTCCTTGCCAGAGTCAACAGCAACTGAGGCGGCGCCAGCTGTTGCAGCCTTGTCACCGGTTGGAAAATTGTATTTTAAGCTCGAGGGCTTTAATTGATTTTAATATTTAATTACTGACAACACGAAATGCAAATAAACTGAGGCGAGTTTTTGAGCTTGAAATCAATTTGAGGAGAGAGGAGAAACTTAAGCACATACAGACAGATTAATCATACGCCACGTACAAACGTGTTGACATTTTTCTTAGCATACTTTTTGGCATGCCTGTAAAAATGTCAAATTCTATTCGGTTCGATGAATTCTTTTTAAATGCATGTTAACGTTTAGCCAAGTGTAAGCGACTTTGTTCGCGGTCTCTTTTCGGCTGTTTCGTTTATTTTTTTACATAAACGCTTGAGCAGTGCTTAATCGATCAAACTTCCCGTTTCGATTCTGTTCTAGATGAACGCTCTGCAGCAGTGGATAGTCATTTTAAGCTTTGCGTACTCAATCGGTTTTCAAACATCCTTCCTGTTTTTTAGAGGACGAATTGTCAAATAGTGCCAAGCTAAATGGTTATTGGATTACGAATATTCAATGGCTTGTGTGTGATTGTGTTGATTTTTTATTAATAGTATCTCATATATTCAGATATTATATTACAGAATTAACTTTAATACATACATCTACAAAACTAACTAAAACATCGTATTTAAAAAGTATTCAAAATGGAATGAAAAATATTTATTTTCTCAACCATCATGAAAGTAAAAGGTTACAATACTTTTCGGATTCCTTCCAGGTAGTTTCTTTACAGCAAAAACTTACAGAAAACTGAATTGTGTTTGATCCATTGTTTCCTAGTGGTTTTTATAACGTCCAGTGACTTTGAAATTAATTTCTGGCGAGCACCAAAATTATATTAACCGGCTCACAGTGGGATATTTATCTCCAAAAGTGTCGATTAATTCAGTGAAGCTGAAATTAAACAAAAGTTTTTGCTATGGTTTTTTCAGTTAAAATATGAAAGCACGAAAAGAAAGATTAATTAGTTTTAAATAAATTGGTTTAATTAAATAAATGTTTTGGAAAAAAATCTTCTTCGTTTCGAAAGATATCCGAAACAAACTCTGCCGATGTAAGTTTATTTTCATTTTATACGACCTGACTTAGTTTGGATGAAATTGGACTTCTATACCTTACAGCTGTCATACGAAAGATCGCTCAAACATGGTTTTATTAGGGCTGAACAGCGAACTATCGTTTGAAAGAGAATTTCCACTGCGGTCGTACGACCTTTTCTGGGCCTACGATCTTTTTGGTGTTTACATCGAACGAACGGTCCTACTAATTCCGTGTTTACACGATAAAGTTTGCTTTATGAAGCCCTCTTCGATTTCGTTTTCAAGCATCTTCAAAACTTTATGCTCATGTACATGATGCATCGCGAGTTATCGATAAGCAAATAACCCACAAATCAACCCCGCATCAGTTCAATCGGAACAAAGCAAAAGAAAATTATCTATAAGCTTCACGTCGCGCTAGGGCATGAAGCTTTGCCAGCTTCGGCTGCCCCTCTTCACCTCTTCCTCACAAACAAAAACCTCATGAAGAACTTCACGAAGGAAACTTCATCGTGTAAATGCGGACTAAGTCCCAAGCGTATTGCAGTCTCTTGCGAGGACTAAATAATTTTTTCTGCAGTCTCGCTTGCAATCCGATTGGTCTCCTCCAAATGTGCGTTTAACGCATCGCTGTGGTCAACTCTGCGCTTTTTGGGCTTCAAACTGCATGAGAAGTTCTCCTTGGTGCCTTCTCTCCAGGCTTTTCTTGGCTGAAATTAAAGAACACATGAGCTTAATAAACATCTTAGAAAATTTATGTAAATTAACCTATATTTTCGGCGCAAGGATTCCAATTAATTTTCCACTTCCATTGCCGTGAAATCCAGCTCATAACTTATTAAATCCTTGACCAAAAATATCCCCTAAGCTCTTCGATCCGCGCTGACCACATTCTCATAGAGAGTGGATTCGTCCCAATCCGTTCATAATGTACGTTTTTTATTTTGTTCTCTTTCACTGCAAAAGCATTTTATATTAATTATAATTATAATATGTCCACTTTCATCACTAACTTTATGCCTGATCTGTTCTGTTTCCATAAATATCGATGAAAATTGCACAAGGCTGACACATTTTTGAGTCAAAAACGATCTGGCAGCTCTGATTTCGATAGGTCACAGGCTGTGAGACTGTCCCAAATTCAAAGCCAACAGAAATTTTTTTGTAGGGCCGAACGACCCGTCTAAGCCTAAAAATACCAAAAATGGTCGTATGACCGTATTAGCTACCAACGACAAAAAGTTCATCGTAAATCGATAACATTTAAAGAAGCTACTGCAAATTTAATTTTAAAAAAACTGTCAACATTTTGCTATTTTACTTCCGAAAAGGAAAGAACGAGACCCAAGCTCGTATGCAACGTATACGGTACTGTTGCACTTAGTGAATGACCATGTTAGCATTGTTTTGCCAAATGAAGAACGTACCACGCACTGGCTGCCCTTTAAGAGACTGATGACAATTAAATCAGAAACACTTGATTTCTGATTAGTTTTAAAAAACTACGAATACTACATAATATATTTTTACGTGTCGTATGAAATTGACATTTTTATGTTGAAAACCTATATTTCTAATTTATTACGACACCTAAAAATATAATACGCAATCATAAAACAAAAATCGCTAATCAAAATTATCTGCTGAATGGCCCCAATGATTAACGAAAACTGCTGTAATTCATTACGAAATATTAACGAGAAGCTTACTGTAGCAAAAACAACAGTGGAAACCACCTTAAACAACTTAGATACATAAACAGCTTGATATTTCGGCCCCACAAGTTTTAAAGGATTTTTACCACATAAATATTTGCGATTCATTGCTCAAACGTAACAAAAACAATCTGTTTTTGAAACGAATCATAACTGGGAATGAAAAATGGGGTTTTTACAATAATTTCAAAAGAAAGCGATCAGGGAAAAAGGAAGAGTTGAGCCGGCTCAATCTACATCAATAGCCGACATTCACCTGAGAAATGTAATGCTGACTGTTTTCTCAAATTGTAAGAGTATCGTAATCCATTAATTCGGATGCGAACTGTTGTCAGCTATCACAATTGGACAAAAAAATTAAAGCGAAGCATCTTGGATTACCCAATTGATGTGCTTTTCCATCATGACAATGCTCGACCTAAGAGATGACACATCCAACGTATAGCCCCGACCTTGCACATTCAGATTATCAATTGATTAGATCTTTCAAAAAGCACTCGGTTCGATTTTTTGACGATAAGAAAGAGAAGTTATGTGAATGTGGAAACCAACAGGTAACTAAAAGATGAAGAAAGGTGATCGAACAAAACGCCTTATATATATAATAGATAAATGTTTAGATAGTGAGTTAAGCCAGCTCGAGGTCATGTATTGTTAAGTTTTTATAACTGTAAAAAAAAACAACAAGTGTACCAAGACACCAAAGCAAACAGGTTCCGCGTACAGATGTTAGGAAATCTCCCGATTTTCTCATCATTATTTTAATAAAAATAAATCCGACTTACCTTTTATGCAAATTCAATAGATAAACACACGGTATTCAAATTTATCCATTATATTGTTTACATTATTTCCAAATATACGAAATTTCATAGCTGACTAAATAAATGACGCTGCCTCCAGAAATTTAGATACTAGTTTATTAACTGATGGTAGTTGACAGGAACAAAAATTTACGAATATTTAATTTAATTTGCTTTCCGACTCTAATTCTTTCACATTTTGTTGACTCATTCCTTTGTGTATGTAATTTCTTTATTTATTTTTCAAATGTATAAATTCAGTACAAATCTCTCAAGTAGAACACATTAGTTGTCACACTATTTTTCTTTATTTTGTTTTGTTCTCATTTTGGGCAAACAATTTTGAGTGACAAACAAATTTTGTAAGCAGCTTTTGGGGGACTGAGCCTGCTTTTTGTCCCACACGCTCTGTTGACTTTCACTCACACACTCACTCACAAATACTCAGCCAGACAAATGCGAATCAGTGTTGGAGATTAGTTGCCACAGCTGCAAATTTCATAGCTGCCTGCCACTTTATGGCATAAAGCAAAAAAAAAGAAGGAAAAAATTAGTTTTTGGCAGTGTCGTAAAGCTTCGCCCATGCCAAACATTTGACAACCCACCAAAGTGAAGTGAGCCAGAAGTGTTTTCTTCCCCCTTCCCCCTTCCACAACTCATGATGTTAGGGCACTTTATGCCTGTCTTGGGCTATTGATGAGCCGCTGCTGGTGTTGGTGTTGTTGTTCTTTCATTTCCATGTTACCACAAAATGACACTTGAGACCGAGTTGCCTCGATTTTTTTCATGTTTACATTTGCATGTTTGTTTTAGACAACACAAACAATGGCCAAAGTGGACTGGGTTATGACTCTTTTGGGGCGCAGCGACAAGTTAATTTAATTCTGTGTTTTTACTTAATTGAGTGGTTGGTCAAGCTGCTGTTGGATTGTGTAAGTGGAAATGGAAAAGAAATGTGAAGATATTGATTTATTTCCACCACCAAGTAATTACCAGGAACTTTTGCTTTAATCACCTCGTACCTTTTCCGCCAGTCATATTGAACTTAATGACCTGGGACTTTTGTTAATCTTAACTGACACTTAAAAAATATATATATATAAAATATATAAGCGCTTCCACACCATAACCCTTCTGCATTACGAGCAAACAATAAACAAGTTGAAGTATAAATTACCACAATAAATATAAAAACCTTCACATAAAAGGAAACTGCTGCAGCAGAATAATGAAAATGAAAATGAAAATGTGAAAAGTGAAAAAGTAAACAGCAAACAGCAAAAAAGAAAACAGATTTTTCACATAAGCATGACTCTACGTAAGTTTCGCTTACAATGTGAAAATTAAATTTTCGCATGTCAGCTGGCAATTAATTTAACGCTGCGTAATCCACCAAAGTATAGGAAACTTACCTCAACAGGTACAAATTTGACAGGGGGGGGGGGGGGAGAGCGGGTTGCCGGAAAATAGTATGGCTGCAGTTTTTTTCAAAAACAATGGACCTAAATATTTTTCACCGACAACGGTGTTGTTCGTTTTAAAGGACATTATTTTTCGTACACTAAAAAAAAAATGCTTTACAGTTCTTGTACAAACAGAATGGAATTTATGTCAAGTAAATTTCAAATAAAACTCAAATTGAGTATAAATCATGGTTAAACTCAATATCAACCGTTAATAAAACAAAAATGTTTAAAACGAGAATTTCATTCTTAGTTCAAGAACGAAAATTTTTGGATAACGAATACAATGGCAACACAGTTAAGTAGCCAATTTTTCTTTTATTTTGTCAATATGATTCACCTTATGAACAGTGATTGGAAAGGAACTTATTATTTTTACCTAGGTAAAGTACAAGGTAACTGCCAAAAACAATACCTAGGTAAAGTTAAATGTAAAGTAACTGTAATTAGGTAAAGGTAGGGCTACTAAAAAGGTACTTTTGAAATAAGCCCTTTAATAGTCAATTCACACAAGGCAACATCTACCGTTTGCCGTCTACCGTCAACGATGTTCCTATCTCAGTTGTTTCACTTAACTTAGATTGAAATGTTAAATGTTGGGCGATATGGAAATAGACAAGATAAAATTATTTTCAGAACGGAGCGTTTAACAGGAATTCAATAAGCGATTGAACATGAGCGAATCGCATAAAAGTTGATGGCCATCAGGAACTTATTGCCTTGGCTATGGAGCGAATCAAAATGCAAAAGGAGCACCTGGAGCAGACTCAAAACATTTCGCGGGAATTGAGTGCCCAAAACGCATAATTTTAAAATTGTCTGCGGGTTTTTATTTATGCAATAAAAGAGTAATAATATATGCATTAAAATAATCAATTATAGTTTAAGCATTTATGCAGCTTTTATGGCTTTAGCAGGCCCTACACTCAGAGAAAAAATCGAGCAGATCGTGCTTGATATCAAGCAGATTTCGTGTCAGAAGTTCGGCAAGACAGAATTTTCTTGGATTCAAGAAGAAAATACTGAAATTAAGCATGAATTTTCAAGCTGTATTTTTTTGTCTCACCTCCCTTGCCACCAAACACACAAAGTTTTCTCGATTTCTGGCTGTACAGTACCAAGTTCGTTTGCAATTATGATTAATTTAACTGTGTGTATTAAGCAGACTGTGCAGAATACAACAAGAACTATAGCTGCATTGTTCTTTAGGCGGCCATCTAAGCCTGTGAAGCAGTGAAGCTGTAGATGAAATTGGATAGGGCTTCCACTTAAACGCCGAGTCGCCATTCAGAATTAGATAAATTTTGGCGCCGCATATTTTTCTTTGCTTCAGCAAGGATTGAATGATTTGACCATTTCCTTGAGGGTACAACATCTTCTGCTGTGATTAAGCGGCAGCTAATATATCAGACACATTAAAAAAAATTATTTTCCATATCGCCTGCCGATTGAGTTTTGACATTAGAATCGAAGTTTAGTGAAACAGTTGAGATAGGAATATAGGTAGTCGGCAGATGTTAGAGTGTGAATTCATATTTAATTTTTTCACCATATTTCTATCGTTACGCTGAGATGTACTGTAGCCTAGGCATTATTTATCTTTTTTTATTATAATAATCAATTCGAATAGAGTTCCTTAAACTAAACTATCATCCAGCATTATTAACTAGTACATCGCTCCCAACAAGTGCGATTTCAGGCAGCAGTGTCAGAAATCGTTTTCGTTTCTTCTGGGGTTCCGCAGCGAGTCATCTCGGTCCATTGTTATTCAATCTTTTTATTGATGATTTTCCAACTTAAACGCTTATGACTTTAAGCTATATATTTGCCTTAAATAATATAAATAACTGTAAAATCATGAACTTTTACCGAATCAAGCCGTATTTATATGAATACAGCTTTAAGGGGGAAGTCTACTGTCCCAAGGGAAAAGGGAAAAAACAGGCATTCGGATTTTTTCCCAACAAAATATGACTCGTACATTAAATTAAATTAAGCCGAAATTTTTATTTTAGATTAAAGAATTAAAGAAAAACGAGAAGGCAAAGCTAACTTCGACTGTGCCGAAGTTTTAATACACTTGAAAAACTTTATCCCAACTGATTTAACCTTTAAAATATATATAGGATATAGATATCAGATATTAAAAAATGTTAAATCATTGATAATAAAAATTTGATACCTTAAAAAATTACTTTTCTTAGTAAAACATATTTTCCGACCGATCGGTCCTATGGCAGATATATGCTATAGTCATCCGATTTTGATAAATTTTTAAAAAAATTTGTAAAAGAATATAAAACTGATATCTATCAAGATTGGTGACGACACGATGAAGAACAAAAAAGTTTTCCTCACTAGAACTTGTTTTTTGACCGACCGTTTCTATGGCAGCTATATACTATAGTCATTCGATTTCGATATATTTTTCCTGAACTGTATGGAAACATATAAAACTAATATATACTAAGATTGGGGACGCTACGATAGAAAACAAAAAAGTTTTTCTTACTAGAAGTAGTTTTTGGACCAAACATCATCGATCGTTTATATGGCAGCTATATGATTTAGTCATCGGATCCGGTTCCGACATATTAGTTGCGTGCAGCAATAAGAAGACTCTGTGCATGAAATCTCACGTCTGGGTGATCTGAAAAAAAGAACCAAATATGGTTATTATCTAGATAATATTGACTTTCGTCTGACGGAGGATTTTGTAACTTACACTATGCGCATTCGACTCATGCACACTTTCAAAAAATACAAAACAAGTAAGAATGTCAGTCAAGGCCGGCTGTAATACACTCTGTACCAGCCAAAGTTTGTATATAATTGCTCAACATTTGGCAGTTTCGTGCACAGAAAAAAAGAGTTCTCAGTTCGACGCAATTTAGCCTTTCGAACCGTCGAACTTCAGCGCCTGCGACGCGTCGGCAGAGCTAACGTTCGGTCTATTTATACTTCCCTAGTCTGTGCTTTGACACTTGCAGCGATAGGTTAACTAAATTATTGACACCGTTAAAACTTCATTCGTCTACTAAAAACTAGATTTTGTTCTGAGTGTACCCATTATTTTTCAATAGCCCACCTGGCAAAAAGGACTACAATGGCCTCCTTCACGCTGTGTTACCATAAATATGAAAAATATTAGTGGTAGAAAATTGCATTTTCGACATGCTGTTACCTGACCTGAACTTTGGCCTTTTAGCTTGGAGAGAGGATACACACATTGCACTTGCACTTTGTTTTTATGAAGCTGTGTTTGGTTTGTTTGCCTGTTGCCTTTTACAGCCGCCGACTCATCGGCGTAAAAGGTTTCAATTTCAATTGTCCTCAACGAAAGGACATCGATGTCAAAGTGGAAACATCCACAAAGAGAATGCGACAGAGAGCACATGACTCTTAAGTGGATTCTTTATTAATAACAATTTCCTTTTTGCCACATAACTCTCGGCGAGTTCGCATAGTTTTGTGGAGATGCTAAAAAAAAAAAAAAATACGGAATTATTTTAGGCAACTTTTGTGCAGCGTTGGCCCTTCATAGTCTGCGGGCTATTTTAATTTTTTGTTGCCGAAAAAGTTGCAAGCGAGTTTTGAGTAACATTTTAATAATAAATATAGCAAACGCGAGCAACTTTTTCCAAGGGTTTTTGGGAGGTGGAGAGTGAGTTCATGAATATACCGGAAGTGGGGTAAATGGAAACTGAGGAGGCTTTAAAAGTGAATTTAGAGGAAATGGATATTTGAAATGTTAAATGTGGGCGGGAAAACTACAAGCAAAGAGACCATATGTGCTGTACAATGTTAGATATATTATTTTAAATACATAAGATAATAAAGTCTGCCAATGAGAGCACTAAGAGGTCGATCAAATAGCTATACAGACCATCTGACCGCTTTTTTGTGGAGTACGTACCCTGGCACGTCTCACTTGAGACTATTACTTCTTCCGACAGGTCGGACAATTTTTTTTAGATAATCGGGACGTCGAAATGAATTTATAATTACAAAATTGTCGAGTTTTAATGTAATTTCATACAGAAAATTTATATTTTTTTGTTTCGGGTCCCTCAAAATTCGGGAATTGGGATCTAAACAGCACAGCAAAAAAGTAACGGAAAGGTAGACATTTTCCAACGCCTGCAAAAAAAAACTGTTAAAGCTCGTTTTGGAGACAACCACTTCTAAGCTTCAAAACTGATCAAAAAATTGTAAACTGATCAATTGTTGTGGGTAAGGTTAGAGTCAAAAACATAAAACTTTTCAATGGAAATGTTGAATCGAACCTATTCACACTAAATGTTGGCTATGAAAGGACACTTTAGAGCATATTGATGCAGGTCTAATTGTAAACTATACATTGTTCGCTTTATAACACTTAGAAATAAACTGTCAAAAAACTTTTCAACACTGAATATTTGCAAAATGTCTGCATAAGTTTTAAACGATTGTCCAATACTGTCATAAAAGTTATTTATCAACACTAAAATTTTAAAATAGACTTCAATATTAAGAAATAAATTATACTGTGCGACTTTTTCTCAATAATATCAGTTAAAATTATATTTCAAAATATATTGTCCTCAGTGTTCATTCATCAACAATTTAACTTTTAAAAACCGTTTTGCAACACTGAAACCAAGATTCATATTTTTTAAATATTTTCATTTACCAATTTAAGTGACCAATTTTGATATTTTGCTAAATTCTAGTCTAGCAAACATTTTGGAGTGTTTTTCAACAAACCCCAACAATTCCCTTTATTTGCATTCTAATCGAGGCACAATTATCTTTCTCTCTTCAAGCGTAATCCCCATAGCAATGGTTCACATTCTTATCAGACTTAACACAATGATGGCAATTAATGGAATTTATGTTGTGTAATTCATTTAACTAGCCTAACATAATTTGTGTGAGCCCTGCTCACTGGTCAAGTTAAATGCAGAAATGGCATCAGAGCCAAAGTCAAATGTGTTCATAAATTACACGCACTGAGGCGACAGAGTTTTATGCCACATCCAGTTGGCTCATGATGCAAGGGCGTAGCCAAGGGGTGGCAAACGGGAGTGAAATTTAAAAAGGTACAAATTTATTTATTAAAAAATCAACATTTTTAACTAACAGACAAGACAAAGGGGACTCTTTATTTAGAACTTTAACTAAACTTATGAAGTCTATGTAGAAATCAGCTCCAAAGCTTCAAAACCCGGAGATGCATGCATAATGGAATAACCCCCGAGTTGCTTCCTGAAATAATAGTGTAATTTTTACGAACTTTGACATTATATGTTGGGCGAACAGTTGCACCCCCACCCCCCACCTGGCTAAGCCCATGTCACAATCACCGAAGCTTTGCATAATTATGGTTCATGGTCTAACCAGGATTTGTGTAAGCACAATTGAAATTAAAATGAAATATTTTTGTTTAAGCCTTTATTCATTTGCATTTGGTTTTTTTATCTCCAGAAAAACATTCATTCATTTATTTATTTATTGAATTAAATATTTTCAACGACACACACACAATCAGTTTCAATTAGTTAACAATTCGAACGATTTGTTTGATATTCCAGGCCATATGCCAAATAACTATTTAATATGCAAGCAGCAAATATTTGGGAAACGAATTAAGTACAAAGATGAAGCTCATGATAGCTGCGAGGCTTTAAAATGGTCTCAAGTGGTTATCCTAGCTGTCCCCAGGGTCAGAGTAAGTCACGTGCCAAAAAAAAAAGGTCGCAATCCCATTTGTTGACAATTTGTTTACGTGTCTGGACCTAGGCCAAAGAATATTGCTTAAGGCTAAAAGTGGAATCTGAAAATCTAGTGAAATTAAGATATCCGAAAAATATGTTTTGATATTATGAAGAATTCTGGTTGTTTTCATTGTTAAATTTATATGCAGAAAGAAATAAATAAAATTCCTTCTTAAAGGCCTCATTATCGATGACATTAAAATTTATTTCGGCACTATACTTCATATAAATAAGACAGCTTTTCAAAACCATTCAGCTTTCAGAGCTAAACAAAAGTGTTTCTTTTCATTTGAAGCATAGTACCGAAATAAATTTGTATGTCATCTGGAAAGAGGGCTTAAGTTGGAAACTTACTTAAATCAAAATCTTTATTAAACCATTTTTAAGGAGTAGATAAAAAGTGCCATGACTTTACAAGTGCAGACTTTCCAGACTACACTGATTTCCGAAGAATGATTTTTCCACGGTACGTTTCTTAAGAAGTGCAGGACAGTCGCATGCTTTCTATCTCCTCCTTATATCTGCATCCATATGACATCCTGATTGCCATATGAAATATGATGCAGTGCCCCATAAAGACTCCTTCTTATTATTAAAGGCAAAACATTTAAATTTTTTGTAAATTATTTATTAAAAATGGAATTTAAAACTAACAACAATTAACTAAATTTAATAATAATATAATTTAGAATTACCAAAAAAATGTATTTTCATTTAAAATTAGTTCTAACGTAGTTTTCTTTTAAAGCTTAGTATTGAGTAACTGCGAAATACTCGCGAAATCAAAAACTCCATATAAAAAAAATGATTTCGCTCGATTTTCGCTGGTAGCTGTTTCACAAGTTGGTCCACAGAAAAGTTGCGAAAATTCATATCGATGTTGCAGCGTTGCCACCCGATGCATACCGTGTCACGCAATAGTTAATCGATAGGTCATTATTTCGATAGTGCGAAATATAACAAAACCATATTTTTCGCAATCTGCTGTGTCAAAGTGATCAATTTAATCAAAGAAAACCTGTGCTGTAGGAGCTCATCCACAAGTAGCATTCTGATACAGGATTGGTCAAAAGCATCTGGGCAAATATATGTAGGTGCTGCTGTTTGTAATGTATGAACTACCAGAATGGTCGAATTTGGGACTTCTTTGTCGCCGCAAGTGGTTTCCTGGTTGCATTCTCTGCCGTTTGTTGCAACTCACAGATCGCTATTGTCGCAACAATTGCGGCATTACAAGCCAATAAAATAAAACTCTTCGCTGTTTGTTATCCATTTCAAATTTATTATGTAAACAAAACACCTAGAGGTGGGTTGATTTGAAACTAGAGATGCGGGCAACTTTTCGCACTTGCTATCGACGAAATAATGTGCAGCGATTTTGCATGATTTTCGCAGTTACTCAATACCAAGCTTAAGGGGGCAAAAACAATTAGGACGGAAAAAAAACAGTTAATTTTATTCAAATGAAATTTCTGTTTTTGGAAAAGTGTATTCCCGAACTCGTATAAGTGAATTCTCTCTATGAAGCGTCATCGAAAAACGACGAAAAAATTGAAAGACTTTTAATTTCAATATGGGACTTTCACCATTGTATTGTCCAGAAAATATACAAACTTTTTGAGCAAAAACAAAATCGATTTTTTGTTCAGTCTAATTGTATCTCCCCCCATAAAAGGTTATCAATATAGGTATTAATATCATTAGAACTCAGTAGACCTAATATTTCTGATGAATATTCGTCGGTTAATTCCTCGAGTGTTGTCTAAGAGATGAGATATGGGGATCAGAAGAGGCCAACAACATGCTGAAAAGGTCCGTAATTTTATGATGTCGAGATTCTGTAGTCCTAGTTATTAGATTCTTGGGCTTCTTCTGACAACTCTCCAATCGATAAAGTTGTCGTTGTATTAGCTGCTCACCATGATCCAATATTTTATGGACAATAGGAGCTAGTTTTTCATCCGAATATTTTTGGCACATTAAAGATTTCTTGTCTCCTTAGAACAGCCGTTCAGAACAAAAGCGTTCTTAACTTAAGCCCACCGTTCTCGGTATCAGATAAAACGGACTTACCCTACTTTTGAGAACGAAAAATGCTTGTGTTGCCGGCAGCGCTGATCCGCAACATGCTCACGTATCCGCTCGAGATAAGTGCCAAATGCCTAGACGAGAGTGATGGTGAGGACCGTTAATAAAAAGTTAATTCGGTTAATTAATCAAAAATTCATTTGAACCTGATCTTTGGATCTAAATGTCAAGTACTTGTCAAAGTTGATTGTTCTTGAAACATGTATGAAAGGCTTGGAACAATTCTCGAATTCTTGCTTGAATGAAAAAGGGGCTCATTTCAATTACGCATTCCACTTGAAAATCAAATGATTCTGCTTCCAGATTACGATGCACAGTGTAGTATTGGACCCCAAAAGTGTCGATTAATTCAAAAACGATTTTAAGATTTGGTGTGCCACTTTGGTATTTTACGAAAAGATATTAAATTTTTTGTATAAATATAAAATTATAATATTCTTCATATTTTCAGCTATATCTTTTACTAAAATATATTTTGCAATAAACTGCCATTGCACACTCAGACAAAAAAATCAAGAATTAGGTACTTAAACAGGGGAAATTCAATTACAAACGTTTTCAAAAGCTGTCTAAGTTGGTAATTTCCAAATCTGAGAAGAAAAATGACAAAAAAAAGTGGAAAAACAAAAATTGTTTACACATTGACATTTTAGTTCATTTTTGTTCCAAACACATTCTAATTTTAATTTTAATTTAATAAAAATAAGATATTATTCATATAAGTTTACTACAAGTGACTGGACACTTGAAATGTTTAGCGTGCAGAGGCCGACAAAAGCCGCCATTTGGAATTGAGTCGCGATAAAAATATCTTATTATTGTACAATAAAAATGTCAGTTAACAGTAAAAAACGAAAGATTATATGATTTTTCATTATGCCACAAATAATTCCCAAATTTAGCCCCCTTTTCGGCCAAAGAAAGGAGAACCTCCCCTTAAACTTAAAGTAACATCTTTTTGGATACTTTAATTTGATAAATAATAAAATAAAAATAACGTTAAAATTTTAAGAACAAAACGATCTTAACTTAACTTTTTTTTTGTTACGTTACGTTATTTAAATATACTGCTTTTGATCAGCTGGTTAAACAGAGCGTCGATAGGATCTTTTGACAATTGTCCGAAAAGGTTCGAGGAGGTGCCTAAAAAGAAATAAAATTAAGTCAGACAGCATTTGTGGTCCAAGCAAGATGATTACACAAGGCAGCATGGTCCAGTTTATAGAAGGAGTGGTGCTGATCCTAGTTCAGTTTTGTGTGCTAAACACGAATCTGTTTGGCAAAATGATCCATCACTTTATTATTATTTTTGAAAATTTGAGGCTAATGTATGTAAAAGTGCATATTTAAATTTTATTTTTATTTCTATAAAAAGAAATTTGCTCCAGCAATAATGTGATAAAATATGGAGATCCTTCTGATTGTTAGTTTTTAACAAATAACAAGCCAAAGGGGCTTGGTACACGGATAATTGCAATAAATGTGGCATGCAACATTTTCCCTTATATAAGTAGGCATTAAAAAGTCCATTGCCTGTTAAAGCCTTAATAAATAGTAGCCTGAGGAAAACTAGCCAAATCAAGCAAGTGTTCTGCCCTTAATTTAACAACACGCTATTGAGATTAAAGCAATTGCCATGTCAGGTCAAAATTTGTTTGTTTTAGCAATTAATTTTTAAAGCAACTCTAGGTTTTTTTTAAACAATTGGCCACATTTTTTTATATCCATATACTCAGCTGTGGTTTATTTGAATTTTATATGAGTAATATCGGGCATATTTTATGCTAAATTAAATTTTTATAGCTCACGGCTGTTGCCAGGTCCAAACCATTTTTGTTTTTTGTTCACACATTTTATATTTGCATTGTCTGGCTTGGGGCAAAACATTTTCAACGAATAAATTAAGCGCTTTACGCTTAGCCTAAGTTTTTGTGAAATTTATGCCAAATGCAATTAGATTTGAAACTAAAATGCAACTAAATTAAAATTTATATGGCCTGCCACTTAATGGCGCAATAATAAAAGCGTGGCAAAGTTATTAAATAAATTTTGCATGCGGCTCATTTAACTTGACAGGCAGCCAAATAAAAATACATAAGCGGAAAATGCCAAAGCTTAGCCCATTTGAAAGAGAAAAAGAATAACCGCACACACACGCACACGTGTCCCCAGTGACACGGTTAGATATTACAAGACCTGGCACACAATTACACGAAACGGTGCCAGGATACGATAAAATGCCATCTTTCATACTTAATTAATTCATAATAATAAGCCATTTCCGGGGTAAAGCAATTTTTACCCATATTTCCGTTCAAACTGTGATTTTTCTTGCTTGAGCTGCTTAGCGAGCGGTTTGCTTCCGTTTCTTATTTTTAGCGTTCGCAAATGACAACAAATGAAGAGTCCGCAGTCCGGACGCTACTTAAGCAAGTAAATGACCAGGGCAAGTTGTTTATGTAATTAAAATTCATTGGCTAAGAGTATTTCCGGACTGAAAATGTTTACATATTTTGTCTTAATTTAAGCAAGGAAGAGGGACTTCATTTGCTTTATTATTCATTTCACAGAAATGTTGAAAGGGAACACCGCTGACTTCGAATTGCAATTTCCCTCCCACAATTTGCATTTCTGATTGTGTAAAACCTACACATTTGCATAATTTTTGTCTGACCTTCTGCCCATAATCGTTTGTCCAGTTGCGCACACATTTCTTTCAATCAAATTCCCATTCTACCTGCTTGCAAATTGCATGCAATTTATTATTTTAATTAAATTGTGCTGCATGCATTTTCATTTGGCTTTAAACCAGACAAAAAACACGGTTTACATGGGACCAGCAGGAGGTGGCTCAACAATGCCTGGAGAATATTAAAACGAATGAGTTATGCAATAGGCCAGAGAATAGCAGAAGAAGACAACGTCTTGGCCTTAGTCCCTTTCAACCATAAAAATTGTAAGCTCAGTCGTGCTTGCCGTGAAATGACAGTCCTGAATAAATAAGAAAATAGCAGAAGGCAAAAGTTTTTGTGTGTGTATGTGTGTGTGTGTGTTTTTCTTTGTGAATTCAATAAACAATTTCACGGAACATTTGCAATGATGAATTTTAAAATTTTTTTTCTATAAACTTTTGTTAGTATTTTAGAGAAAATTTCAAGTATTTCAAGGTGGAGAACTATTGTTGGTTGGGCATCGATGGCAGCTCTGCACTATAAATAGTTTTAGATATGTTTTTTTTTAAGCTTTTCGAACATCACTAAAAAAGGCACACTCCAAGTCCGCATTCACACGACGAAGTTTACTTCATGAAATTCTTTATAAAGTTTTGTTTTGTGAGGTGAAGAGGAATAGAGGGGCAGCCGAAGGTGATATGTAGTTTTTTGATAATTCTTATTTGCTTAGTTCCGATTGATCAGTTGCAGTTTTGAAGAAGCTTCAAAATGATATCGAAGAGAGCTTCATGAATCAAACTTCATCGCGTAAATCGGGACTAATAACACAGGCTTGCTAAGTAGAGCAAAAAGCAATCATTCCGTATGTATTTTTTGATGTATTTTAGATTTTCTAAATATAATATCAGTGCGTTAAGACAAACTTTGTCAAACGCTGTGAAAAAAATTAGTGTAGATGACATCGAAATGACAACGATTTTCGAATGCTAAAATTCAAAAATTACTGAATACTGTAGGGTTAGTAACCGAAGAACGTCCGGAAAAAAATCCATGCTGATTGGAATCAATATATGAATGGATTAGAAAATTTAAATGCTTTGCCACAATTCATTGAAACAGCTTAGAAATAAGCTTCTTCTTAAGATACCAATCTTTTGATTTTAATATAAAAAACTAGAAAGCTAACATCGGCTCCGAAGATGTTTAAATACCCTTGCAGAGTTCTTACAAAAAATTGCATATCGCTCAGAACAAGGTTAGTTGAGTGTTTTTCCAAGCTGACCAACAGATGGGCGGCACTTTCTGTAACCATTTGGGTGACAAAGCCAGAAGCCGATTATGTGGGAGCTATACGATATATTTATCCGATTTTGATCAAACCCGGCAAAATTGTGGAAGCAGTTAATATTCACGATTAAGAAGTATAAAGACGCTAACATTGAAAACAAACAAGTTTTTCTCACTGGAACTAGTTTTCGGACCGATCGTTCCTATGGCAGCTATATGCTTTAGTAGTCCGATTTTGATCAAACTTTCCGGAATTATGTGAATGCATATAGAATTTATAAATACCATGTTTGGAACTAGAACTTGTTTTTGGACCGATCGTTTCTATGGCAGCTATGCGCTATAGCCATCCGATTGTGACCAAACTTTTCAAAATTGTGCATGTATATTATTATCAAAAACCAAGTTTGGAGAAGCTTCCATTAAGAATAAAATAGATTTTCTCACTACAACTAATATTGGGAACAATCGTTCCCATGGCACCTATATGCTATATCCGTTTGAACTCATACTTTACAGAATTGTGAAGATGCGTATATAATTGTTAAATACTAAGTTTGGAGACGCTACCATTAAAAACAAGTTTTTGGAACGATCGTTCCTATGGCAGCTATATGCTATAGTCATCCGATCCGACAAGTTCCGACAAATGTGCAGCCAATTTGTATTTCAAGACTTTTTGCAAAGTTTGATCAGATAGCTTTAAAACTAAGGGAGGAGATAGCATAAAAATAGACGGACAGACAGACGGGCATGGCTATATCGACTAAGCTCATTATGCTGATCAAGAATATATATACTATATGGGGTCAGAGATTCTTCCTTCTATACGTTACAAATATCTGCACAATTTAAATATATCCTCTCGGAGACGCTTCCTTCTACGCGTAACAAATATCACAGAAATTGTAGTATACTCTCAGAAAGGGTATAAAAATCTTCCAGGCCGTGGGTGTTTCATTATGAAGCTGAGGGTGGATGGCAAGATGTGCTTGTTCGCGTCGTGGTGTTCAAGAAGAATATGAAATAAAGAATTTGAAACTCGACGGTTTTAAATTTATGGTTTTCAGCATGATTTATCGAGACTTTGTAGTTAGAAAAGTTGAGGCGGGGGCCGTTTTGAGCCTCTCTTTAAAACCCCTGACCGTTTTAGTCTTGCCTTCGTGTAGATTTGGGTGGATACTCCCTTTATAAGTATGCTTTTGTCAACCGCATAAGCAATTTATTTAGGGGCCTCGTACCTGTCGTACCTTTTTAAAAGGCGAAAATGTGTGCTCCTCATATACGCGTCACTCCGGGTTGTTTAACCACTGGATGACGGCTGGGTGTAAATTGGTCGATCTTAGACAGTCATTTATCACTGTTGTGGGCAAGTTGTTGAATGCGTATCTTAAAGCCCCCAGCGCATATTCCTTATTGGGGTAGAAAGTTTTCTCTGCGGATGCTACAAGGGAGCGTAGCGCAATGTAATCGACATCAGGTGTCCTTTTCATTTTCTTGAGTAGGAAGAGGCTACACTTTCCTGCTTTTGGCAGAAAGACTGTCCATTTTAAATCTCTAAAATAAATTTGGGGCCATATATATATTTTGTTTGACTCTGTTTTTTATTTCTTTATCAACAATTCTCTCTGGCAAATCACTTTTATATTCATGGCCTTATATTTTGGAGCTCACTAAAAACATACACAGCGAAGCTGTCCCCAAAGTACCCCAATTTTCTTTGGTCATTATCTTAAATGGAAAAGACAAAACTTTTTCCCATTTAGTTTCACTTATCTAACCACTTGGGTTCATCAGCAGTTTTGTTTTTGTTGTTTCTGTTGGGTTCTTTATGACACCTCGTTGGCGAACTTGGGCCGGGATTGATGAATTTCAATTTAAGGGGCTTATTTATGATTGCGATAATTTGTTGATGTCATATTAATAATTCAGCACCTGAGGTTATTCAGCGTAAAAATATTTCGCAGTCACGAAAAATTACAGTTGACTTAATTTATAGCCGGGCAATTTTTTTGCTGATTTTTTGCTGTTGTTGTTGTGTTGGGCAGAGTGCGTGTCATTTGGCAACAGCCTTCGGTGAATGCAATCGATATCAGTTGTTGTGGTTGTTGGTGTTGCTGTTGTGGGTTGGTGTAAAACGCAAACATCTATCAACGCGTTTAGAGTGCGTTTTTGTTGATTTAAGTCAGGCGAAAGCGAATGGGAAATAAATGACTATGCATGTAGCACGTGCGGAACAAAAAAAAACAACAAGTTTGACAAATTGGCAGGAAGTTGTTGTTTTACATATTGATTGAAGTGCTCAATTGATACATAAGTTGATAAACTGGATTGAATTAAGTGTAATTTTTTTAAAGCATACTTTTATGGGCAAACTTTTTAATCGATACAATTTCATAATCCAATCCAACTGGGGAACCAACTCAATGTCATTCTCACGGAACATCTTTATATTGGTTAGAGGGAATGATTTAGTGCCATGTTGGCTATTAAAAGCGTTGCACACACTCGACACTTGACAGCCGACACACACAGGCCATCAACAAAATTGTGGCCAACATTGCCAGCACTTGCCAGCACACCTGCCGCCACCTCATCCGCAACCTTGTGCTGCATACATACAGAACAGAACAGCACGAAGCCATTTTTCAAGCCACAAAAGCGAAACTGTTTTCTGTTTCGGTTGCGCTTTCGCTTTCCTTTTTCTCCCTCCCTACCCCCGCCCTTCTTTTTTATTGATAGTGTTTTGGCAACACAAAAAAAAAACGAAAACAAAAATAACAAAAATGCCTTACGTGTCAATTTATTATAACTCTATTCAAGGCCAAAACATTGAATAAGCTGACCCAGGCTGAAAGGCAGAGTCAATATTTCTCTATTTATGGCAAAAATCGATCGGGGGAAACTTTTTTTAATCTGATTAAAATAACGAAAATCTCTTATTGGTTCGTCTAAGCCGATTTACTACATTTTGCTTTTCCACTTTTAATTACAGCAAAAGCCGCAACAAAAATTCAAGCCGTCTATCGAGGCCACAAAGTGAGAGAAACCATGAAAAAATCGGAAACCAAAACTACAACCAACAATGGCAGCGCCAATGCTGCTGCTCCTCCTGCTGCTGCCACTGCCGAAGCAGCCTCATCTTCTGTCGAGCAAACCAAAGCAGAGCTCGAGGCTGAATTTGATCCCAATGACAAAGGTAAAGTTGCAGTAGCAGTTAATTTTTTTTTGTGTAGGTAAAAGTATTTGTTGACTTACAAAAGCCAAGAAAATGTCATAGAAAAGGAAAGGTAAAGAAGGCAATTGAATTGAACGAAAAGAGCTTTATTTTGGGGACTTGTCTTTGGTTAACTTTTTTTTTTGGGTGTGATTTTCTATGGCCTTGTTAGGAGGACGCAGTTTTTACTTAGTGAAACTTCTGCTCTGACAACAGGTAGGCAAATTTAAAGTTAGATCATCTATACAAAGTTTATATAAAAAACTTCGTTCTGACTGGCTGACTGACCATCTACGCACAGCCTAAACGGCAAGAGATAGAATGCTGCAACTTGGACAGTAGATTCCATATGCGGTCAAAGTGGGAGCTAGGGCTTTGTTTTGGACAATCCCATCCCTAAGGAAAATGCCAGTGAATAATGTAAAAAACAAGCAAAAACTTTATTTTTGAGCCGGTCAAGTAACCACTCTTTTTCATGCCTAAGCCCGAACAAAAGCGAAAGGCGGCGAAGCGACCGTTTAAATTGTACTTCCTATGAAAGAATATCGATTTAGCCTACATAGGGCAGGCGAAACTTAGTGTTTCTGTCATCTGTGCAGCTGTTAGGTGTGTTAAGGATTCCTGTAACTGGAAAAATAATTCTTCAATGTGAGAGAATCCACCACCGAGGTTTGAAAATGAAAGCGGAGTAGACCGATGTGTATAATTATCCTTTGTTAGCGTCAAATAAATTTTTTTTTAAATTTCTAATTTCGGAAAATCTACCTCTAAGGTGGGAAAATGGGGGCACGGTTGGGTATCCGGCAAAACGTTTTTTTAAAATGGTTTGTAAACTCCATAGACCAAATAAATTAAAGCCTCCATTTTGGAAAAATCCAAGGTCGGTAAATGGGTAAAGGGACTGGTTTAAGGACTAACATTATAATTGGGCCGGTGTTCAGGAATATTCAATTTATGAGCTCCATGGAAAATTATTTTCCAATTATAGAAAATCTACTCTCCAGGTTTGATAGCACTGGGAAAGTCGAAAAAAAGACATGACCAACTTTAACGGTTTTCTCCTATTTTGGGCTTACAACTTGTAACATATAACATATTTGGCTAAGTGATTACAGTAGAGCTAACATTTCGTTTTAAATGTAAAGTGATAAAAATGAAAACGACAAATGATATAAATAAATGTTAAGTGATAAAAAAGTAAAAGTGATTGTTATTTACGAACCCTGCTTACAAGATATTTCGGCTTTTCCTTTCACAATGTAAGCAAAATGTAGTTTGTAATCTCTACGAAGACATAAATAAATTATAAATTCTCAGCCAGTGGCTTATTTCATCTACCTTCTCCTTTAAGATCTCTAAGCGGCAATAGCTTATGGTGACACGAACTAGCATGTATCTCTGACATGTCTACCTTTTCATCTCGTTGCTTTGACTTCTCAAGCGAGCCTAATTAGCCGTTGCCGCCCATTGTCACACATATGAATGCCAGATGAGCCGCCCTGCCCACCATAATTAAGCCCAGAGTAAGAAAGGCCGAAGAGCTGTGTGTGGTGACACACGTCAGTTATGCGTCTTGGGCCCTCAACTGGGTTTTTAATGAGCCATCTCCCACTGCTTCAGCTAGACAAATTATGACTAAAAAATTGTCACTGGCTTTGAAACGGCTTAATAGGGTTAAGCAGTCTGAGGCTTCGTTTTCGTTATTTATGAATTCTGTCAGAGCAACCTCAAAATACCCAATGGGCCACCGCCTGCTCGTCCCTAACTCTGTATGTTGGTTGTAAAGTTAACAAAGCCCCCGAGACATTTGCCTGTCATTTGCAGGCAACTTTAAGTTAAATTTAACTTTTTGTTGACAAATTTTTTTGGCGCAAATATGTTGCGTAATAGGAAAGTTTGCTTTGCGGTTTTTATTTTTATTTTTTTGCGGCATTTGGGGAGAGAATGTTTTGGCTTTACAAACTGTAATTCTGGCATGTAAAGTTGCTGATTTGCTGACAATGTGCCAATGGCAGGGATTAGCTGTAGTGGCTTTTGGATGACAAATATTTGGGATTATATATATTTAATTGATTAATGGAGGGAACATATGCCATGCTCATGTGCGGTTTTTAATGAGATAAGTTTTGAACATATTCGAAAGATTTGACAATTAAAGTATTCACTTTGTTGTTACAAAAATTTTAATTTCTAGATAAATTGAAGCGAATGAAGAAAATGTAACTTATATGGACCGCTTGCTTATCTTCACTCTTTCTGTCGAGGGAACAAAGTCTTAGGCAATTGATTTTTCTATATATAGTGCATAGAACGGGTCTGTGTTGTAGATTGTTGTGCCGGGATAGGTCGGTGCCGGCTCGGGGCGGTCGTCTGTGAGCTTTTCCCGGCGTCCGGTTCAATGGTTGCGGGACTGCCCGGCGGCCCGTGGCTTTATCGCGTCCCCAATCTGCTTCACATGAAAATTAAAACGGAGACTGCTCCGCGGTGGGGTGGTGTCTACAGTTATCATATATACTATTGTATTTTTGGTTATAGTAAAGTTTTTCGGTATTAAAACTCACACTTTATTAATTTATTATTTCCGTTATGGCTTCTCGATTGGATCACATCTTATCTTAAGGCCACAACTCAAAAAGTAGTTTTTAATAATTATATTTCTTGTCCAGTTTTGTGACCTCAGGAGTTCCCCAAGGAAGTCATCTTGGCCCTCTTCTCTTTGGGTTATTTATAAATGATCTTCCCAATATTCTTAAACTTCTCGTGCACTTATGTACGCGGATGATCCAAAAATCTTTTTAAGTCGCAACTCTCCTCATAACTCTGCCCTGCTACAGATTGATTTAATTTTTTATGTGTTGCTGTAATAATATGTTATAATTAAATAGTGGCAAGTGTAAGTCGATGATTTTCTATCGCAGACTTTCACTTCTACTCACTGTTTTGTTAAACTCGCACCAGCTAGAAATGGTTAATCCTTTGCCGATCTGCCGATTATTTGGATCGTCTGAGGGGCTATCCAAATTGGCTTGCTAGACGTTTGTTAAGAAGACGATGGAGAAGAGGCATTTATATGAGGAGACGCCTGAAGAGAATTCATAAATATGACCTCCCTACAAGACCCATTTAGTGAATTAGAATAATGTGCGTTGTTCTCTGGATTTATACGGAGAACTATACATTTAAACCAGCTGTGGATTCCTTTATAAAATAACTTTTATTTTAATTCACAAATTACCTAATGCAAATTTCTATATTTAGAATAAGGTAACAATTAAATTGAAAATAAAACCAAACCTAAAAAAATGAAAAAGGGGATTACACTTAATCGAAGACTAACTTTTAAGGCACATATTCAACTCTCTGTGAAGCGCTGGTCTAAGCAGTTTGAGGATCCTTATATAACCAAACTTTTATTAACATTACTCTTAAGGCCGTTACTAGAGTTTGGCTCATGCGTTTTAAACACTCAATCCATTACTCTGTGTGCACCAATTGAATCTATCCAAAAGCAATTCCTCTTGTTTGCTCTGCGAAACCTACGTTGGGATCCACTTTTAAGCAAGTCTGCAAACCGGTCCGTAACCGAAACTCTAAGAACCGGTTCGGTTCGGGTTTCTTGAATGGGCCGAACCGAACCATGAACCGAACCTCCTACATTTTTGATCCCTCGAACCTGAACCCGAGACGAACCACTTATTCAGAAAAAAAGATTCGGTTCAAGATATTAAGTAATTTTTTTCTCGATATGGTTATTTAAAATTTAACTTTAAATGACTTTACGACTGACTGTAAAGAAGGGAAGTCTATAAGAACAATAGAAAGCAATGAACCGTTGTGAAATATAAAATCGGTCAATAATGTTATAGATTCATTCGAAAATTGCCCAAGAGAACATACATCGAAAATAATTAAATAATTTGGAAAGGTCTTTAAAAAATATTCTTCTAACTTAGTTGTACGAGCATTTTCAACACTTTAATCTGTTTCTTCCAGTATAAGATTTAGTAGAAATGAACAGTTCCAGAATGATATAATGCCTAGACAGTCGAAAAAAGATATCCGGACTTAAATCAGTCCCAATAAATGTCAGTTGATGGTGGATTTCAGATTTTATGAAACCAATTAGGTTCGACTCGTACCAGAAATTTTAATCCGAAGTTCGGGACTTGAATTAACTTAAACAGGGCAAGATCGCCTAAATTATATTTTTTAATAATAGATGATAAAACTAATTGAATCGTATAAATTAATCGTAAATAAAAGCTTCACATTATTTTTTTTTCAAGTGAACCTAGGTTCGAACCAAAACCTGGGGTTCAGAGGATCCAGGAACCGGTCCGTGAACCAAACCCAAAGATTCCTCACTGGTTAGAACCTCCGAACCGAACTTCTTCTGAAATTTGGGAGGTGAGCAGCCCTGCTATTAAGACTCGCTCCTTACATATCTAGGCTCAAACTTCTAGATTTACCAACACTAGAGCATAGACGCACCATGCTGAGAATAATGTTCTTGCGGAAGCTCATTAAAGATTAAATTATTCGGTATTTCAGTAATTCGTAGCGACTTCTGCTACCTTTGAGTCAACCCTTCTGAATACCTTTCCTGCGAGGAGGGTCGTAGTAAGTCATTAGACTAACTAAATTTCCCCCATTGAATAAGAAGGCATTTCTTCCTTGTACCTTATTTCCTTTTTAGATACCTAAATGTAACTGTTTGAAAATGATGAAGTTGCTAATAACTAAATAAATATAGGCGTCATTTTTGTAATTTAATTTTAAAAAATCATGAAACGTAATAGTTTGGAGACAAGATTTGACCAAAAATTGGAAAATCAGTGATAATTATGTTAAATTTGCTACGCAATTTCTGGTCACACTGCTCTTTTACCAAAAGTAATTAAAGTTATCAATTGTATGGCTGCTATATGATATATAAAATTGATGTTGACATTTCGAAGTTTCGTTGAAATAGCTTTGAAACTGACTGCGTGGCGAAGCTTTCTTTTTTAATAAATTAAATATTCTTAGAAGTTATATCATGGTGGTTTACGCTATGAACAAATTTAACTTAAACTTTAGCTACATTTATGTAATATTATGTAGTAACGAATAAATTTTTTTAGCCATAGTAAAATACTATTTATATCAATTAACTCGAGATTGGTCCGATAAACAGAGACTGAGACATCAATTTAAAAAACCCTTTTTTCCGGGTTTTTTTTTCAATTCTAGAAATTGTTTATAAAAACAACAGAAACATTTTTTTGAGGAAATTGTTTTTAATAAGAAGATTATTTTATTCCTATTTGCCTCGAACGCATTGACGATTTATATGTGAAACATATGAAGGGGCTGTGCTTTATAGAATTGAGGCCTCAAATTAGAAGATTGCAAATAAACACACACGGAAGCTTGTCAAAACCGCGAATTACATTTTCATGAAATAATCGGTGTCGAATTTCGTATTTTTTATTAAAATCAAAAATGATGAGTCCAAAATCCGTTCGGTTTTAAAAAGAATGACCCATATAGAGTGAAGATAAAGACCTGTAAGCATTTACCTAATTTCATTTTTTTAAGTACCTGCTCTATATGCCATGCCACGTTGAACAGATACCAAACAAAAGCAGTTAGAACAGTGATCAGTATACCAAGTTACCGTTCCACAAACTGAACTGACAAACAGATGGCCTAGTTCTAATTGCGTTGTTTGTGTTGCAGCCCGCATCTAAAACAATAACAGTTTCTTTGAAATAAGAGTAGAGCAAAAAATAAAAAACCCGCATCTGATCCCAGCCAAAGCTTAGCACAAACGAAAACAACAACAACAATTTACGGCATTGCATATGCAAATGATTGCGCACACAAACACACACACACACACACACAGATGCAGGACAAAAATCGAAAGCCAGCAAAGCCATTAAAGGATATTTTCTTGTTGCATTTTGGCAGGTTTAGCTTTTTGGCATTTGCTTTGTGAATAAAAGCACACTAATTTGCACAGACACAAACACACGCACACACACACTAACACACACATACGCTTAGAAAGAGAGCGATATGAAGTTACGCCTATTTGGCCTAATGCCTTTTAGGCGCCTTGTTGTCTGGCAATTTGTTGTGTGTGTATGTTGCCCTCATTCTGGCATGGCATAATTATAGTTTACTAATTGTTGTTTATGCCTGAAACGAGGCGATCAGAGGAAAATTGTAGTTTGTGTAGTGCGTGTATGTGAACAATTGTAAATTGGCAGTTAAATCATTTTGATAGTGATAAACTATGTAATATTATGCTTCAGGCTATGCAGCAGATAAAATTAAATAAATTACATAAAATTTTTATTTGGGCTACGCTTGGCCTAAGATTGGTTTTAGCCAGCCACATGCGTGTTTTCTTTAACAAAAGCAAAAACAACAACACAACTAACTGCGATAAAACAGCAGCGCAACGCGTTTTCCTAATTGGATTTTCGGTTTTAAGCAAGCTTGTAATTTCATTTACAACCGCCCGCCTGGAGAGAGAGAGCGAGCGAGTCGGGCCAAGCCATTTAAGTACAATGTTAAGTGTTTGTTGTTGGTGTCCCCCGCCAGTCAACATGAACAAATAAAGGACCAACACGCCATAAGCAGCACGAACTAAAAACATTGTTTTGGGGCGCGCTGAATTGGCGTTTTTTTGTATGTTTGTCTGCCCCGCAAAGTAGGCAGCGAAATAAAACAGACGACAAAAATGTTCAGAAACCTTCGGACCTTTAATTTATAATGCATTAGTGTGTGTGTATGTAGAAGGAGGAGGGCCTGTGAAACACCTGCTATATATTTATTTAGCTGCTGCTAAACGTTTTTGTTGCTGCTGATTTTTTTTTCTTGCTTTCTTTCTTTCATTCTTTTTTTCTTTCTGCCTGTCACTTTTTAAATATTTCAGCAATTTTAGCACCTTTTCACGCAAACAGACCTCGTACTCTTACAAATGTGGTAATGGTGGGTGAACTTTGAAATTTTACTTGGTAAATATTTAATTGCTTTTTGAATATATCATTTTGCGGCCTACAGTCGAATGAGCTTAGTTCAAGCGTCAAGTGTGGAAGCAAACAAATCCTTTGAGTTGAGTTGAGGTTACAAACTCGTCAAATTTTTAAAGGAGATTTGGTTTGAGGTCCGAAGCCACACCTTTCCGTTCCTTTACCTAAACAAAAGTTTGATTTAATGTCTAGTTATGTACATACGAAGTGGCTTGACAGTGGCTCACGAGCCGAAAAGCGACAGCTGCGTTGCTAAAAGCTGTGCGCTTTAATATGAACGATAATAAATATTCTTTTGTTTTGTTCTTCTCGCTCTGTCATATGCAAGCTTGTGTACGCCAGCTATCTCTCTTAGTGGTCACTGTTCAATGCCCGCCACTGCCATAGAGAGATCTGATATATAATATATATTTTTATCCCGACAAAGACACCAAATATATTTTATGCCAATTTCAAAATTTGTTTTATGCCAAAAACTTTGGCTGGCCTCTTTGTGTTTGCGATATTAATCAAAGCTTTTGCCTTGCCTTGTTTATTTTTATACTCTGTACCGAAGGTACACAGAGTATATTGGGTTTGTGCAAATGTATGTAACAGACAGAAGGAAGCATCTCTGACCCTATAAAGTCTATATATATTCTTGATCAGCTTCAACAGCCGAGTCGATATAGCCACGTCCGTCTGTCCGTCTGTCTGTCTGTCCGTCTGTCTGTCCGTATGAACGAAGAGATCTCAGAGATGGTAAGAGCTAGAGGTTTGAAGTGTATGGAACATATAATTCTTATATGTACCTGCAGGCAGATCAAGTTTATTTTTAATTTTTGCCACGCCCCCTGCCTCCCCCGCAAATTAAAAAAATCGAAATAACTCCCACAATTTTCAAGATAGATAGTTCATTGTAGACATATATTCTACTACTTATTATGAATCGACCCGCCATACATCGTTTTTCGATCAGATGAACGATATTAGAGCTATAAGTAAAAGAAAATAAAAACCAACGACATCAACAATACCACAGCGATTGGTAGAACTTACGAGAAAGAGAGAGCGAGAGGGCAATAGCTAACTGGTAATTTCCCAATTGGACCTTGCTTGACGGCAGGATCTTATGGGACTGCGCCGCTCTCAGTTATCGGTTACATACAAACAGGTACAGAGTATATTACAGTCGGGCTTGACCGACTTTCTTACTTGTTTTTCTTTCAAAAGTTGTGTCGTCGCAATGTCATTAGCTAGCGAACCGTTGGACCATTGGTGATTAGAGGTACCACCCAGTGGTCATTTGCCATGGACTACAACTACAGAGCCACTTTAATCAAGTCTGCTTCCAAATAGTTCTGAGATATGATTGATATATTTTGTGTGCAAATAAGTTTTGAGGGACTTACAAAAGATGGCATAAATAGCATTTAATTGCGCTCTCTAAAATTCGGCATACGTAAATTTTTGTAATGCAAACAACATACTTTTCATTAAGCTAACGATGTGCCAACAATACGCAATTCGAAGAAGAAAACTCCAGCTGAGAGTCATTAAATGCACTAGAATAATATTTAGTCGGAATAATAATTATATTTTTAGTCGGAAATAACTTGCCATGATGAGTTTCTATGTTTTAAAAGTGGTAATTTTGACCAGGAATGCAAGGAAAGTCCAAGACAACTATCTGGTGGGGCGCTTGGCGCTGTTCAAATTGAACAAGTGATTTTTTTTTGGCATGACAATGATTGGCCACATTTTGCAAGGGTCGCCCAAAAACAAATTGGAAGCCCTGAAATGGGATGTTTAATCATATCTGCGGTAAATGTTTACCTACCGGTAACCCACAACAAAAATTCTGAAAAAATTGCTATCGATGAACCACGAATTATCAAGCATTTAAGTGCAAAAACTATTTGGCGGTCGGACATGGATCATTTGTTATTGAATTTTAAAGTTTGCATTTTTGCCCATACAAAATATGTGTTTGATCGAATATGCTTTTTGAATTTAGTTTGTTTTTAAACATAAATGTAATAAAAATATTTTTTACTTATAAAATGGAAGTGCGAAAGCAAAAAGAACTTGATACCTATTGGAACTCTAATGAACTGTTTTTCACGCTATCTTTATGAGGTAAAGTTCAAAACGCGTTGTTTATAACGTGGTTCCCGAAGAAGACCTACAAATTTCACAATGTCCCCAAAAACGGGGCCTAGTCTACTGTGGTATTCCTTGGACACATTCTCATCTTATTAAATAATACTGTAGTAGTTGAAATTTTTTTTTTTAAATCGCGCGATTTAAAAACAAATTTCAAGGAGTGTATACAAATTTACAGCATAAATCTAGTTGTCCTTCCATAAATTTATGTGTGTTCGGTGTAACGTCTGTGTATGTGTGTAAGTTTATATAAATTCAAAAAAAATATACATAATTAGAGAACAAGTTCGGTCATATGCTTGGGATGTTCCAATATAAATAAATCAACCGCACTGTCTTAATATGAATGATATATTAAATTGCTATAAATCGTAAATAGTCTGCCTTTAAAGGCCAATTCTGACCCTTTCGGCTATACTTTAATTGCCGTGATATGTGCTCTGTCGCTTGACACCATAACATCAGAATTAAATGCCAAGTAGGTAGTAAAATCATAAAATAAGTATATCCTTCATATCTTGAAACCAAGAACCGATGGAGCTGAACCGAAGCCAGTTTTGAAATTAGTGCAGATTATTTAATTATAATTGAGTACCATCAAGGCTGCACCTCACAATGTGTTTTGTGTGAATCTTAATGTTAGGTGGCGGTTTTTATTTTAAATCTATTGTATCCTGGTAAAATGGTCTTAGAATTGTCCATAGATTAACTATCTATCTGAAGTACTACAAAATTAAGAACCAGGACATGCTAGGGTTTACAAATTTCGGCAGTGATAGAGCGATCCTTCCAAAAAGTACCAAAAATATAAGGCACTTTTGCTCTCATATCATAAACATTGTGGTACGTAATTTCATGAACAAGTAATGTCAAAATATTATAGACGTTAAATTTATTTGTATTAAATATTGACATTACTTGTTACTTTTGGCTTAAGTTTGAACAAATTAAATTGCATATTATTAATTTTACAAATGTCAAAGTAGAAGACAAATTACAGTATCTTTTGATAGGATGATAACGCCACCTTGTACTTATACTTAATTTATGCTAACGCATTCGTTTTGCTTAATCTCAACAGTTTTATAAATCCTCCCTAATCTTTATTTTTTTCGTTCTTGCTCATTTGTTTTTTCATCGACTTATTCGACCTTATTTTTATGTTGTCGTTTTGCTTTAAAGCTTCTAAATCTTCTTTTTAATCTTTCTTTTGCTTTTTCTTTCTTCTTCTCTTTTTGATTTCTTTCTTATCACATATTTCGCGCTACTTGAGTAATGTGTGATACTTTTACCAGCTTACTTCAGGTTGCCTTTTATTCTTCCCTGTTTTGACTTAATCCTTTTTAAATTAATTACTTCAGTTTTATTTTGAATTTTCTTTTCCATCTGGTCTTTCTGTGTCAATCACTTTTATCTTCCTTTACCCGATTTCATTCCCTTTGGCAATTTTCCACTGACCAAACATTTGTTATAAAAAGTTAATACAAATTTATAATTTTTGTATCCCCCTTAAAGCAGTTAATTATCAAAGCAGATTAACTAAAAGCACCGCTGACTTTTAATTAGTTCGCCCCCCTTTAGGTGAAAAGCAAAGCCCAACCATATTTCATAATAAGCCATAATCTGGTTTTTGTAACAGGGCTTAATATTAATTAAAGTTTTTGTTTGATTTGTTGAGTGTTGGGTAAACAATGCGAAAGGGGATTACCAAAAGAGAATTTATGTATGTTTGTGTGTGTGTGTGTAATTAGAGCTTGCATATTTGGGTCATCGACAACTTATCGTTGGTTTCACTTTAAAGGCCACAACACTTTTGAGCCCGGAAATTGAAAAATGGTCTACAAATCTTGGCAACCGCAAGAGCAAAATTCAGGTTTTTGCGGTTGCCCCAAAAAAAACTTGGCCAACAAAATACCATTTGCTGCTTATTAGTAAGACAAACTCATTTCTCACTGTGCAAGTAATAAAGTGCACCATTTGTGTTGCATACTTTGCAGCTGAATGCGATTAAACCAGCCAACTTAACGGCCATTTTGTGTGTAAGGTAAATCAAAAAGTCTAGCTGAAAGTAATTAAAACGTACTCATAATGACACAAACTTGACAGCGTAATTAGGACAACCTGACAATGACAAAATGGCACTCAATTTTTTTGTTTCACCAAGGTGAGAGGAATGAAATGTAGGGGTAAAAAAAAACAGGTCGGTACTGTAGCTCGTTTCTATACACCCACATACTTAGGGCGGACAGTTTTTTAATCAAATAAACATTTTGAATGCAGGCAAGAGCGGCCCTTAAACTGTGTATAAAACAAGGTCGAGAACACTTTCTAGCGAAACACCAGCAAGAATAGGACATAATCCATATCCGTATGAACGCTAATATCTCAGAGACGGTAAGAGCTACGGATTTGAAGTGTATGAAATATATAATTCTTATACTTGCAGGCAGATCAAGTTAAGTTTTTATTTTTGCCACGCCCCCTGCCTCCCCCGCAATACGTAAAAAACTCTATATCTTCCACAATTTTAGAGTTAGGTTGTTCAAACCTTTTAGACATATATTCTACTCAACATTACTTAACGACACCTATACATCGTTTTCCGATCAGATGAACGATAGAAGAGTTGCCACCCCCACAATTTTTAAAAAACCTTAAAACTCCCATAATTTTAGAGATAGATTGTTCGAACCTTCTAGAAATATACTCCACTCGTCATTACTAAACGAGCCCCCATACGTTGTTTTCCGATCAGATACATGGTAGTAGAGTTGCCACCAGAGATAGATTGTTTGAACCTTCTATAGATATATTTTACCCATCATTACTTATCGAGCCCCCATACTTCGTTTTTTGATCAGATGAACAATAGAAGTGTAGCCACCCCCACAATTTATAAGAAACCTCAAAACTCCCACAATTGTAGAGATAGTTTGTTTGAACCTTCTAGAGATATGTTCTACTCATCATTACTCAACGACGGCCCATACTCTGTTTTCCGATCAGATGAATGATAATAGAGTTGCCACCCCCACAATTTAAAAAAAAAACCTCTAATCTCCCACATTTTTAAAGATAGTTTATTCGAACCTACCAGACATATATTCCAGCCATCATTATTTATCGAGCCCACATACATGTTTTTCGTTCAGATGAACGATAGAAGAGTTGCCACCCCACACTTTTTAAAAAAACGTCATATCTTCCACAATTTTGGAGTTAGGTTGTTCGAACCTTCTAGACATATATTTTACTCATCATTACTTAACGAGCCCCCATACATTATTTTTCGATCAGATGAATGATAGTAGAGTTAGCACCACCCAATTTTACAAAAAAAAACTCTTAACTCCCACACTTTTAAAGATAGATTGTTTGAACATTGTAGAGAAATATTTGACATATCAATACTTAACGAGCCCCCATACATTGTTTTCCGATCAGATACAAGATAGTAGAGTTGCCACCCCACATTTAGAAAAAAAACCTCGAAACTCCCACAATTTTAGAGATAGCTTGATTCAACCTTCTAAAAATACATTCTACTCATCATTACTTATCGAGCCCCCATGCATCGTTTTCCGATCAGATGAATGATGGTGGAGTTATAAGCAAAATAAATAATTACGATGGCTGCACTGGCCCATAACGTGATGGGCAGCACTTACACAGTTTGTGTGACCCCACACTTCAAAGTTTTCAGTTATGTACAATCTTTGACAGGTACAGAGTATATTACAGTCGGGCTTGACCGACTTTCTTACTTGTTTTTTTCTGATAAGTATTTTTCATCAGCTGATTGCTGTCAAAGTAAGCTGCATCATTGCCATTCTGTGTAATATATGCCAACTATTTACAATTTCTTCTAAAATAGTTACTTGTTTTGCATTTTCTGCGTGTCTGGGCTGCTGCCACTCATAATATAAATTGTATGTGACACAATTACTTAGCATCTACATCACAGATTTGCACTTTTGCTAATGGCATTCACACAACACACACACACACACCCATACACACACTCACACTTCACACTTAGGGCCATCTTTCATGCATTTGCATTGTTTTCATTTTTTAATATAAATTTCCTTTGTACGTATTTTGTGTGATGTGAATGTGGGTCAAGAGCATTGTGGCCATATATGAGCATTATATTGTTGTTGTTGTTGTTGTTGTGGCCAGTAAGCACTCTCAATACAACCAATAACAACAACAGCCAAGGACAGGTGAAGACATCAACGGGAGTGTTATAAATTCCACGAGAGGAAACTTATGATTGATTACGTGGGAATAGAAGTTGAAAAGGGCAAATGAAAATAGAAAAAATGTATTTTTTTTTCTATCCGCTTGCAATATTCAGTCAATCAGTGAGTTCTTTCTGTAGCTTAGACAGCGATTACCTGCAACGTTCCACATGCAAATCACTTGCCAAACATCAACAAAACGGCATGTTTGTGCTACCCTTGCCGCGGCCACCCACCCACTCTGATAGCTGGTGCCAAAGCAACAGCAATGTTGGCAAACTCAATTTGTATGCCTGGAAAGGCCAAAAGCAAAGACCAACATGTTCTACTGCCTGCCAAGTTTTATCCTATGACAGGACACGGCTGTGTACGTGAGCCAGCTCGTAACCATGTGTGGACTATAGCAGTGGCAACAGAAGTTTTAACGAAATTTCGTTACTGGATCGTACCATCCCCCCTCCCCTCCCCCACTGCCCTAGAAATGTCATCTGGCAAAGCCTTTGGCATTACGCGGCTATTTGCACGTCTTGTAGTTATTTTAAATATTTTATAAATAAACATACATAAATGCAATCGCACGTGCTCGGTAATTTGGTCACGTTGTACGGCTGGACAGGAAAAAAAAACCACAAATTAGTACGAATTAACACGGCAAAAAAATAAGGAAACCCATGCTGGTTATGTTAATTCGTTTTTTGTTCATGCTTTCTGTCCAATTTAATTTTTAATGAAAAATCTTGTATGCACTTTTTGTAGCATTAAGCGAAATCTCCACCAAGCAGCCACAGCAAATGTAATCATAAGAAACATTTGCATAAGAAAGATGGAAGAAATATTGTAGAAAAAAAAAGCTTGGTAAATGTAATGAGGTAACTTGAAATCTACTTGAGCATAGGAAATGAGGCAAATTGCAGGAACAGCTAATGCAACTTGAAATTTATGATGGAAAATTATGAGAGGGCATAAATGAATAATAAATTGATGGATGTTGCAACTGTAGATGAAATCGGAATAAAGTTTTATTTTTTTAAAGTATAAAACTTAATGTCAGCATACATTTAAGGTAACACTTAGAATAGGTATTATATTATATTTAAACATATAATTAAGACTGCGTTAATAAATCTAGTTAAATTATTGTACTTCATTAAAGGCCTAGCTGGATGTTCGAAGTGTAGGCACACAAAGGTGTCTTTTGTTTGAAAAACCACCAGAGATAATGTAACCCTTTAATAATACATTTAGCGGCCTCCTTTTTTCTACAACCTTTTTAATTATATGAGGAAACAAAAACTTAGCAAGCCTAGATATTTTTAAGTTTAATAGGGGCTGAGCCCCCAGAGCCCCCTCCCTATCTACGTGCCTGCAAGAATTGTTAGACTTTTTTGGCTTATGGATAAATCCAATTTTAATATAGATTCGGCCTTTTAATTAAGGAATCAAAATTTTTGTTTTTATTTTTTTTATGCTTGGTACTGAGGGCGGTGAAATTTTCCTTGAGCTGTCAAATCAAATATAAATTGCTTGAGGAATTATTCCTTGCCTCATTTCTCTGTTGGGTACTGAGAAGGCCAAGTAATACACACAAGCAATTTCCAGAGTTGCCATAACAATAGATTGTGTGGATTGTATTGAACAGCTGATATTTCTTGAGAAATTATTGTGCAGCAATTAAATACTTGTTTCAGTTGTTAACTTCAAATTTAGCGCCAAACCAAAATTGACTGCAAAATGTAATTTAAGTGGGAAAGTGGCTGTGATTGATGGAGATTAGACAAAAAAAAAGTTAAATGGGACATCAAAAATATTCAGCGGGTTTGAATTGCTTACTCAAATTGGCAAACACAAGAAATTAAGTGTTTTTTTGTAATTCAAGTTGTGTTTTATTGTATGTAAATTTAATAGTTGCCATTGCATTTGCTATTGTGGTAAGCATATCAAAAACATTTTCAATAATGTTTGAAAGCAAAGTGATAGCATTTTTGCTAATTTGTTGTTGGCCAGCAAAGCATCGCGAGAAGCTGCCAAAACAAAAAACACTGTGATTTGCAATCCACTTAAGGAATATATGGCAAATTCCTTCAAGGAAAATTCGAACGCTCTCAGTACCTAGCTATAAGGTGACATTTTTTTTAAAGGGGTCTTCTGTTTTTTCTAAAATTCTGGAGAGAAAACCATTAGAACTTTTTCAATTTGGTTCTTTGTTTTGTGTTATTTATTAATTAAATAAAAAATTTTAAAAAATGTCCGAATTCGAGGGCAGTTCAACAAGGAATCGGCCTGCCAATTAAGACTTAAAAAAGGTATAGCGGTGGTAGCCATGATTCCGGGACTCCAGGTTATCGGAAATGAAAACGGTAAATGGAGTTATTATTATTAGTTTATTATTAAATTGGACATCCTAGCACATAGAGTTATTAACTTATATATATTGTGCTAGTCACTTGATGGAAAACATTTTTTTATACACATTACTACATTAAATAAGGACATTAGATAAGACTTAAATTTAGTTAACATAAGAGACAAAACAAAAATTTGAACTTAAAAAATTAAATTAAATGATCAGAACTGATGTAATTTTGGCCTGTACCTCAATCATATTTTTCAATATTTTTTGAAAAATTGGCGGCATTTAAAAAAAAAATTTGATTTTTCAAGTTTTTTTTTTGTGTTTTGTAAAAAAATATTTAAAAAATGTTTTTCCTCTTGATGCGTCGATTGCAACACGGGTGATCAAAGTTTAGTAGAACTGGCGCAATCATGGCTACCAGGTCAAAAAACGTGGTTATGAGAAAAACGCGGTTAAAGTTTTAAGCAACATATAAAATACTTCGGTTAGTTAAAACATTGCTCCACTTAAAATTCCATATCTGCTCAAATATTTCGAATATTTGAAAATGGTTTGAAGGGAAAGAAAGAAAAATGTTCAAGCTATAATAATAATGCAAAACAAAAAAATCGAAAAAAAAAACATTTTTCAAAGTAGAAGACCCCCTTAAGAACTTTTCAAGTTTTACTCTTTAAGGTCAGCCATTTTATGCCCAAGCTTTCACTTAGTCGTCAAAACATTCGTAATCCAAAACACTTTATACTGAAAGTAATTCGTTTTCCAATTATTTAGCTAGAAAATATTTTTTTGCGTTGTTTTTCAACAAAAAATAACTTTAAAAAAATTCAAGGGAAAACTTTAGGGCCATTTTATAAGGTTCCCTTTTTGTAAATCCAGGTGCGTATTGAGAAAAAATAGGATGCCTAGTACGCCTTTGAAATATCTTTGCTTGTGTCTACGACGACCCACGTATGATTTTAACCGCGGCCTAATATAAAAACCGTGAGTGTTTTCACGGAACTGCAAATTACGAAGTAATTTCCACATAAATATTGTTGCCGATCCGGTTGCCTTATTGACTGCTTCCAAAAGAATTAACGAGAAACAATTTCCGATCAATCCACTTGAATATGTCTGGCTGCTGTCGGAACTCATTTTCAACTAACTATACAAAGTGACCACAGGAGTGGCCTAAGCAGTCATCTCGTCGTCGCTTGCTTTGCACGAGCGCCAACCACAAGTACGTAAGAGATAGGAGTTCATTTTTGATTAGGCTTGTAGCCTCTCTTGAACTAGATTTTACATATTACTTATTATCTAATTAATCTACGACTTCAGTGAAACTTCATAATTTTAAAACTAAAGCTGTCTTTACACTTATTATAATACAAGTTACAAGTTACAAATGTACATATTTCAAGTGTAATAGCTCATCAGAGTTTCTCTTTAGAGTAGTTTGACAAGCAACTTTTTAGAGATATATAATAAGTGTAAAGGCAGCTTTAGTATCTGCTCCAACAAATAGGCTACATATAGAAAATGGCCCTAAAACAATTAAGAGCAGGACTGCAAACCCAAATAATTTTTGCGGAGATCGGGTTCCCGAGTTTGAATAAAAAATTTAGCAATGGTTAAGGTTTACGTAAATTTAATAAATGTAATCATATCTTTTAGCCGACATTAGTCATTATTAAGATCTACCTAGTTTATGTTAATACAAGCTTAAAAAACTGAATTGGTCCCGACCTTCCTATCCTTCCAATCCAGAAATTTTTGTGCCAATCCGAAAAGTCCTACGTGAAAATCCAAAAACGTAAGAAAGTAGGGAATTGCAATATCATAAGTAGAAACCGTGATCGAGTTCAAAATTTGTTCTAGGCCACTCCCTTTACATTTACAATCTAACTTTAACCGATCCCGTGTGTTATTTAAATTAGCTTATTTTGAGTTAAAATGAAGCACAACTAAGCTAAAGACGGAATCAAGACCAGAATTTCGAAATGGAAAAATACGTACTCAAGTCAATCCTTTCGTATTTGGTTTGAGAAAAATTCGGGATTTCTTGAAAATTACCTAATATTGTGAATCAAACCATTATTTTTGCATTAGTAGTTCGGATCGGGATCAGGTTCGAGGGGTCAAAAATGTGGAAGGTTCGGTTTATGGGCAATTTAAAAATTCCGAACCGAACCGGTTTTTAGGTGTTCGATTCCGAACCGGTTTGCAGTCTTGATTTGAAATTTAATTCAGCCCAAGTTTTACACAATTTAAAAAAAAAAATTCAAATTTGTTGTAATTTGGTTAACTTGAACTTAAGATTTCATTTATTTTCAATTTAATTTTATAAGTAGTATGTCTTCGAGTAATTGTAAATTTGAATATAAATTTTAAGTTGGTAAAAGTAACTTTTGTTAAACCTAACCGAACATTTTGGTTCGGAACAGTTTTAGGTGCAACTATTTTTCCACAATTGGTTCGGAAGAAAGTTCGGTTCAAATCAAAAGAAAAGTTTGAACTCTGGCTTCGAACCAATTCGGTTCAAAACCAATTTGCAGTTCTTCTTGAATTACATAAATTCAATAATTGGACGTCACACAAGCTTTCGTTCCTTAAAACCTGTGTATAAACGTCCTAGACAGATTGATATGAACTTTAAGTTAATATATTTTAAGACTGAAGGTTCAAACTTCAAACTCGCCCTGCACCTTACACCTTACCTCTATCTCTTATAGTCTATGAGATCGATGCGTTCATATAGACAGACAGACGAACATGACTAAATCGGAAATGGTTCGTTTGTTTCAAACTTGAAAAATTCCGCACACACAATTAGTTCGGTTGAAAAACACTCGAGTTTTGGCAGTAAAATGCTTTCCAGCCATCCAACAGGCAGTGGAGAGCCAGAGTCGCGACTGCAGCAACGGCAGCGCGCGTGTTTGTGTATTTGTGCTTTTGATTGCAAATGTTTCCTTCTGTCTGTTAAAAACATTTCAACAACTTCATGAAACCCTTTTTTATTCATTTTTAAGGGTACAGAGTATACAAAGGCTTTCGGAAAACTCCGATAGGTATGAGCGGAAAAGTAGTTTGTACCCTTTAAAATATTAACAACAAAGCAAAGAAAATAGTTGATTGCCCATGACTTTTGCTTTCCACATATCATCCAACTATCCTCCGATTTTCATATATATTTAAAGAACACTTTTAACAGAATTCAAATGTAAGCAAAACACATCTGTCAAAAGCAGAGTGACCGCAAATGGTGGTTATTTTTGCCCATCCTGTATTATTTTAGTATAAAATTTAAAATAGTGTAAAAAAAAATTGCTCTAAGCGGATACAGCATACTGGACATGCAAAGTTGACAGCTGCAAAAAACGTTACATAAATACAGAAATTTAACGAATTGCCATTTGTTTGTAAATATTTTCTTTGGCCATTGTTATGATCTCCATTTTGGTATCCACAACCAATTTTTGCAGCCATTTTTATGTTTTTTCTCTGTTCGCCCCAGGGACGCGTGTGTTAGCCAGATTCGCGCGCAGGGTCATAAATATTCCCGCTTACAATCGAAATTCGCAATCAAATGATTCCCCAAACACTCTTCAGAGTATTCGTTACGCTTGTCCAGTCTAATCACATTACGCATACGCAATGTTGACTCAACCCAAGGGGAAAGAGCATATTTCCTGCATATTTAATGGGTTACAGAGAGAAACCAAAGGACAAAATTTAAAATTCCTGCGCAGCGTATGCATGTGAATGAATGGTGGTCAAGTCAGTCACGTGGCATGGAACGTGTTGTGGCAGAAAAGTTTCCAATTGAAAGCGAGCAGAGGAGGAAGTGGCCTAATTAACTTATTTTTCTAACGAAGCTCAATTTAATACACAATTAAATTGTGCTAATTTAAGTAAGACAAATTGAAAGTTCTTATGCAACAACGTTTTTCTCTTGCAGAGCTTTGCCATGCTGCCCTAAAGATTCAGTCCACTTTCCGTGGCCATTTGGCACGCAAATTGGTCAATAAGGATGCGCCCGAGGATGAGGATATACAGGAAATTACCAAAAAAGTGGCCGAAGAGTTGGATATTGACTTAACCGATCCAGAGTTGAATAAGGCGGCTACCAAAATCCAAGCCTCTTTCCGTGGCCATAAAATACGCAAAGACACCGCACCGGAATAAGTTTTGGGGCCGAAATTTTGTTGAAAAAAAAAATAATTGAGAAATAACAATTTGGTAAAATGTAAGTGAATTATATGTTAAAGCAAAGGCAAATGACAAATTTAATATAAATATATATTTAAAAAATAAAATATATGATAAGTTTGCTTTCCTCTTGGTTTTCATTTGCTTATAAACAAAAATTTCTTAAAACTCTAGAAATTTTTCGGTTATTTAATTTCTAATAAATTATAATATTAAAAAAAAGAACAGTTAAATTTGCAAAGCATGTTACCAAAAAGAAAAAGAAAAAAAAACTGGCACGATGTTCCAAAATAAAAATTTATTGTAGAGCAAAAGACAAATGAAAATGCTGAAACATTTTTTGAAGCCAAAACGTAAAAACACTCACACACACACACACAAATTAACTAACAACCAAATGCAGTGTATTGTTGTACCTACATAATGAACATTATAATTATATATATATACAAATTGCATGATACTCAATGTTGTAAGGATTTAAGGCATATTAGGGGTACTCCAGCAGCAGCTACAAAACGTCAACAAACAATTTTCCAAAGTAAACATAAAAACAAAAACAAACTAAATCTGGTGGCACAATTTTTTGTTTTTCTACCAATTATATAAACCATACATAATTATACTTACCTATACAATATTCGAGTATTCGAAATTTTTGAGGCAAGCAAGAAAAAAAACCAACCTACAGCAAAATGGAAACTTGTTACTAAAAAACCAAAATGTTTAATAAAAATTCCAATTAATTAAATTAACTAAAACTAACAAAGACAACAACTATATATTAGAGATCAAAGAAAAATTCCACTAAATGGCAAATAACAAACAAACAAACAAACAATTATTTATGGATAAAATAAATTGTGAAACAAAAAAATATACAAGAAAATGTCCCAACTAAATTTTAATTGAATAATACAAAATAAATAAAAACTACAGAAAAATGATGGAGAATATTTGATATGGATTTTCAGGCAGTTAACAGTAAGTACATCAGCATCATCGTCTGCCCACTGTAGCCTTAGTCCTTAACCCATTCTCACTTTTATTTTTTTTTTTTCTGCTTGCATTTTTAACGATTTTTTTCGGTGGCTGCCTCAAGCTGCTACTCTTCAGTCAGTCCACTGCAGTCAGTTGCTGTCAGTTCTCAAGGATTTTCACCTTTTTTCTTTTTATGCTTTTGACATTTGCACATTTTAAAGTTAAAAATATAGATTTCACATTTTATGGAGGCACAGAGTTAAGGCAAAAGATTTTAGTCAGTCAGTATTTAAACACGGTAGTAAATAGATAGATAAAATAGATGTCAGATATTTATAAATTCAAAATCATTACGGGACCTTTACTAATGTTCCCTTTTTGTAAATCCAGGTGCTTATTAGGAAAATATATGTAGCCTATTTTTAGGCCGTAGCTAAAATTATACGTGGGTCGTCGTAGACACAAGCAAAGATATTTCAAAAGCGTCCTAAAAGTAGGTAGCCTATATTTTCTCAATGAGCACCTGAATTTACAAAAAGGGAGCATTAGAAAATGGCCCTAAGAATATGATTGTTGACTTCAAATTCAAATAAGCTACTATTTAAAAAACAAATTTGTTTTCTCAGTAACACACATTTTCCGATCGATCGGTTCTATGACAGTTAAAGGATATATTCTCCCGATTCCCAACAAATTTTGCATTTAATTTTTTTTATTGCAAGTGTAGAATAAGAAATAGGGCCAAGTAAATATCTACATTCTAACTTTAGATAATCAAAAAAAAGTCTCGTTAATAGTGAAAAACAGAGGAAAAAAAATATCAATTTCAATCGAAACTATAACACAAAAGTGCCCACAGTCTATGCACTAATATAACCACTCCCGGTCACTCACTTATCTGTGCCTCGCTCTCCTTTAGCTTTTCACATCAAAGTGCAGCTTAACGTTCCTAACGGTGCTTTGCAGTCGTTTTTTTTCCAACTTGCTTCTGTATGTGTTTACGCTCGCTCGCAAAAAACTGAATACGATTGTTATTTTAAGCTTCTCTTAAATAACCCTGATTGTTTAATTTTGTCGAGTACAGTGAGCTATCTTCTACCTTGGAAACCTGCTGAATTGTATTTAACAAGAAAATTACCACACGCCAAATTTATTTATTTGTCATTAAAAAAAAATGTATGTGATTAAATATATTTATCACAAGCTACTAATGTCAAATTGATATAATATGTTGTCCATTTTATTTCGAAACTCTTCAAAAAAGAAACGTATGGGAAATGTGACAAATGAAATAGACAATTAATGTTATTCATCGGAACCTTAAACAACGTAAAAAAATTTATCAGGAACCGTAAATAAGCCTACTTTTATTATCAAAATTGGAAATAAAAGATGTTTTCGGTTTTTTTTTATAAAAATAAAAATTTACAAATAGAGGAAAGCTGAATTGTTTTATATCTTTGTAGAGGGTATTTTAATTTTGTCCAGATATTTGTAACGCATACCACATAGGTTATATGAACATTGGAGTATGAATGGATATTTTGACTGCTGAATATGCTGCTGCCTAAACCCACCTTAATCCGAAGGATTCCGACATTTCTTTGCACTTCCAGAATCAAAACCAGTTTTGGTTCATTTATTACTATATGGAATACAATGTGAGCTATGCTTTCTTTGGTAAATCGAATTTGGATCCTTGCGCTAAAAACGAATGGATATACATCTCAGCGCAAGGCATAGTCACACTTGACGATCCGGCTTATACACAGAAAAAAAAAAGATCAAATATCAATTTAATCTTGGCTGATCAATATGATATTTTATCAAATATCAATTTTTTCATATCATTTTGATGATAAATTATATTTAATTAATCGTACTAATATCAAATTGATAAGATAATAAATAAAATGAGAAAAAGGAAAGAGACAAAAAATGCTTATTATCGAAAACTTAGGCACCGTAGAAAAAATATAAATAGTCCCTTAGACGTTTGCCCGCATGCACACGCATGCTCACTGCGTTGAGACGTCATTCCATTCGTGTAAAGTGCGAGTTCCCGGGTTCGATCCCCAGACAAAGGTAATGTTTGTTAACTAACAAATATTTTTAAATTTCTTTGCTTTCCAAACGGCTATGGCGCTAATATTACATTATCATTAAAATTCTGAGCGGGGAATATATATAATATAACTGATATAAATAATATATGCGCCCAACCATTTCCTAATATTTTTTTGATGTAAAACATCTTTAATTTCGGTACGATGATTTTAATAAAAATCATTTTATAGTAGGGGTAAAATTCAATTTGGAAATAAGGCATAACGCGTAACGCATAACGCATAACGCATAACGCATATTGCATATTGCATATTGCATATTGCATATTGCATATTGCATATTGCATATTGCATATTGCATATTGCATATTGCATATTGCTCACTGCTATACACCAAGCAATTCCCTGGCCAACCGTGGCTACTTGCCCATGGCAACTTGACCATGGCCATTTGTCAATGGACACTTGACCATGGCCACTTGACCAATTTGGAAAAGCAATGTTGGAGCGCAAGCAATCGCCTGGCCAACTGTGCCATTTCAATTAAATTTGGTAGTAGTAGTAGTTAAGCACAGAAGAGGAATCTGGGATCTCGGATCAGGGATTTGGGATCAGGGATCTGTGATTAGGGATCTGGGATGAGGGATCTGGGATTAGGGATTTGGAATGGGGGATCAGGGGTCTGGTATCAGGGATGGGGGATCTGGGCTCACGGATCTGGGATCGGGGGTCTGGGATTAGGGATCAGAGATGTGGGTTTAGGGATTTGGGATCTGGGACCAGGGATCGGGGACCAGGGATGGGGCAACTGGGATTTGGGATGGGGGATCAGGGATCTGGGATCAAGGAATAGGGATGAGGGATCTGGGATTTGGGATGGGGGATCAGGGGTCTGGGATCAGGGATGGGGGATCTGGGCTCACGGATCTGCGATCGGGGGTCTGAGATTAGGGATCAGAGATGTGGGATCAGGGATTTGGGATCAGGGATCTGGGATCTGGGACCAGGGATCCGGGACCAGGGATGGGTCAACTGGGATTTGGGATGGGGATCTGGGATCAAGGATTAGGGATGTGGGATTAGGAATTTGGGATGGGGGATCAGGGGTCTGGGATGGGGGATCTGGGCTCACGGATCTGGGATCGGGGGTCTGGGATTAGGGATCAGAGATGTGGGATCAGGGATTTGGGATCAGGGATCTGGGACCAGGGATGGGGCAACTGGGATTTGGGATGAGGGATCTGGGATCAAGGATTTGGGATCTGGGATTAGGGACTTGGGATTAGGGATCAGGGATGTGGGATCTGGGCTCACGGATCTGGGATCAGAGCTCTGGGCTCACGGATCTGGGATCGGGGGATCAGGGATTTGGGAGCAGGTATCTGGGACCAGGGATCAGGGATCATGGGTAACTGGGATTTGGGATGGGGGATCGGGGATCTGGGATCAAGGAATTGGGATGAGGGATCTGGGATTAGCGATTCGGGATGGGGGATCAGGGGTCTGGGATCAAGGATGGGGGACCTGGGCTCACGGATCTGGGATCAGGGATCTGGGCTCACGGATCTGGGATCGGGGGTCTGGGAATAGGGATCAGAGATGTGGGATCAGGGATTTGGGATCAGGGATCTGGGACCAGAGTTCAGTGATCTCGGATTTCGTATGGGGGCTCAGGGATCGGGCGTCTGATATCTGGGGTCAGGGATCTGGGACACTGCTTCCAACTCTGTTTTCCAAGCCAGCCGTGGCGTTTCCCACGGTATATATAAACTATTTCAATAAACATGTTTCACATCAAAGCCTCGTGAGTGTTAACCACACTCACACCTTTTTTTTTTATTAATAAAATGCCACTTTGATCTTAAACATATCATTTTGATATGATCGAAAATATCAGTTTGATAGTTTCGAACAGGTCAATTTCATCTGCATCTTATCGGCTTTTTTTTTATATGAAAAAATGTCATATTGAGTCCCAGATCATATCATTTTTTTTTCTGTGTATATATTGTACGGTGGTTGAATGGAGCTCATGTTTTAAGAACAGAAAAACCATGAACATTTCGTCATGATTTTAGAACGTCCAAATTTTTCGTTGTGTGCCTTATTTCGCTAACCACCTTTATAGTCTTCTAATTAAATTCTGCAATTAGATTTTAAGGTCTATCTTTCAATTCCTTAATAGTTTTTCATCTTTTGTTGTTTTAGTGTTTTAAGCACCAAATTTTGAGTACACCCAAAAAAAAGTAATCATCAAAATGACACAATTTAGTCATCAATTTGAAACTATTGAGTATCGAATACGATACTCAAAGTATCAAGTTGATAATTCGATAGTATCAAAATAATATTTTCGATGTTATGAAAATGATACTAATTTGTATCAGAAAGACATTTCTTTGTGTTAATTTTTTTAGCATCAATTTGATACTTTTTTGTATCATTTTGATACTAGACTTTAACAATTTAAGAATAATAAATAAACAATATCGTACAATTATTTTTCTGAAATTTTGTTGCGATAATTTGCGCAAGACGGCAAATTGGTGAGAGTTACACAGATTCATTCAAGTTTGCCTTATCTCTCATTAGACTCCTTCTTGCTGCTGCGCATTTGCCGCTTCATATCAAGTGCCCTATTTATATCATCAATGAGCTGAATAACAACTTGAGAACTACAAGTGTCAGCATTTATGCAATTTGCTTTGCTAGAGAGAATCGAGTATGACAGTTGGAATTTTCGAACTAGTACTCGATAAAATCGAAAATGTGGGAGTTTCGAGTTGATACTTTTAAGTAACAATTTAATAGGCATAGGTTTCAGTTAACACCTCTAAAATTAATTTCATACTTTCTTGAATTGTATTAATACAAAAAAAAAATATGCTGGTTGTAGTTTCAATTTGAGACAACGCGTATAAAATTGATATTAATACGAATTTTTTTGGGTGTAGGTGTGCGATTGAAATATGTCATTCGTGTAAGAGCCGTTACTGATTCCTTTTACTCTCTCTTTCTTTACTCTAAACCACTTTTGAGCCAGTTTCATCTGCTTCGTTAAAAAGGCAACAGTTAAATGACGAATCCGAAAGAAAATTTTTAATTTTACTTTTTCATGGCTACTTACTTCACAGCTGGCGCCCAGGCCTTCCGTGTTAAATGTATGGGGCCGCCAAACGTCAACAAATTAGTTGCATATTTCCTCAAACATTTGCCCCACAGTGCCAAGCCTATGTAACTGCCACGACGCCTGACATGAACTTCAGTGACAGTTTTAGCACAAGAAATTTTCATGACAATGATGGCGATGATGCGCCTGACAATGCTTGACCTACAAACCAAAAAAATAAAAAAAAAACTAGAATTTACAACAAATTCTACTAAAGCTCTGTAAATTTTGTGTAGGTAAGTCCAGGGTTAGGCAAGCACTTGAGACATCAAAACCGACAAGGACTTTAAGAGCGGTTATCCGTTAACGTCCAATGTATGCAACAAATAATTCAGTTGAAAAGCAAACGTTTGATGCTCGGGGGAAAATTGGTAAAATGGAAAATTCAACCAAATCCATGGAGAGACACATTTTTTTGGACAAGTGTCGAGTGAGCTTACCAACAAAAAAAAAAGGCGAAGCAATTTGCATTCCAATTGCAAGGTGCATGTCAATTTAGATTCCCCAAATGTGCGCCAAGAGCAGCAGAAAGAGTAGTAGAAGAAGCAGAAGGAATGTCTAAAGTGCTGCTGGCATACAGTTAACTTTTTTCACGGCTCACAAATATTTCAAGCGGTAAATTTATGCGTTGCCAGGAGAAGAAATGTCGCTGCTATCTATGCCAGCGTTTCGGAGTATGTGTATGTGTGCAACGTGGCGTATGCGCAATTTATGAGGCTTTTGAAAACAAAGCATTGTGTAAGTGCAGGGGATAATGGTGAGTAAAGTGAGCAATGTAGAATTGTGAGTGGTGTCAAAGTTGTTGAGAGAGAGACACGAGTCGCTGAAAAGTAGGCAACGATTTAGGGCAAAATAAAAGGAGTCGACGATTTGTGAGGCATTTAAAGCAGGGTTCGCACAAAACAGGACAGAAATAGTGGGAATTTAATGGAAATTACTTGCTGCGTTTTTTTAGACAAACTTAAATTTCAGCACATATCCATCGAAATGCCTATGCCAACTTGTGCGATTCAAACAGCTGATTGAATTCCGATGAAGTAGAAGGGTCACTATAAAATTTCAGCTCATCTCAAGCGAAATAAGCTGCTTAATTCCGCATCTAATTAGCTTCAAAAATTAAACAAAGTTAAACACACAAGTCCCATTTCGAAACAAATTTTAGTTTCTGTGTTTTCTCTCTCTCTCTCCGTCTTCAACATTTAAATTTTAGTTTCAACACCAAACTAAACATTTTAAATACGAAAAAATGCATTTAAATGATCACCAAAATTATGAACATTAATCAAATTGCCATCGGGTTCATCATCCATATACTTCATAATACCCCAACAGCGTAGTACCATCGCACCGAAATTCGAAGCCACCATTAGCTTAAAAATTATGACTATAGCGTATTGACAATATAATTCAGGGCAATCCTTTTTATTTTCACAACGAGCCACCATCATTAAGCCCTCCAGTAAGTTGGACACACTGATTAGCCAGCACACAATAAATTCCATCAAATAGGGTCCAAAGAATACCAACAGACGCCAGTTGAAGTTAAGTTTATCCGCACCACGAATCATATATCGATGTCCGGTGTAGGAACAACGGGTATAGCGATACAAAGTGTGCAGCGCCAATATCAGCACAAACTGTATATAAATCTCTGTACGCTTATTGAAGGGCAACAGAGATTTGTAGTGAAGGCGAAACCACGTTTTCTTTCTCCAGAAAAAGTGTGAAAAGCGCTCCTCCACACTGAGTTCTATGCCCGCTGCATGTAGTAAGACCCAAAGATAGCCAATGACCCAGATGCACTTGAATGTAACCATTATGGGGGCAGTGCGCCTGTTCTGGCAGTACTGATGAGGCATTTTTATAATACAAATATTTTTTTTGTTCTGCAACTGAATGGGATGAAAATTCAACTAACAATTTCCTATCAAAATGATAGGTTGATAAAATGAAAAAGAAAGCAAAGGCCACTTATTTCTATGAATGAAATTTCAAATATGTTTCGTCAATTGACAAAATTTAATTACAAGAATTTCCTGGACTGAATACGAAACAGACATACCAAATGAATAAAACGAATATTCTCTCTTTCTTAGACCGGATTTACACGATGAAGCAAACTTCATGAAGTTTCTTAAAAAGCTTTTGTTTGTGAGAAAGAGGTGTGATGGGGTAGCTTACCCATGCAAGAGCTTTTTAATAAACTTCATTAAGTTTGCTTCATCGTGTAAATCTCGACTTAGTTAAAAAAAAGCTTAACTAAAATCTCACATTGTGTAATGAACGCTTAAGTCCGCATTTACACGATGAAGTTTCCTTCATGAAGTTTTACAGAGAACTGTTGCAGATTTTTAAAAGGAATGGGAATCTATCATAGATTTTAATTTGCTATTTAATAAATTTATATGATTCTGACAAAGTTATGGACTGAAATTTTAAAATAGGTATCCAAACTGAATTTCAGTTCAATAGTTTAAAATCAACAAAGTAAGGGAAAATCGGCCAGATAGTTTATATGGCAGCTATATAAAAAAAGGGTCTAAATTGATCGAATCGTTGTAAGTCGTCTTGTGGGCCCAAAATTTTTGTATAAACCAAATTTCGTGCAGATATCTTTATAATTTATAATAAGATTTAATGCCATAAAAATTGTGCAATGATGCCGCTGACCCACAAACCGTACCAAACAGTGCCTTTTTAGCTGGCATTGACAGCTCTTGAACTGCCTCTGGCTGCTCTTCTAATCAAATTCAGCAATTCTGTTTGTTGATCCAAAAATAAGCCATAAATAATTATTTAAATATGAGTCAGTTGTCTGTCAGAGTCAGGATGCCTCACAAAAATGTTCTGCTTCTTATAAAACTAACTTAACATTAGTTTCAATTTGAGCGTATTTTGGCCAACGACTCTATCTTAATCTTCTTTTAACACCTTCGTAATCTGTTTGATGAAAACCACTTAAATACCACAGACAAAATGAATGCCTGTGATAAAGAAGAAGTCAATTTCATTTGCATAATTTCCGTATTAATGACACTTGATGGTCTAGCGAATGCGAAGCAGAGACACTCGAGCACAAGGGAGAGAGTCAGTTGGTAGGATTGGTAGTGCGTGGCGTTGACTGGCGATGTCGCTGTTTATGACAGCTCTGATTGAGGCCATCATTGACAGTGTCAGCGGCCGAGCTACTATGGTCATGAAGGCGAGAGAAACAAATGGCCAGTTAGCCACACAAATGGCATGGGTGAAATAATGGAAATGAATAGAGACGGACAGATATTGTGGCTTAATTGATGCTTGGTTTCAGATGAGTTGAAGCAAAAGGGAATTGTTCTAGGAATTTCAAAGTTTTTGTTCCAATTTTTTAGCACAAGTTACAATTTTATTTATTTATTTTTATTGTTGTCAAATTGTATTCATTTCCATTTTTGTAGACTAATTTGCTTACAAATTGCTATGCAAATCATAAATCCACAAAAACATTTTATAGCCGACAATTTATCTTAGAGATAACTCTGTCTCTGCATTCTGTCTGCCTGTGTGTGTGTGTGTGTGGGTGTGTGTTCACCCATATTAAAGGTAATAAAACAATCTGTCGAATATCAGTCAATGCATTTATCACCCAGACAAACAACTTGGCATTACGGCCAAGCCATTTTCCTTGCTCCTTGAGAACAGAATCAGGTGTGCAGAATCAGCCAAAGGCAGAAATGAGGCCGTGAGTGGGTGAGAGAGGGGAAGGAGATGACAAACCTGCCTTATCAACATTTATGACACTTTCATAAGGAAAAAACCATTGAAGCGCAAAATAGACCAATAATCTTGGCACACAGTGGGAAAGAGAAGGACACAGCATGCATAATAAAAGCCACTGCAGTTAAGTTGCCTTTTCCCACCACACACACACACACACACGCTTAGTCCTCGGGCGTCTGTCTAACTATGTATGTTATGACTGACCTTTGCCATGTTCTGGCCGGGATATGCATGTGTTTCTGTTGCCCTTTTAATGTCTGCTAAATTATTGAGCTCCCATATTGATACCTGATGGCTACGCCTCGCTCATCAGCAGCAGCAGCATTATTAACAACAATGATTGGACACAGCTGAGGCCTGTTGGGAAAATGGATATATGTATGTGGAATGTGTGTATCCATACATTTATCAAGGCTAGAGTAGCAAAACGAAATAAAAAAAGGTAGCATTACGCTGCAGCATATATACAGGGTGTGCTGCCAAACAGTTGCCAAAGCAAATTAATCAAAAAATGAACTGCCAAGTTTACTTAAGCAGAGATGTCACGAAAATCCCTTCCAACCCAAAATTAATTTGTTTTGTTTTGAAAATAAGATTTTTTGTAACTGATTCGCAAATCAAACTGTTGGCCATATCAAGCATAACCAATAATCCACTCAATTTTAACTCGAAGTTTAAACGTTTATGCGAAAATATTAAGATCATGAATCACAACTTGAATTAAGCTACTTAAAATAAGCACAAAGTATTCCTTAAATAAGCACATTAAATTCTTGTACAAGATCCACGTTGTTCTCAAATCAAGTAAGTAAAATGATTGGAAAGATATGTAGGTGGATTTACACAAAAAAAATAATGCAAGTTTTAATCAGTTGATATGGAAAATAGCTCCGAAAATCATTGCGCGAAGGAAGAAAGCTCGTCGACAACATCAATTCGACCTATTAGAAGCTGCTGATGCTGCAGTGGGTATTATCTAATGGCCCTGGAATAGCTTAAAAAAAAATTTAAATATGTGTGAACTTCTCTTAATACCCTTGGAGAGGGTATATTAAAATTGTCACGATGTTTGTAACGTATAGAAGGAAGCATCTCCGAATATAAAGTATATTCTTGATCAGCATGACGAGCTGAGTTCATTTCCGTCTGTCCGTCCGTCCGTCTGTCCGTCTGTTTCTATGACTATAGCATATAGCTGCCAAAGGAACGATCAGTCTAAAAACTCTTTCTAATGAGAAAAACTTATTTGATATCAATGGTAGCGCCTTTCAAAAACTGCAAGGGTGATCACTATATCTCAAAAACGGCTAAACCGATCGATCTAAAATTTGCACACAATCGTCTTAGATATATTCTACGGGGATTGATTAAAGGATTAAGATATCCAATAATTATTTCTACTTTTTTAAACCATTTTTCTGATAAATTTTCTTTGAAATTAAATTTTTTTTTACATTGAAATTTCAACTAGTCTTTTAATCAATCCCTGCATTCATCTATCCCCTAAAATAATCTATCCCGTCTTTCGATTTCAGATAAGTCAAACCAGAGATAGAGTGATCAGTCGAATCGATTCGAGTCGAATCTTGGCAATCGTACTGACGTCAATTCCACAATTGCAACTTTCTTAATTCTGCTGTATTCGGTGTAATTATTTTATGTTTAGACTTGTCTGCCACAACTTGCCACTACTAGGCACAGCAAAACAGCTGCATTCATTGGTATGGCGGCAACTCTTCTTCCATTTGAAAGATCAATTTGGATGCACGTTAGCTTAAATTTCCATTGATGTTGTCGTGAGAAATTTTTAATCCTTTTTACGCGAAAAAAAAACGCCAACGGTGCTATTGAGTACTTACAATAAAGCACAATATGTTCAAAGATAGTTTAAAAATGGTGGGCCAAATCTTTTCTTAGATTGTTGAGAAGCTACCCCAAATGGCAGGACCCTTTATTCCCTGGGGAAAAGGCATTGCCATAGAATTGTATACTTTAGGATCTTCCTCGAAGTACCGGACTATTGTCTGCCTATTTGGTGTGTCAAAAGTGTGTGCAACATTTTAAAGAAGTTCTGCTAAACTGTGTGGAGTATTCACGCCCCGGATTACTTGAGTCCAAAGTTTCTAACCTAATCCAAAGTTGTAGAATATTTTGAATAGTTGTAAAATATATTAGAATCATTTTATTAAACAATTGTAATGGGTGCATGTTATAACACCCGCTGGCCTTATGTCACTTCCAAAAGTGTCATAACGCCTGCGGGCTTTATGTCAATCTTAAAAGTGACATAACGCCCGATATTACAAAAATGTACAATTCTCACTGTAAAGTAAGCAAGCGTGGCTCCAAAAATTAAATTGCTGGTTGAATTACGACCACTGAGCGAAGCATGGCTTAATACGTTAATCATTGATGTTTTAGCAACATGGCCCTGAAATGGCAATTAAATTTATTGCAGGGATCCGAAAAAATCCGAAACTGTTTTGCTTCCAACCCAGCAAGAATTGTTTAAAATCAAGTGACTGACCCAAAGAAGTAAGCGGTATGATTGCAATATTGATAATTATAGTTACACTCTGTGGCTTTTTGTATTACGAACGTGTACAATACAATACACAAATTTTTAATTTCTCCACAATGTAACAGGTCAATGAAATTTAAAAAAAAATGCTCAAAACCATTTTGAAAAGAAATGGATGGTTAGGGTAAGAATAAGCATAAACAGGTGAAATAAAAATAAGAAAACCCTGGAAAATCATGATTAAGAAGTTTTGTTGATTTGCAGAACGGTGACGCAGGTTGAATTTTTTTAATAAAATTTTTATTAAACAAATTTTTACCTACAGGCATTTGCATATGACTTTTCCTCGTCTTCCTCTCAAAATCTATTAGCTTTCCGCCAAAAAAAAAATCACTTTAAAAAATGCGTTTCCGTTATATCTTTATGGTGAAGAATTTTTTAAAACGTTTATATCTTTTGAGATATCTGGAAAAAAATATAGTTTTTCAGGTTTTTATCTTGAAAACTATTTTTTCCCAATTTTTACCATGGTTTTCCTAATAGGCACCCCAAAATACATGTATACTAAAAGTTTAAAAAAGATTGCAGAAGAGAGCTTTGTTTGAAGTCGTATGAATTCGCATGAATTTGTGTGAATTTGTATGAATTCTTCTGAATTTCATCACAATATTTTCATTTCGGGCGTAAATAACTTCTCCTAGTGTATAAAGCTTTTTCACTTACATTATTACATGCCTCAATTGTAATATGTCAGTCCGATCGTACATTTAATTAATAGATATGAAGATAATATAATTATTTGAAAAATGCTTTTAAAAGGTCTTCGCTGATAAATTTTAAAAATTCTTCTATTCTGTTATTTAAATAAAATTTCCTTCCACGGACATTACACGACATCATCATACGAATACATGATCTATTTTAAGCTTTATTTTTTATTTTGAGGCTTTTCGGTGGACAAGGCAATGGTCATCCTAAATTACTCATTAATCTTCAATCTAGATTCTAGAAGTTCTGTTAGTTTTTCTTAATTGGTAGCTCAGCATAAATATGTCTACGTTTCTTCTATTCCTCATTCGTCGATTAAGACTGTATGGTATACATTTGATTTTGATTGGGTATAAAAGAAAGAAATTTGTGCTGCAGTTTAGAACGGCATTTTTTCTAAATGGGTATATAAACATAAACCACATGTTAACTTTCCTAATTTTTTCCTATGCCTTCTTTTTTCCAGTTCTTTTGCCAGCATTTTTATCCTTTTTTTCATCATTTTCTTTATAGTCTTTTTATGGCTCTATCAACCACATTTGGTTCGTTTAATCAATTCCATTTTCTTTCTAAGTCTTCGCTTTCAGTTTAAAATATTGAACTTGAACACCCTGTATATCACATCATCGATGACCAGCCAATCATTCCCCTGCGCTGCAGACCTTTTAAATATTTGATATGGCAAATAATTTGATTGGAAATCGGCAGTGAAAATACCGAGTACATACATACATATGTACTTACATATTTCTGGTCAGCTCTTAACCCTAAAGATTAATAGTTTGGAATGGCGATTGCGAACAGAGCTCATTTGAATTTGTTGTAGACACTTAATGAAGTGTACTTTTAGGCATTTTTCTTTTGGTTTTTTTTTCAGGTTCAATTCCTTTGTGGCCTCTCTCTTTCTGGCTTTCATCTTGTAATCAATGTAATAATTGCAAAATGCTCTGATTGCTTGGCTTTTGCATGTATATACTATATACATTTTTTTTTGTACCTGCGCTAATGAGACTCGAACACGTGAATGCCCCGCAGCAAAGCAGAGGTAGAGCATAATTAGTTGGTGGACGAAGCAATCGAAGTGGTTTAATGAGGTTGAAGTGCCTGCTAAAGGTTAATGAATGGCAAACGAACGAATTAGACGAGAGATCCAATTGAAGCTTGACGACAAGCAAAAAATAGATTCAAAGGCTTACTGAAGTGGAAATTAGTACCTGGAAAAGATGAATAAACAATTATGATTAATACGAGCAGGCATCAAAGCGCTATTCAAGTGTCTCCTTGTGTAATGCAAATATCAATATCTACACTAAAATTTAATTGCCCAAAATGTCTCAATTATTTGTTTGACACCAAAACCATAAATCAAGTATAAACTGCATACAATTTATTTAAATTTACTTCGGTCTCAGGTGTTTATATGTCGCCCAACCGTAAAACAATTTTCCTAAGCTTGACAAATCAATATTTCAGGCTTTATACTTGTCTTTGAAGTGGCAACAATTTTTAGGCGGACACTCAAAATGAAACTTCATCATTTGCTTGTGGTTTTAATTTTAATCATAGTTCATCATGATAAAGGAAAAAAATGTCCCCTGGGCAAGCAATGGAATCAAATATCCAAAAAGTGTGTGAAATATTATTTGGGCACCTAAAATGAGGCACATCATAAAGTATAACGAGTGAGGAGAATGCGGTCCATTAAATTTAATGACAACTAATTTTGTAGGTTGAATCACAAAAACCCAGAAAGCAGGAAACAGGAAGCAAACAAAATGTATACAACACTTAATTTATAATATTCAAAGGAATAAAAGCAAAGAAAAAAGGACATGAAAAATTAAATGCCATTTTGTGGGACAAAAATAAAAACGAAGGTAAACAAAGAGCATCATTAGGATCGGAGAAACTTGTCTGGATTTTTTTGGGTCATAATCCTTTTTGTCACGAAGCATAAAATGTGTTCAATACAAATACAAATGACCTCAATCAAAAGTTTTCCACAAGGGGTCAGGAATTTTGATTATTTTTGTATAAAATAATTCATTCTTTAAATCGATAAAAAGAAAAAAATATTTTTCTAAAAATTTGTACACTAAATTAAACTTAATTATCTTTTTGGTCACACATATATTTCATTCAAATTCGTTTGATGTCATAAATCAACTAGAAACCATAAAATAAAAAAAAAGGAAAACTCATCATAAATTTTTCACTGTCCATCGGTCCGTAGTTTTATTATTATTATCTGCATATTTCCGCTTTGTCGTGTGCAAATTGAATAATCCAATGGCAAATGGGTAGTAAAAGTGATTACAGCGTACCTCACTGTATGGCAGCCTTCCTTCCCTCTTGATGGACTTGTGTCTCCACATGGTTATTAAATTTAATTACATTCATTTTAGGGTTGGGCGTAGCTGGAAAAAGGGGCAAAGCTATTATTAGTAATCTCAATGTGGGGTGAACATAGACAACAAGTTTGAAGGGCATTTTGGGGAAATAACTTAAATGTAGTGAATAATGAAGCATAATATTAATAGTTTTGAACTTGAAAAACATCAAGAATGTAAATTAAATTCACAAATAGGTTAGACACATTTTAGGGTAAACTTTTTTTTTTTTTTTATAACTAAAGAATGGCGGTGATAAGTTAATTAACCATCAATTAGAGATAAATTTTCTTAAAAATTAAAATTCACAGACAGACAACAAGTTGAAGGGCACTTAAGAGGCAACAATCTCGTATATAATTTAGAAATTTTGTATATACTTTTTGAGATTGAGTATAAAGATGTGGTTTTTATACTCCCCCGAAATTTGAGAAAAAAAGGTCATATCTCCCACAATTTTGAAGATCGATTGATCGGATCTTCTAGACATATATTTAAATCATCGTTACTTATCGATCCTTCATTCACTGTTTTCCTATCAGATGAACGATAGTCGAGTTATAAGCAAATCAAATAATTATGATAGGCATCACCGGCCACAACCTTGATGGGCTGAGAGTTTGCATGGTTTCACACTTAAAAGTGATCAGTTATATACAAACTTTGGTCTGAACCTGTACAAGGGCGTAAGCAGGGGGGTGCAGTTGGAGGTGAGGTGACAAATTTTGGTGCTTAAAACACTAAAACTAAAAATGATGTAAAACCCATTAATATAATGAAAGATAGATCTTAAAAACTGATTGCACAACTTGATCAGATTACTATAAAGGTGGTAACCGAACAGAAGAAAAATTTATATTTCTTAAATCATGACCAAATGTTCATGACTTAGTTTTTTTTTTTTTTGAGTTCTTAAAAGATGAACTCAAATCAACCACCGTTCAAAAAATATAAGCAGGATCGTAGCGTGTGCGAAAGTGCATTGCATTAATCCCGAAACGAATATCGGTTCTGGTACGTACCGAAATAAGAATAACGGTTAAAGATTATATTTTGGATTTCAGTTTATTTCGGTTTTCGGTTCCGTACGGTATTCGGTATACCGGTACGTACCAGTAAAAGTATTTTATTAAGTATAAATTTTTTTTAATTTTTATTAATTATTTCAAAAATTAATGGATGTAAAAAAACTAAAAAATGGTGTTCAGAGAATATGCCACACTAAAACGTTTTTTTAAATATACCGATTTCTAGAATTAAAGAATTCTCTATTCGTATGTCGCCCAGACAAACTCATATTAGGACAATGTCTCATAAAGCTGATAAAAAATTTATTAATATTTGTTCGAAATAATCCGCTCTTTTTTAAGCGTATCTCTGCCGTATCTCCGTCAAAAAAAGAAAGCTTCAGCGATTTGGATAGATTTGAACCCATACTATAAGACGACATTTTTTTTTTATTGCAAAATTTGATTAAAATCCAGAAACTTTATTTCTAAAATATATTTTATCAAATTAGTATTTCTATATATAAGATAACAATATTTTTAAGACAAAAAAATCCTTTACATTTAATTCCAGAGTTTTTATTTACCAAAGAAAAGTTGTTCCCCTTTTTAGAAACTTTCTGTATCTTATGTATCTTAAAAATAGAATTTGATTCGGGTTATTCTTTAAGTGCGAATTTTAAAATGTACGACTTTTTCCTGAGTGTATATTTTACTATTTTTCCAGTTGAAATATATATATGAAACAATCATAAATCAATAAAATAAATAATAAGAAAACAAAACAATACCGGTATTAGCGTTTCAGTATGGTTCCGGTTTTTCGGTTTCTATTATAGCGGATAACGGTTATCGGTTCTCAAAAAAATATTGATATCGGTTCCGGTTTCGACAACGGTACCTGGCTTTGAACGGTTTATTTCTGTTAACGGTTCCGGTTACGGTATTATTCCCTGGCGCAAGCTTCAAAATTTGATTGCCATACATTTAAAGATTATTCTTTTGATTTCATTAAGAAAGAAATAAAAAAAACAGTTGTTGGTTCTTGAAGAGTAAAGTAATGTCCGAATTCTATTCATGATTTAAGATTATTTAAGAACAAGCGTGCTTGAAAGACTTTCGTCAACAAATGTTCATAATTTTGAAACTTTTAGAACGGACTTATTTTCTCGGTGTACCTAGGAACCAAATTCATTCCTAAACAATTCTTTGAAAAACACTGCTAGAACGGAACAACCTCAGTCAAAGCTTGGAATAGAGATGTAGGAATAGGCACCAAATAGAAACTGTACCAGGCCGTTAGCAGATCGGTGCAAAGCTACATATATGGTACAAGTGTGGGAATCGTCCAACTTCGAAGAAGATGATAGAACGCTAAATTTCTTTATCAAGAAAATGTCAAGACACGCGGACTTCACCTCGAATTATTGCATCTAACTGGAAACAGGAATAACCTCTGCTCACATTTGCCCATTTGATCTGCACCTACACTACAGAAAGAAAGCTTTTCGAGCGGATTCTCAAAAATGCTTTTAAGGTATAAGATAGGCATCGTAATGATTAAAATTTAAATTTCTACTTAAAGTGAAGCTTATCGTTGACTCGATTCAAATGACAAAATAACGCACAAGGGCTTAAAAACCCAACTTTTTATAAGAGTTTCTCATATGAGTTGCTCATATAGTGTAATAGTCAATCTGAGAAGTTCAAATTTGTCAAATTTTAGTGCAAAATCATATCAAACCTCTCATAAAAGTTTCTCATATGACAGCCAACTCACAACTTCCTGAGCTATTTTTCAGCCATCTCATATGAGATTTCAGACAAGTGAAAATACAGCTTAAATAAGACAGATCCATCCGTAGAACACATAGGTTCTATAGACATTAAGATCATGGCCCAAGACCGAAAAAATTGCTCAAATGGGACAAGATAATGTGAATTTTTGAATGCAAGATTTCCTTATAAAGAAGCATTTAAGGAATGCGAGCACTTAGAACATTTTTAAGGCAGATCTCCAATTCTCAAAAACATACGAGCTAGATACTTTGGAAAATCGGTACTCATGCAAGATGAAATAATTGGGAAAAATTTGATTAACCACATACAAAAAAGTTAACAGTACTGAGTTTGCTTAAAATTAGTTATTCTCAAGTGTTCAAATCGTTGGAAGAAAGTTTTCGATCGGATGCGATTTGTAGAACACTGGGATCAAATATCTTTTTACCCAACAGAAGATTTAAATCAAATGTCGTATATTTCTAAAAAAAAATTTAATGAATGTAATTAAAGAAACATTATTATTATTAAAATAATATATTTAATAATATATTTCGTTATTAAGTGCTTTTACCCCCTCACCCTTTATCTCACCATATCAGGATAATTTCTTTATTTAAAATCCAAAAAATTGTATTTTAATTTTTAGGCGTTAAAAAATGTACTAAAAGTTTCCGCACAAATTACTAATACGACACGTAAGCCAGTTAAAACTTTGTTCACAAAAAAAATCATACTATTAGGCAGACTAAAATGTAAGAATCTTCTATATAGCCCCACAAATCAATCAGTTCTACATACAGCTGACAGAAGACTTGCTTTAACCAGCAATTAGATATGCCAGACCAAATTCAAATACGACTAGAAAGCCTTGCATAATTCCGATATCAGTAACATTCACCTTCTCCTATCCCATGCATCATCTACCTAAAGTTTGGTTCCCTTTGCTGGCATTTTTGATCAGCCTTACTCAGGGTTTCGAACATTGTCATTCGGGCACAGTCTGGAGTGAAACTCAGGGCAAATGCGTTCAGGCCGATCGCTTCCAGTTGGCCTCATTGATGAGCCTACAAAACTGTCCACGTTAGTTGATAGACACAATTTGTAACATTTATATATTTATATAATTTTACCAGCTGGCCAACAATGGTTGGAGGATGAGCACAGATGTGTAAAATTCAAAATGATTTCCACTGGCAGTCTACATAGTTCACCAAGTCAACTACAAAGGAACAATGTGGACAAAAAGGATACTTGTATGAGTGGATTCAAATGGATTGCGTCTAAAAAAATGTGCGCCAAGGAAACCAAAGTGGAATTTAAAAGCGTTGAAAATGATTGCCAGGATATGTATTGTAAATTGGGTGTTTATACCCCAAAACTGAATTTGACAACACCCGAATGTCCACCGGGTCGAGGCTGGAATACTAAGAGAAATCGTTGCATGCCTATGAAAGTGATTGTCTCTGTAGTAAGTGATCTAATGGAAATAGTTCAAAAGCCAACCAATGGATAATTAAATTTAAAAGAAAGTCGAGTTTTTTTCAGGGCATCAAACTATATCGATTAAATCTGTGAGCCAAAACCCGAACCCATATCACAAGTTTTTTAAGTAAAAATCTAAATTTTAACGTAGCCTGGGGTGAGGGGCAGGGTGGGGCATATTGGGGATATTGCTTTAAGAATTCCACCTTTCATCACTCTGTTCATTATGTGGCCATTTGCTTAGGAATTTTAGGCAATGTTAACCCTAATGTAAAGGTTTCTGTAACTAAAATAACTGAAAATATTTGAATTCACATATACGAATTATCGAAAGAAATAATGTTATAGAATAGTATAGGTTAGTAATCGATAAAGTTGTTAGAGTTAATTTGGTATTATATTTAAGCATTATATTGAGAAGAAGATTTGGTCATACTGAAAAAAAGACTGGACTGGAAAAACGAAATCGAAACGCGGGCTTGAAGAACACTGGATATTTTTAAATTTTATTAATAAACTATAAATTAAACTACAATAAGCGTCGAAAAATTATTCCACAAATCCTAATTGAAAGCTGTTTATGGCCTTGTTATTTATAGCTTCTGCAGCTGTAAGTCGGTATCTTTTATTTGGTTTATAAATCACTTCTGGCATTATAAGGCACTATGAAATTGAGAACTTTCAACAAATTCCAATTAACAATGCATGGTTCATAAGAAAAATCTATTTCATACCCTTGGTACCCATGACATGTGACTCGAGCCTACGAGCACCTTATTTGCAAGCACACTCTCGCATTTACAAGGCTTGTTTGAGCTCGTCGTTCATAGCTGGAATCGCCGAACATCAACTTAAAACGAGCAAGCCCAAGATGTATCTATCAAGGTGAGGCACTAAGTAAAATATGTAAACTCAAAAGCCTTAGGTAACTGCGCAAGAGTGAGCGTTTGCATGAAAGTGTGTGTGGCTGTGTGTGCGCTACACGAACCCACCCACTCGCCCAAGCGCGGAGTGACCGTACGCGTCGAATGTCATAGGCACACTAAACAATTGCAGTGTGCTAAACAATTGTGTGTGTAAGTCGTACGCGCATACATGTGCGCATGGAGAACAGCCGTGCGTGGACCAACCGTTCACGTCAAGTGTTAGCTGCACACTGACAATATGTAAGTTATGAAGCTTGAGCTTTTGTATAAATGCCACACCTTGTTAGATACATCTTGAGCAAGCCTTTTGCACGTACCAAGATGGCACCAAGGTAAGGCACTTAGACAAAAGCTCAAGTTTCTCAGCTTACATAGTGGGTGGTACGTGTAGCGCACACACACACACACACTTTCATGCAAACGTTGTCTGTCTCACTCTTGCGCAGTTACCTTTTGACTTTACATATTTTACTAAGTGCCTCACCTTCATAGATACATTTTGGCACGTACGAGTTATAATAGTTCAAGCTCATTAAAGCTTGTGAGCAGTTTAAGCAATTTAGCTTAGCAGCAAAAACGAGCGCTGAGCGAGCAGTGCTTGTAATCTCTCGCATTCTCTAAAACAAATCAAGAGAGAGAGAGAGCAAAATTAAAGGCGATCATGCTATCCCTTTTGATGACACATGTTGCTTTTTTGGTGCTGCTTCTGCTCCTGGCGAGCCGACGTATGTATGTATATGCGCTCGTGGCGACTCGGGCAAAACGAGCTATAAGCTAAGCAAGCCTTTACAAACAATGAGCTCCCAAATTCATCGATACGCTTTTACACGATTGTTTTTTTGATTTAAGCTTAGTGTGTGCGCTTTAAAAGTCCTGAAGCTTTGGATTGATAAGCTTGCTCGTATCGCATTTTGGGAAAGGCTGGGTTAGCAGGCTATTTAAGTGATGGCCTAAAAAGCTTAGGGCAAAATATAAATAAATCATAAATGTATAATTTTTACGGCCCACTCTTAACTCCTTATTATGTTTTATTTACTATACCTATTGCTCTGAAAAATATATCAAATATTGCTTAAAAGAGAGAATCAAAGTGTAAATTAAAAAATATATTAAGGGCCTAAAGCAATATCTATCATATAAACAGAGCAAAATGTATGTTTATCTGACACATAGCAGCTACTTAGAAGATGAGAAATTGGCCCTAAGTCTATTTTTTTGATCTGAAGTGGCTTTGGAGCTATCTTATTTGGACCATTGATCTAGCGCTCGAATTTGGGTGGCTTCGAGATTATTGCAGCCTATATAGGAAACATTCTTTCTCCGACTGCATGGCTAACTCAGTCATCAAAGCCCAGGTCAATCTATTAAACATAGTGAAATGTATGAAAAAAAAGGTAATTTCCCATTTTGAAAAATTGCTTGCTTTCCTTCTTTAATATCCCTCGACCGACTTAAAAAAACGATGCAAAATTGTACTACTTTCCATATTTTAATTAAGTATTTCGCAAACTGATTTATCAGGAATATTTTAAATTTCATTTTCTTTTTCACAATGAGCATGTCCATCTGCGTTTAAGCAGTTGTGGTTAAAGTTTGGCCATTAAGATGCTTATCCTTATTACAGCAGAAATATTGCACAAGGCTTAACTTACCCACAACAGATTTGCAGGCCATTGAAAGGGATGTAGAGACAATGAGAGAGAGAGAAAGAGCGAATATATATATATATATAGAGAGAAGTTTATATAGAACTTTATGTATTTATAAAACACAGCTCACGGCAAAGTTGTCAGTTTGCTGGGTGCCATAATGAAGACGAGCAAAAGGACAACGACAATAAAAGTGGGTGGAATGGGTGGCGGAACAGTTGGCAGTTGGCCAACAAATTACATACCCAGTCATGGCTATTGGTCAAGCGAACTGAGTTGCAATTGCGAGACAGACCAAACGTCAGGCTGTCGTTTAGTGGAAAGTCAATTGTTCTCCCGCCTTCCGCTCACTGAAGGGTTCAAATTGCAAGTGCCCAAGACGATTGATTAAAGGAAAAGGAGAGAGAGTGAGAGAGGAAATGGTTGGAAACTTATTTATTTGGGGGGGACATTTGGCCTAGAAATTTATCAAATATTTAATAATAAAACTTTATATTGATTGCTCTGAATTTTTAACAATTTCTTTAGATTTTTAAAATGCGAGCTTAAGAATATAATTAATCCGCTACCCATAGATCTTCTTACTCAGTCCCGTTAACAAAAAAATTTAATTCGGTAATTCCCTTTCAAAATGTCATTAGTCTTCGGGCTAAGCTCAGCTATTGCTTTTTGTGAGACTTCTCTTCACCCGGACATTGAAAATTCTGAAATCATGAATAACAATTACTTTGTGTACAGAGTTGACCATCCTAATCGACGTGGTGGTAGAGTCCTAATTGCGGTAAATGCGGTCTGGCCATCCCTACAAAATTCTTGGGACACTTTGTCCAACATTGGACAAAGGGCACATGAATATAACACTTTTTTAACATGCTCAAATATTCATACGGCTTCTGACCTTATTGGAGGAGCTCTCTGTCGGCCAGATTAATAGTATTACAAACTGCAGCTCTGTGGTATCTAGAGTGCCACCGCTCTCTGTACCTAAGGATGCCTACAGATTGAGATTGAACTTGAGACATCCAGTCTCCCTACACCCAATACGCAATCTTTAAAAACGTTTTGTTTTCGCAAGGCCAATTTTCCTGCCATCAGATTGGTCCTTCCTTGACACTTCTTATGATATTTATCTTAATGTGCTTCCTTCAAAGAGGAATAATGTTCCGATTTAGTTATATACTTGTCTCACAAACTATGCTCATCATGAACTCTTTTGTAATCTATGCCTTAATTATAATATATTCTACCCTCTTTTCATATTAAACTCTTCTTTGTTAGATGTAAGGAATAATGTTCTGTCTATTCTTAATTTTTAACTATTACTGTAAAGTTTGACTGTACTTTGTTGAACTATACCTCTCTAGACATGATAACCAAGATACATTCACAGAGTCCAGGATTAGGTGAGCAATCGACTCGTTCGAACCTTTTAAATCGCCAGGTCCTGATGGAGTATTTCCTGTATGACCTGGCTTCACATAATATATGTTAGCTGTCGTAAAGTCAACTTTATTCCCACTTGATGGAGAGAAACCTAAGTTGTCTTTATACCGAAGGCTGAAAAGGACCTACACGTTAAGCCAAACGATTATAGGCCAATCAGCCTATCCTCGTTCCTTCTGAAAAGGACCTACAAGTTAAGCAAAACGATTATAGGCCAATCAGCCTATCCTCGTTCCTTCTTAAAACCTTTGAAAGACTAATGGATGCCTACTTGAGACTAACTATAAGCTCCTCTCTGTTACCACAAACAGAGCACGCGTATAGCTTTTCACTTGTCTCACAGATTGAAAAATCTCTTAAATTGAAAGACTTCTCTCTAGCGGCATTCCTTGACATTGAGAGTGTTTTTAATCAGGGCTGCAAACCGGACTTTTTTTATACTGTAAACCGAACCTTGAACCGAACCTCTTGAAAAATTAGCTGAACCAGAACCTGATCCGAGCCAATACTTTCGGTTCGGTTCAACAAAAGTTACAAGTATTAGTTAAGCGAGCATTTAATGATCAAAGAAGTAGCTTAGACCAACATTTGATCAAAGAAAAAATACCTATAAATTAATATTGTAATTAATGAAAATCAAACAAGTAAACAAAAATACAGAAATTCTGTTTATTTTTTTATACACTTGAAAAGAGTATATTTAATTTGCCCAGAAGTTTGTAAGGCATATAAATATTCATTTTCGACCCCATAAACTATATATATTCTTGATCAGTACGAGGAGCTCAGTTCAATTCCGTCTGTCTGTCTGTTTCTACGCGAACTAGTCCCTCAGCTTTGAAGCTATCGAGCTGAAATTTTGCACAAGGCCTGCACGCAACTAATATGTCGGAACCAGCCGGATCGGATGACTATATCATATAGCTGCCATAGAAACGGTCGGTCAAAAAACTACTTCTAGTGAGAAAAACTTGTTTGTTTTCTATCGTAGTGTCCCTAATCTTAGTATATATTAGTTTTATATGCTTTCACATAATTTTGAAAATATTTATCAAAATCGGATGACTATAGCATATAGCTGCCATAGGACCGATCGGTCGGAGCATGTGTTTTACTAAGAAAAGTTTTTTTTATGGTATCAAATTTTTATTATCAATGATTTAAAAATTTTAAATATCTGATATCTATATCCTATATATATTTTACCGGTTAAATCAGTTGGAGTAAAATTTTTCAAGTGTATTAAAACTTCGGCACAGTCGGAGTTAGTCGGAGTTCTCGTTTTGTAATGAGTTAATATTTTGGGAACTTATTACCTTCATATAGGATAACAATTCAGCAAAGTTTCAAGTCAATACCAAATCTTTAATTTTTTTACTGAGACGTCTGAGAAAGAATGCCCCATATACTTTTTTAAATTTTATCCAACTTAATTTCTACGCTACTCTTTTTCAAAGTGGCACTCAAAAGTATGCTACATAAAACATCTTAAATTCTACCTAGACTTGACAAGGCTATGGAAGTAACTGTTACATTTCGGCAGTAAGTGCAGCCGTAATAGTTAACAGTTAGCAGTCACCAAGTAACCATTTTGATGCACTCAAGTGTGGCGCTTACAGCTAAGCATATGCTCGCTTTCCATGCACCTTAAAAAAAGAAGAAAAAAGAAGACAAAAAACAGTGGCTCTGCGCTCGCTTGTTGGCATATTTTGTGGTTGAAATCCATACAAAAGGTGTGAACAGTTAGAAGCGGCAGCAGTTGGTTTGTCGGCCCTTTTGATTGGAAGCTGTTGCTTATTTGGCACGGATTTCATTCGCTTTCCGTTTCCCCCGCCGCTCAAAAGTGGTTTTTAGAAATTGAAAGTTGATGTGTGTGTGTGTGTGAGTGTGGCGACTGCAAATGTGCGATAAATGCTTGTTGCCAGTTGATGTGGAGAGGGAAGCAACTGCATTGATATGTCATTGGTTTTCCAATTTTGACATTTAAAGAGCGACAAAGCCATTGCAGAGCGCCCAGGGGGTTTTAGTTTTAGTTTGAATGAACAAAAAAATAGCCTGAAATCATTATTTACTTTTCACCGAATTTTTCACAATTTTCTAAAGCTTGAAAATCGTATAAATGATTTTGGTAATTTTTTTTAAATTTTACTAACACAGAAAATATATTTTTTATGGTCAAAATATTTGTTTCAGTGTCTCAGTTATTTATTTTTGTTAAATCTAAATATATAACTACAAAGTAAAAAAAAATTAAGCAGATTACTTCAATAGAAAAAAAGTTATTACATTTTTGTTTTGTAGCAACGTTCAGCAGCCACCCTGTAGCAATACTTATGCTTAGTTACTCAGCTCCTTTAAAGCAGCTTTGGTCACACTTTGCTGATTTAAAGTGTTCCACCTGCCTTCCAGTTCATTTGCTCTTCCTTTTCCATTGTTTTTCCTGATCGATTTCCATCGATTAGTGATTGATAATTTGTTTGGCCTGCTTTCAGGTTGCTCAACTGCCTTACTTCATGGCCATGGTATGCAAATTGCCTTAGCAATTGATTAGAATTTCATTTACCTTACGCATGCTCTGCTGTTCCAATAATTAACGGTCCCAGCCGCAAAACGCCCCATGGCTTTGCCATGGTAATTAGCATAAATTCAATTAGTTTCCTTGTGCTTGGTCTTGGAAGCAATCTCTCTCTCTGTCTCGTTCCTCAGCTGATTGACAACAATCACAGCAGTCACTTAGTCTCACATATTTAGCATATTTCCGACTCTGACATTTGACCTTTGTTATGCATTCATGAAAGAAAAGCGTCGTGTAAGCACTAGGAATCGCGCCTCGGCTTAAGGTGACATACGTTTGTCCCTGCTCTTCTTCATGTTGTTGTTGTTGCGGTTTGTCTGCGTCTGGCCTCGGGACAAGACAATGGCATTAGCATAAGTAGAAGACGGGCGCAGGCTAGGATTAAGGAGCAGGTATCAACGTGAGATAAATGAGCTGAAATAGGATTTTTGTTTCACCTTGAATTTAAACAAACAACATTTTGACAGCTGATTAATATGACAACTGCAATTTGACCGGGAATATGTACTTCCACACCCTGGTGAAGGTTGCCCCCTCAATCATTTTATGTTTCATGACTTATTCATCTAGACACTCAAATGCTTTTTCGCCCAGTTGGATCTGCGTCAGCCGCAACATTTTAATGGCATTTTTGCGCGCATGGCATAGGACCATTAAGTTTGGTTACGCCCATCCAAGAGGATTGGGGACTACGGGATTGAGTTTTGCAATTGGCAAGCCTGGCGAATTTTTAAAACCAAATATAAATAAAACATTGAAACATTCTGTCCAGTTTTAATTGAAATGCCAAATTTTATGCACAAAATTTCATGAAATCGTTTTATGAAAAGACACCCCAGAGGAATATTATTAACGAATTCAAGGAAGGATAAAAGCGAAAGTTTTAAAGGGACAAGCGAAAGATGGTTATGGGAGGAAAAACTTACTCTTTCACTTTGGCAAAGGGAAGACTTAACAAATGTTATGAAAAGGAACTCCCAAAAGTTTCCTGTTTCTTTCTTTGATTTCGATCAAATAATGGGGAGTTGGAGTTGGCAAATGAAAAAATTTAAAAAAATAAAAATTAACTAATTCGGCACTTCACTCATCCGTCTTACCTGTGGATATTTGGACGGGCACCTCACCTTTTCTTTTGATCAATTCTGGCCTCTTCTGTTTGAGTGCATCTCTCAATTTGTCCAGCTGATCACAATACACTTCAGAATTCATCGTGGCATTGTCGGGCAAAAGCTCAAAATAAACGATCCCTTTGAAATCCCACCAAACAGACAACATAACCTTTTTTTGGTGACTATCGATATTCGAAGTGGTTTGAGCTGATGCATTCTTTTTAGACCATGATCTCTTGCCCTTTACGTTCTTGTAAACAACCCACTTTTCGTCGCCAGTAACAATGCCCTTTAAATATGGATCACTTCTTTGACGTTTGATAAGCAACTCACAGCCGTTAAGGGGGTCTTCTACATTTGAAAACAATTTTTTTTAATTTTTTTGTTTTCCATTATTATTATAGCTTGGACATTACCCCCTTTCATCCCCCTTGAACCATTTTCCAAAATTCTAAATATTTTAGCAGATATAGCCTTTGAAGTGATGCAATGTTCTTGCTAAAGTGCGTTTATTTTACCTTGCTGAAAACCACGAAAACCGCGATTTTCGACCTGATAGCCATAATTACGGCAGTTTTACTGAACCGATTTTAATCACCCGTGTTGCAATCGACATAGAATTAATATAATTCTGGCCGGTATCTCAATCAAGAGGAAAAACGTTTTTTTTTAATTTTTTTTACACTTAACTACAAAAATTTTTTTTTGAAAATTCGAATATTTTTTAAATTTCCGCCAATTTTTCAAAAAAATATTGAAAAATATGATTGAGGTACGGGCCAGAATTACATCAATCCTGATCATAACCTCATTTACCGTTTTTGTTTTCGATAACATGGAGTCCCGGAATCATGGCCACCACTTCAACACTTTTTTTTTGAGGCCTTAATTGGCCGATAACTTGTTGAACTGCCCTCGAATTTCAACATTTAAAAAAAAAAATTATTATTTTATTAATAAAAAATAGAATGCTAACTACGCCGATGTTTTAAATACCCTTGCAGTTTTTGAAAGGCGAATTAGTTTTTAGACCGATCGTTCCTATGACAGCTATACGCTATTGTCATCCGATTTTGATCAATTTTTCACGAATTGTGTGGAAGTATATAAAACTAATATATACCACGATTGGTGACGCTACGACGGAAAACAAAAAAGTTTTTCTCACTAGAACTAGTTTTTGGACCGACCGAAAAAACCATTCGCAATTTCGTTCTGTAAGAACATGTGGAACCCATATCTCAAGCTTCGAAATTAATCCTATTCGTTTCATGTGCTTGTGAACGGTCGCGTTATACAAATTAAATCTTTCAGCAATCTCTCGAGTTGTTATTCGACGATTTGCATCGACCAACGACTTTATTTTATCCACATCGGCTTCAAGAGGCATCGTAGTGCATCCACGGGATCGAATTTGCGGGAACGAATTTTTGAAAACAAATTTCGGCATTGGCGTTCGGTCAACACATCTTCTCCGTACACATCACATAATTTTCGCCTTGCTTGAACTGCATTTTTACCCTTTTAATAATAAAACAGTAAAATATGCCGAAAATGCTGTTTCGATCTTCCATTTTCGATAGGGCACCAAACAAAAACTATTTCAAAAAATTTATCAACATTTTGTACAAAAAAGCCCTACTATATCAGCTGTTCAAATATATAACGGTACAACGGTTAAGTGTGAAGTTGGCTGTAAAAAAATTCAATAAGATCAGCCGTTGCCATCAAACGAAATTACTTGGTGAACGACGCAATAGTTTTTTGCGGAGCTCCAGTAACCGAATTTAATTTAATTGTTTAAAAATTTAAGAAAAAATATTCAAAATTTTTATTATATAGATTTTACTTCTTTTATCAGACAAAATATATTTAAGGGTGGTGAAAGCCAGTTCTACTAGGACTTGTAACTTTTGTTGAACCGAAAGTTTTGGTTTGAAACAGGTTCAGGTTCAACCATTTTTTCAAAATAGTTTCGATTCACAGTAAAAGAAAAGTCGAATTTCGGGTATCAAACCCTGTTTTTATATATAAAAGTCCTGAACTCGGTGAGCGATATGGCAAAAAAAAATTCTGCTAATATTCCACAAATGTTCCCTTAAAGCTCTATAATAATGACGGGATCCAATAGGTCCATTCGAAAATGTAACGAACAGTTTTTTGTCTTCATTTTTAATTCAATTAGGAAATCAATTTTAAAACTTACTACGTTTATGTTTATAAAAAAGTCATGCTTTTTGCTCCTCAAAGTATGCAAACTTTATTTTCTTTAATTATTAATTTTTTCACGAGATAATTTAAAGTCAGTTATGGCAGACCAGTCAAAGGTATACAAAAATAATAGGTGTTAAGGCTACTAAAAAATAAATATTTCCCTAAATTATTTATATTCATAAGCATAGCATACTTTAAAGGGCAAAAAGCATGATTTTTTATTTGTGCATAAACGTAGTAACTGATCCAAATGTGCGCTTTGTCTGTTTAATATATAGACGAGCGATATTGGGCGATATTTGACTGTTATCGTAGCACATTTGGTGCAACTCAACGTCGTCTCATGACTTAAGTTTCGTTTAAGCTTGCTCATAAGTCTGTAAGCTGTAAAACGTTAAATGGTTTTTAATTTCTTGGCACCAAATAATAAGCTAAGCTGTGAGGAAGCAAAGAGCCGTGCCCATCGCTTAACTAATGTTGAACTAGAGAGCTGTTTTTACTAGCCTTTGGCTCAAATAGCCAGCAAAGATTTGAAAGAGTATGGCCACTAAAAGAATTTGAGTTTTTATGCCTTTTGAGTTATCAAATTCTCAAGCGGAAGCACAGTATAATAAGACAATTGCTGTGGATAGCAAAGTTTGCTGATGATAGATCAAAATGATCGGTAAAGTCAGGTAAACAAAAAGGTTCTCGCTTTGATCTAGACCAAAAAGGGCGGCAACACCAAATGAGAAGCTAACACTTCACCGTTTACAATGGCAATGACTTTGATAGATGAAATTGAGCCGGAGATGGCTTGGGTAAGCCCAAGAGTCACGGGATATATTGGTTTTGGAGTCACCCTGTGCTGATGGATAACCAATTCCCAACTGCTAAAAAATTTTAAATTTAAATGCATTTTTTTTAATTTTTGCAAACAATCAAGAACTTTAAATCATTCAATCGAGACATTTCATCTTGAACCAAAATTTTACCTGCTTTAATATATTAAGGGTCGATTTCTCATCTAATAGATAGCTGCTATGTGTCAGATAAAACAACATTTTACTCTGTTATTTGTTAGTTTATGTGACAGATAGCGCTATGTAGGATATGATAAATCTGCCCTTAATAAATTTAAGCTTTATACAAACTGAAATAAATTAAGTTTATCTACAAAATTCCAATAAAATATATGAATTTTTTTATTTAGGCGATTTTTATATATATTCCTCCCCCTTCAACTACTTTCTCTGACCAACTTACTAACTTACCCTTACCAGGCGCCAGCTTTTGGTTACTTTCCCATTTTTTTTATGTTGCTCAAGTTATCCAACAATTGTTCATACATGTAACTGCCAATGTTAAGTTCCTGAAACAATGAAAATGAAACATAACAGTAAAAAACTCACTCAACTATTCCACTCAAACCAAAGTAGAAAGCTTTAAAGCTCTAAAAATACGGGTAATTTAATAGATAAACAGTTCGTTGCTTTTTATTTATTTACTTAGATAACTTTGATTTGTTTTGTGCATGGGATATTTTAACATTCTTAACCTTAAACTCACACTTGACATAAATATACAATATACACACTGGCATATACAGAACCTTAAGCTACATTCATATCAGTTCAGTTCAAATCGGAATCATCCGCGCGCACAGGCTTACGGGATATATACAACACAATGATGGTGGTCAAAGCGCTGACCAGGAATATCACATCGAACCAACGATGATAGAAATTAAAGTGCAAATTGCCCAACACTTCGGTGATGATCACACGATATTCGGCAGGCATATTCATGCGCATTAACAGCACCGAGGAACAAAAATACATGCCCATTATCTGTCCCAGTATAAGCACAATTATATTGCTCGATTTGCTCGATGAAATGCGATAGAAGAACTGCAGAGCAGAAAAACAAATACAAAATAAATTGAATAATTAGATAGAAAACGAACGTACCTTGGTCAAGGTCAGCAGCAGTCCGCGTATGGAGGTAACCACAATGCAACCTACTAATAGAAAGGAGACATGCTGATTCCAAAAGGCCAAATCAATATCAAAGCCACACCAATGGACGGCAATTTCCAAACCACGAGTGACAGGATCTTTTCGACCCACACGATCGAAGATGATGTTAATGCAGCACTGAAAAGAATCAAACTTTATTAAAATGTTATAATCAGGGACCGTAGCGGTTATATGTTATAACTATAAAAATCAATTGTAATTAATCATTTATGATTTATATTTTTAAAAATTTATTTTTTTTTTATTTAAAAACGAGAAGGCAAAGCTAAATTCGACTGTGGCGAAGTTTTAATACACTTGAAAAAGTTTACTCCAACTGATTTAACCGGTAAAATATATATGGGATATAGATATTTAAAATTTTTAAATCATAAATAATTAAAATTTGATTTCATAAAAAAAACTTTTCTTAGTAAAACACATTTTTCGTCTGATCGGTTCTATGGACGCTACGATGGAAAACAAAAAAGTTTTTCTCACTAGATCTAGTTTTTTGACCGACCGTTTCTATGGCAGCTATATGATATAGACATCCGATCCGGCCGGTTCCGACATATTAGTTGCGTGCAGTAAAAAGAAGACTCTGTGCAAAATTTAGCTTTAAAACTGAGGGACTAGTTTTAGTAGAAACAGACAGACGGACGGACGGACAGACGGAATTGAACTCAGCTCGTCGTCCTGATCAAGAATATATATAGTTTATGTGGTCGGAAATGAATATTTCTATGCGTTACAAACTTCTGGGCAAAATTAATATACACTTTTCAAGTGTATAAAAAGATATTTTTGATAATTCATTCAAAAATGATTTTTAAATATTAATTCTTGATTTTAATTATAAAAAATGAATTATAAAACTCATGAGTGATTTTTATTTTAAAAAAATCAATAATAATAATCAAAATTGATTTTTTTAAATAAAAATCGCTCAGAGATTTTTATTTTCTGCGTTAAAAATTTAAATTTTTCAAAAACAAAATAAAAACAATTTTGAAAAAATGGTTAAAACTACCTGAAATTCATACTTCATACATCTATTTGGAAAATACTAAAAAAAACCCAATGTACCTAAATTCAAATTCCCCAATGCACTAAAATATGCCAAAAATATATTATTATATTTCCTGATCCAGAAAATAAAAATCTCTCAGTGATTTTAATTTTTAAAAACAATCTTGATTATTATTATTAATTTTTTTTAAATAAAAATCACTCATGGTTTAATAATTGATTTTTTATAATAAAAAATAAAAAATGAATATTTAAAAATCATTTATAAAATAAAAATCTAAAATAATTTTTAAAAATAAAAAATAACGGTTCATTACAAATTTCCAAAGTCCATATAAAAACAAATATATTCATATATTTAATGTACACTTCACGACACTTAAATTGGTTCATCATCTCTCCCAAACAAAAGTGACAATATCCCTGCAACTGCATGCGTAAGCTCTGCGAAACGCATTTTTCTGAAGAGGTTTTTATGTGGTTATCACTACACAACAAAAAATAATCTTATCTATAACTCATAGTAATTGAACACAATTTTTTCCATAATAGGTTAAATTTTTTGCGCATTAATATTGGTCAATAGAATAGGATCAGGTTTAAAAACACTAAAATATATTAACAAAACGGCGTTTTTTCAATGTTTTAAACTTTTCTTCATAATAATAAACAATTTTTTTCTGGTTTGTATTTTGTGGATCCCCCTTTATTCAGAATAATTTCATAAATTCGGTTTTTTAATGAGTTACAAAGATTTTCCAACATTTTCAGGGATATTTTAGTACAATTATTCTTAATTGCAGTAATCAATGAATCTTTATTTTCATATTGTCGGCCGGACTCGTATTCTTTACGTGAAAGAATACCCCAGACGTTTTCCATGATATTTATGTCAGGCGAATAAGGAGGCCACTGCATTAAATCCACATTTTTGTGGCGAATCCATTCTTTGACTGCTCTTGCGGTATATATCGGAACGTTTTCTTGTTGATAGGTCCAAGAAATTGGTCCAAACCTTTCAGAAAAAAATGGGAAGGCCGATTCAAGGACTTGAATATAGTTCCTTGCATTCATTTTTGATGTAAGAAAATGTAATTCACATGTTCCGTAATAGGAAACTGCACCCCAAACCATAGCCGAGCCTTCACAAGAGTGCCGACGGCTTAAGTGATGCTCTGATTTTCGTAAATAGTGATAATAATAGTTAAAGCCTTCTGGCCCATACAGGTTAACTTTTTTTTCGTCCGAAAAAATAACTCTCTCTCTTCGCGAGCAAACATTAGGCGAGCCTCATTTCGCGCAGCGTTTAGAGGTGGTTTCTTTAAAAATTTTCGGAGTACTGTGTCCTCAGCATTTGAATAACTCTTTGAACAGTGAATAAACTGGCATTAACGGAACATTTGTCTTTGATTTTCGCACTTGAGTCATGAATGGCTTAGAATGGCTCGTCTGTCTGCTGGGCTAGTGGCTTTAGCAGTGCGTCCTGTCAGGTTTTGGCCATACTGAGATAAACTACATAAGAAATTGCCAACTTCTACCAATTTTGGTCGCAATTTCTCTTTGACTCCAATTGCATTCATTGAACGCACTAATCTGGCCCTTTTCCATCTCTGTCAAGCACTTGCCACTTCCCATTTTACAAATTTTTTGTGTAAATTAACCAAATTATTTGGAACTAAACGAAAGCAATCGATTCCGACTGAAAATCTGAAGACAACTAAAGCTGTTTCGCTTAAACCTATTCAAGTGACTAAAAAAAATGGCAATGCTTTTTTAGAAGAATTTATTACCGTTACTTGTTGGAGTTAGTTTTTTTAGGCTCATAAAAACTCTCTAAATAAAAAGTTAAGGGATCGATTCTATTCCAATAGAACGGCAAAGAGATTTAAAGAGAAAAATGACAACATGCAGAACCTATTCAAGTGATGTTCAGTGTATGTGTAGGATATATGCATCCTAATGATTTTTTAAGTTTAAAATTTCCCCCAAACCGTTATTTTCGGTCCCTGGTTATAATATTTTTTACATACCATAAATATCTTATAGACACAATAGACGCTGAAAAAGTGTCCCAGCACATTAAAGTATTTGCCTTGTAATGTCTGAGACCAACGCTGTCGCTCTTCCATATTCTTCAGAGAGCTTAATTCCAAGAACACCGAACGCAACAGCTCCTCCAGGCCATAGACCTCTTGTTTCAATTGATTGATATCTAATTTCAAAAGACACAAATTACTCATTTAATAGACATACATATGAATATATGAAATCGCTCACCCACCCTCGCCATTGCTGGTGTTACGCTGAACAGCCGATGTGAGCATCTCCCAGATGCGAGGCTTAGTGGGATGCAGTTTATTATGATTATACATGGCCATGGCTATGCGTCGCTTTTTGGCAGTCAGCATGTCCACAGTCAGAGCCAAACGTCGCTCAAAACAAATGATGTCATTGCGGGAAACTGGCCTGATGACAATGGTAACATATATTAGACACGTCACACAGTTCAAAGATAAGAGCAAAATGCATACTTAATAAAATAGGCCATGCTGGTGTAGGGATAGTTGACCGCACCAAAGCCCGAGAGTATGGCCATTGCGGTAACCCCTATAACACTGATGCGGGACACTCCCTGTTCAATGGTAAAAATGCCATGAGAGGCACTTAACAAAGGAAATGGTTCACCTATGCGCCACAGGCCATAGAGAAACACAAACCAACAGAGGGTGGTCAGTATGCGTACCCATTTATCTGAAACTAAAGGAAAACATAAGTCTCATATGACCAGGAAACCCAATCCCCACTCCCACTTACAGAACGAAATGCTGTGTATCACAGAATAGCAGATATAAATGGGTATGACAGCCGTCACCATAAACAGCAGCAGCGTCAAACCCAATCTCCAATGGAAATAACGTGAACTTGACTCCAGTACACCAATTATTTCAAATATAATCAACTCGAACATGGTCACGGATAAGGCGAATGTCGAGGAGAATATCAACTGAACGGATATGTGGCGTATCTCATAGTGTTTAAACAGTTGTTTATTAAAGAACAGCCAGCCGCCGGCAAAGAACAGCATCTGCAATATAAACAAAACATTTTCATTGAAACTTAACTGTAAATCAGCTTTGGATCAGTTTACCTGTGAGAAAAACACGATGACACAGTCGCCCAGGAATGCCATTTTTAAGCCCCTCACAGCACACACAATTTCGTTGATAACTCTAAGTTGGCCTGGCCAAAGGCATTGCTCTGCTTGTTGAATGTATAAATAAAAATTTAACTTTTACACTAATTGGCTAGGAAAATGCCAACAATCCGAAACCAACAAGAACAAGCTAACTATATAAACAATAAATGCCGTATGATTTGGTTATCGATATTATTGCAGTTGGTGGCAGGGTTACCACTGTCTGTCGAAACTGTGACTGGAAATCACATTAAACAGTGACTTGAAATTATTTTTGTGAAAGAAAATAAAAATGGAATGAAATTTTAATGTTTTTTAATATTTGTTTAATAGGTCTAAAGATTCCTCTAAATTTTGCGCCCTGGGAGATCTTTTTGTTCGCACTTAGTTTCCAGTGATTTGTCTGTTTGCAAATAAAAAGAGCTCGAGTAGAGTGTTCTCCTTCGGTTTCCAGCTTTTAAAATTCAAAATTCTCTTGAGCGTTCGACATTCAAAAGTCTCTCGAGCGAAGAGAATAAAAGTCACACAAGCCATGGGAATAAGGGGCTGTAACAGCCAATTTTACATTTACATAACACGAATTAAATTATCTTATGGGCAAATCATTTCGTCACTCTGCAGTTCAGGACAAGCCAGACGGTACTATAACCTCCCGGAAAATTCAGGAAAAATTTAAGCCTTTCCCAAAATACCGAAAATTAAATCAATTATAAACATAATAATGTCGGGTTTCAACATTTTTTTTGCCCGCAGTATTTTAAATAATATTTATTATTTCCAAAGCTAAAATTGATTTATTCTTTAACATTTTGTTTAATTCTAATTATAAAATTTGTAACGGACTTACCTGTTGCTCTTTATCACTAAACTCGTGACCAGTCACTGGTTTAACGCCCGCTCATCTCTAATCGATAACAGTTATCGATAGCTGGCAGCCAACAGCTGTTTGCCAGCAAACTAGCAAATTTGTTTTAATTTAGGACGACAACAATTGAGAAATTGCAAAAATAAACCCGTTTGACTTATTATGTTAATCATCCTAAACCATTTATTAAATGAGACAAACACAACTTGCCATTAACGAGCGAAAAACATGGCTTGCTATTATCGCCAGCATGAGGAGGCGGCGGTGACAATACCCAAATACAGTGAACCCTCGTCAAGTGGTAGTGGTGTAACCTATTATGATATCAAACTCAAGGTTGGTAAAGTAGAATGGATGGTGGAGCGACGGTATCGAGATTTTGCACAGCTAAATGATAAATTGGTCGATGAGATTTCCATCAGTCGGAAACTGTTGCCGCCAAAGAAGGTACGTTGCCGCCCCCTTAAACTGCTAGGTACATGACATGTATACTTATTTTGTATGTTTATGTTCTACTTGCAGCTAGTGGGCAATCGCCAGCCTGCATTTCTGGAGCAGCGTCGCGAACAGCTGGAAACCTATTTACAGGAGCTGCTCATCTATTTTCGCACGGAGCTGCCCCGTTGTCTGGCCGAATTTTTGGATTTCAACAAATATGATATCATTTATTTGCTGCAGGATCTGGCTCAGTTGTTTAATGACAGTGGCGATGCGCTGCTGAGTGCCAAAAAGGAGTATCAATTGTCGGCCCTGGAGGTGGGAATCAGTTTGAGCTTAGTATTTGTTGTTTAAGTTGTTATTTCTGAAACGTTTTCATTTATTTATTTATTTTATATTATGGCCAAATCTTTAGTCTTAGGCTTGATCCAGGGCGTTCCTTTGCTTGCTGCAGGCTCAAGGCGTTGCCTGAAATCCGCTTTGGGCGTTTTGCACAAGCCTCGTACGAATTTCTCGCCCGAACTGGATTTTACGTTGAAGTCGGAGACGAATTATAAGCAAATCAAGCGGCTGTCCAAATATGTTTGGCGTCATAAAAGTTGGCATCGCAAGCACGACGCGGCGAAACGTCATTGTTTCAATTATTTGCTACTCGATCCACGCATTACCAATGATTTGAAAGGTCGTGCCCCCCGCATGCATCAGATTGAGGTGTGGGTTACGTTTTTGCGTGCCATCTTCTATGTGGGCAAGGGCAAGGCACTGACTCGACCTTATGTTCACTTGCAGCAGGCTCAGAAATTAATGCACAAACCGGATCCTCTGAAATTGGCCAATGATCCGAAACTGGCCTTGATTGTACACCTTTGGCAGCAGCGCCGTGGTGTCCTATTGTTGCGTGGCTTTCGTGGCATTAGCTCGAATGATGCTCACACACGTGAGGCCGCCATGATTGATGCACTGGGCCTGAATCATTTGACCAATCGTCGTTTGGGTGTGTACTTTGGCCTGGCAAAGCGTAAATTTTCAAAAGCTGAGCAAAAGTATTTGGGAATTGCTTTGCTGTACAAGTTGCTGTGGCAGTTTATGGCTAGCGAAGAGCGTGAATTGTATTTTGAACAGAAATGGTTTAAATCGAATGTTGCTGAGGCGGCTTGAATATATTTTTGAGAAGAATGTTGTAAAGGGAGTGGAGTGTGAACGAGGAGGGGGAAGTAAGATTTTCTAATTTTAGGGTCCATTTTGCAATGATTGCTTCCTTTTTCTTACTTCCTGTAACTACACAGGAAAAACGGGATATTTTTCATATCCATTTGGTCCATATCCATTTTTTTCATCCATTTGAGATTCAATAATTGGAGTTCTACCGATTTTCATGAACTAGTTCGAATGAACTATTCATATTTTGAAAAAATTAACTATAGTTAAAAAAATTAACTATACCTCGAAAGTGAATAGTTCATCAAAAAATTAACTAATGAACTAGGTCGCTGAAATGAACTAGATTCTCCAACTATATAAATAATGTTAAATTAATCTTCGTTTTCCATCCAATAGAGCTGAAAAAATCCAAAGGATTTGAAAATGGAGCTAAAAAATATCCAAAGGATGTGTAAATTTTCAAAGGACATGCATTTAAATATCCCTAAAAAGGATATGTCCATATCCATTCCAAATGGATCATTTTTTTCTGTGTACTTAACATAAGCCACTTTCCAAGCCTTGTTTCCAGTTTCAGCTTTTTGTGCCTATTTTTCAGGTTTCAGTTTTATTTTTTCCACTAATGACGCTTTAGGAACCAGATTGCAGAGACCAAGTTTTAGTCACTTTTTCCAGTGACTTTCTTCTTCGGTAATTTGTTTTTAAGACCAATTTTCCGAGACCAATTTTTTATTCTGTTTTTCTTTTTTCAATACTTAATTTTCATTCCAGTATTCTACTTTTTCCATTAACCATTTTTCAGTGACTCATTTTACAGCCACTTTTTATAAGGTACCAAAAGGTACAGTGTCCACTTTTAAGAACGATTTTCCAAGGACTACATCAAAACTGCCTTCCAATAAAATCTCCAGTCTCTTTCCAATACTGAACATTTTACTTTCCAGTTTCTGACTTTTACATCGCTATTTGGAAGTTTCTATTATTAATTTCCATGAATTAGATTCCAGTCAGTTTCCAGTATTTTTTATTAATTCTTACAACATTATACATTTTTTTTTCTACTTCTTAATCTCAGTTTTCAAAGTATCGAATTTCTAGTCTTCTTTAATAGTGTTCAGTTTTTACAATAATATTGAACAATTTTTGAAAATCAAATTCCCGAGCATTCGTTTTTCAGATTTATTTTGCTGTAATTACGTTCCAGTTTCTGTATTCACGTCGCTACTTTAAAGTTTTATTGATCCACTAAATTTTTTTCTAAAAACTAATTTCCAATCAAATTTTCAATTACTTTTATTAAGCAATTTTTAAAAATGAATTTCAGTCTCTTGCTTCCAATGAACCATTAGATCTAGATTTTCAAAGAACCATTTTTCAGTTTGCTTTTCCGTTTGTGCCTCTCAATTACGATTTTCCTGTTATCTTGCTCAATTTTCAGTGTCGGATTTTCTGCGGTAATTTCTTTCCAGTGACCAATTTCCAGTCTCTTTTTTTCCATTAAACCCCACCTTTCCATCGTTCCATTTTCGAGTAACCGTAAAAAAAGTCGCTGCTTTTTTCCCACTTCTTAATCACAGTTTTCCAAGTATCGAATTCCTAGTCTCCTTTTAGTTGTTCAGTATTTAGTATCCAATAATCAAGTTCTGTTTTTCATTCTCTACTTTCCAATTACCATTTTGATGGGACATTCAACTAGTAACCCCTTTCCAGGAACCACTTAATATTGTTTATTTTTGAGTTACCAGCTTTAAGTCTGATTTTTCAAAGATTATTTCTGTAACCAATTTCCAGTCTAATATTTCGTTCTCCTTTCAGTAAGGTTGACGGATTAGTATCGATAAATCGAAAAAACGATACATCCATATTGGATATTTTACAAACGCAATATATCGTATATCGAATATTTTTTTGTGATATTTCCACCGATATTTTTAAGTTCTTCATAAAAGAGAAAGACAAATTGCCAGCGCTTTCCGACTTGGCATTGGCATATGCGTTTGGCTTTGACTATAAAAAGCACATACGCATATAACTCAACGCATCTTTCAAAAATCTCTATGTAACGTTTATTGTTAAAAAAAAATTTGGGTTTGAGGGCTCTTTTATATAGATTTTGATCGCAGACAGTATTGCCACTTGAACAAATTAAAATGCTCCAAAAAAAATTTAAAAAGGATCCATGACAAAAAAAAATGCTCCAAAAAAGGCTCCATTCTAATTAAAAAGAAATCCCGATCAACAAAAACGTACAGGAAATTTTTATTTTTCATTATTTTATTAATACAGTCGAACTTTCATTTTACGAACATCCAGAACAATGCAATTGCGTTCAATTTTCAGTAAGATTCGCTCTCTTTACTATGATTTTCTACGCCCGTAACTCGAATGTTCATGCGTTTTCAATCAACCTGGAACGAATTTTTAAATAAACTATTTTGATTGTAATTTTTTACCAAAACAAACGAAAATTATTGTTAGGAAATATATCTTCGGTTATAAATGTGACGATAACAATTAATAACACTGTGATTTCAAAAAATAAAAAAGACAAGACCAACTTGAACGGTTTTCCCCAAATTCGGGCCTTAGGAATCAAACTTTATCATTACCGTTTTGAGTTATCACGATTTTTTTTCGAATTCCAAACAAATATATTTAATACTCGTAAAAATCTAAATAAATAGATTTTAATCTCGTCTTATTAAATACATTTACTGTTTTTCGATATCATTGCGCAATCAAAAGTAATAGATCAAGAGCTAAAAAAAATTACAAATATTTTTACATAATTTAAATTACCGAAATGACATTATATTAGGAAACATTTAATCTTAATCTAATTATTTTACTGTAATATTTCTTAATATTTGGAAAATATAAAAAAATTTGAAATTAATTTAATGTAAAAAGGTTATATTTTTGACCATAAATTTTAAAAGCGCAATGATATCGATAGCTGTAAATGTAGTTAATTAGAGGACGAGAAGATTCAATTATCATTTTATTTCAATCTTCAAAAAATGTTAACTTGATAAAAAAGCTAAAAAAATATGTTGTATGGAGCCATCGTGGCAACTCAAAAAAGTAATGATGCAGTTCGATTCCTAGGGCGCGATTTAGGGGAAACCAGTTGAGGTGGGTCAAGTCTTTTTTTCGACTTGAGCAATGTAATCAAAATGTTATCACTTGTCATTTGTGCATCAGTTCTCAGTTTGACGATGATAGCAAAAGGAATTGCCGCGCAGTTTGGAATTTCTTTTAACAGTCTATCCACAAAATTATAAAACAAACGTGATTATATTATTATGACAATTGCTGCCGGGTTTTGTTGCAAAATGCCATACCAATTTGTGTTTTGTATTTGTTACGAAAAACTTTCTATGTTAATTTTATTATTTTGAACTTATGAAATAAATATTTTGCTATGCCTAAAAAGCTCCATTTTCCCAAAAAAGGCTCCAACGAGAAAATAAAGATCCATTTTGGAGCGTTTGCTCCAAATGCGGCAACCGTGCCTGTTTATTCTTAAGAAAACGCTTTTTTGTTAAAAATCAGGGCTGCAAAGCTTACTAATTTTCGCGGAGGTCCGGTTCGTGGGTTCGAATTAAAATTTACCAATGATTAGGGTTCAGAAATTTAAGGTTCAAGGTTTCTGTGTTAAGGTTTTGGTTCGAACCTTAGTTAGTCCCAAGTTTTAACAAATTTTAATAGAAAGCGATAAATTTTAAAAAATATAAAAAAAATATTTCCAAATTTTTTTTTTTATTATTTGAACATACGAGAAAATTAAATAAGAACTTCTTCACGTAATTTTTGGTCTATTCATCTTATTTGATCAGATAAAACTTAACTAGCGCTTAATAAAGAATTTTGCTGAACCGAACCGAAAGTTTTGGTTCGGAGCAGGTTCAACTATTTTTTTAAAAGAGGTTCGGTTCACAGTAAACGAAAAGACGGAATTCCGGGTTCGAAACGGCTCGGTTCAAAGCCGGTTTGCAGCCCTGCTAAAAATATCGAAAATATCGATTATTATTTCCACAAAATATTACTTATATAAATTGATATCGGAATGATACTTTTTTAATATCGATAAAGATAATTTTCAAATTTCCGACAACCCTACTTTCCAGCGACCCATTTTCCAGTGACTTCTAAAATACGGTTTTTCAAGTATCCAATTTCTAGTCTTTTTTTCCAGTGCCCAATAATTAGTAACTGCTTTTTGTTCTCTACTTTCCAGTTTAAATTTTGTAGGGACTTTTAACATGTAATGATTTTTTTTCCAGTTACCAGCTTCTAGGCATCTTTTCCAAATAGTATTCTTTAGTAACTACTTTTCAGTAACCAATTTCCAGTCTATTATTTCCCTTGACCTTTCCCTTTATCTTTCACCCATTTTCCAGTGACTTATTCTACTTCTAAATAACTGTTTTTTAAGTATCGAATTTCTAGTCTAATTTTGACAGTGTCCAATACTCAGTCTGTGCTTTTCCTTCCCTATATTCCAGTTTCCAATATTCAGTCTGTGCATTTCCTTCCCCTTATATTCCAGTTTCCAATATTCAGTCTGTACTTTTCCTTCCCTATATTCCAGTTTCCAATATTCAGTCTGTGCATTTCCTTCCCCTTATATTCCAGTTTCCAATATTCAGTCTGTGCTTTTTCCTTCCTTATATTCCAGTTACCAATATTTAGTCTGAGATTTTCCTTCCCTGTATTCCAGTTTCCAATATCCAGTCTGTGCTTTTTCTTCACCTATATTCCAGTTCCAGTTACTTAACAAAGACTCCTTTACAGTTACCAGCTTTCTTTCTGTAACCAATTTCCAGACTCCTCTTCTATTTATTGTCCATTTTCCAATGACCAATTTCCAGCCTCCATTTTTGCTTTCCATTCTTAACTTTCCCATTTTATTTTATATATTTTCCAGGTTTTTGCCATCAGCGAACGCCTCAGCCTACCGTGTCCCCCGCCGCCACCTGCAGGTCTGGTACCTGGTGGAAAATTTGATTTCTCACATGTCCTAGATTTTTGCAGCCAACTCAAGGCTTTGGTTGTCACACCCGTTAAGGATAATGCCAGCTATGCACAGGACTATAACACGGTAGATGTGCCCATCGAACGTTCCAATATCATTCCCAACCGATTGAGCTTCAATTTGAATGCCTTTCGCAATCTCAAAACGCTGAAATTTTCCGCCCTGTCGACGGAGAATATTGTGGATGTGGAACTGCTGAAGCCAACGTTGCAAACCATTTGTGTTCACAACACCACAATCACTCACATCAATCAGGTGCTGTTGTGCGACAATCTGCACAAGGATTGCCCCGTGCCCAGCATATTGCCGGCAGACACCTCCAGCTCGTCCAATGGCAGTACTTTAATCAGCACCGACGCCTGGCAGGAGTTGCAAGAACTGGATTTGACGGGCAATCTTCTAACCCAAATCGATGGCAGTGTAAGAACAGCACCCAAACTAAGTCGCTTGATACTTGAACAGAATCGCATACGGACCGTGCAAAATCTGGCAGAGTTGCCGCACTTGCAGTTGCTCTCGCTGTCGGGAAATCTCATAGCCGATTGTGTGGATTGGCATTTGACTATGGGCAATTTGGTAACCCTAAAGTTGGCCCAAAATAAGCTCATGTGTTTGAGTGGCCTGCGCAAGTTGCTGTCGCTGGTTAATTTGGATTTGAGTTGTAATCTAATCGACAATCTGGATGAAGTGGATTATGTGGCCAATTTGCCACTGCTAGAAACCCTCCGGCTCACCGGCAATCCCCTGGCTGGTAGTGTGGATTATAGGCCGCGTGTTTTGGCGCGATTTCATGAGCGTGCAAATGAAATATCCTTGGATAATGAACGAGGCAGCCAACAGGAGTTGGATACAGCTTTGGTTTTGTCTGCCCTGCTCAAGTCCAAGCAACGACAGCACATGAAGTGAGTACAAGTTCTGGATGCCCGTAAAGTCACAAATTCTCCATAAGACCAAAAGATAAAAACTATTTACAACAAAAAAATTCTGCAAAAAGTAGCAAATATTAGGTTTAGGTTGGCGGCAGTTTTTAAACATATCTCATTTTCTTTATAATTTATTGAAACTAATTTTCAATTTTAACATTTTTCAATTTGATTTGAACAGGGACCGAAAATAACAGTTGCTTGTAAGAATAGGAACAGGATTTTTCTATGATTTTTATTTTAAAAACTTTGAAAATACCAATTACACTAGGCAACAAAAAAACTAAGTTTTAAGACATTTATGAAAACTTGATCGATTTTAATCTATTTTTGAACAACCTACCACCAAAACAAAAATGGGGGAAACCCTACTAAAACACATTTTCTGACCGGTCTGTTTTATGGCTGCTATAAGATATACAGGTCTATTCTCGTTTCCGAATTCGATCAATCGGAATTGGTAGAAGTTGTGATTTCCAAGAAACGATAAATGAATTTGGTTGATATGCTATCAAGAGAGTCGAATAAAGATATATGAAAGTATGAAGTTAAAAGCCAAATATTACAATGGGTTTTTAGAAGCGAGAACGTTGAAGAATTCTGATACCACATTATTTGATCGAAACCGGAAACGGGAACAGTTCTTATAGTCAAGAAGACTCTGTAAAATTAAGGGACTAATTTGCGTAGAAACAGCCAGACAAACAATTATCTCTGCTCGTGGTCCTGATCAAGAATATAGTATATAGACATGACATTTTTGCCGTCAGCATTGTAAGATATGTCTTGCCCCATGAGCGGATTCTCAGTTCGTTCAGGATTGGACATACCGCTATGAAATGTTTTACATCTTCGCTCTGCAAAAAATATGGTTATAGTGTCATAGTCTTTCCTAAAATAATTATTTTCTCCCAGCTCGTAACTTAGTCGCTTGTACATATCCCGAGAGGAGGTGCTTTCCTCGGGCTCGTCGTACTTTTGCCTGTCGCGTTCTCTCATGAATTGACGCATTAGATCACATCACACATAAGTTCTAGATGCACTTCGTGTTCCATGGTCAGTTCTGTCCATTTTTGAAAGCACTGCTATGGGACCGATGCTACCATTTTCGGGTATCTGGCAGATGATAATATCATGATTTTGTTGATGTATTTGATGCTCAGGACTGGATATGTCCATAATATGGACCAGGGATCGGCATTAATATTACTTTTCGTAATAATTACGAGTAAAATTACAAATTATTCAAGTAATTTGTAATAAAATTTTTCGAAATACAAATTACTATATTAATTTGTAATAATTAAAATAAAATTACAAATTACTATATTAATTTGTAATGAAATTTTTCGAAATACAAATTACTCAGGTAATTTGTAATACAATTTTTCGAAATACAAATTACTCACGTAATTTATAATAAAATTTCTCGAAATACAAATTATTATTTTAATAAGTACGGCATTGGGTGGTGGAGGGATAGTACACTACCCCCGTATACCCTTGTGAAATTTCGTTATTTTTGCCGTATCTTTTACCGTTCGCGAGATATCGCGAAATTTTGTTTAAATATTGAAATGACAAAAAACCAGTGTTTAAATTGCTTCAGTCGTAGTAGCAAAAGTCGCAAAATTTTGACTTTTCACAGCTTCGACTGTTTGCGACTGTTCAAAATGAACAGTTATGTCTGCTTCTGCTTTTGAAAAAATACAAAAGTCGCAGTCGAAGCAGCAGCAAAAAGTGATTTCTGAGAAAAAGCGAGCAGCAGCTGCAGGCGTCGTTCCCAAATTTTTGCTTTTGATTTTCTGCTGCTTTTGGTCAGTAGCGTAAGTCGAAGCAGCAGCACGTGTACGACTTTTGCAAGTCGACGGCAGCGCAGCCGCGACAGAAGTAGCTGGCGACTGATTTCTGATTTTGCAGTTTGATTTTTGACAAATTTATTCCTATAGGGGTTGTTTGCAGGAATATCGACACATTCAGCCGGGCTTCCATATTCACTTTCGCAAACATTTTGCGATTTACAGACCAACTTTGCTCCTAAAACCGGTTTGAAATCGCAAAATTTGTGCGAAAGTGAAAATGAGAGCATGGCTGATTGTAAAGCATAAATTGAAAGTGGATAAAGAAGTTTTTACTATAGTTTAATCCATTAAATCCGAAGACGAAAATTGTGTTTTTGGAAGTTTATTGAAAATTATTGCTAAACCTTGTAAAAAAACAATAAAAATATTTTAAGGTGAACAATTGCATTATTGTGGCTACATCTTAATATTTCTACCAAAAAATAGTTTTACTACGATTTTTAAATTTTCTTATAATTTCTTTTGATTTTAAAAATTTTAATTTGATTTTGATATTTTGATTTAATTTTTATTTTATTGACAACGGTCAGAACGTATACAAAAGTGCGGAAAAAATCAAACAGCAAAATCAGAAATCAGTCGCCAGCTACTTCTGTCGCGGCTGCGCTGCCGTCGACTTGCAAAAGTCGTACACGTGCTGCTGCTTCGACTTACGCTACTGACCAAAAGCAGCAGAAAATCATAAGCAAAAATTTGGAAACGACGACAGCAGCTGCTGCTCGCTTTTTCTCAGAAATCAGTTTTTGCTGCTGCTTCGACTGCGACTTTTGTATTTTTTCAAAAGCAGAAGCAGAAGCAAAATCGAAGAAATGAAACTTATTGCAGTTTTTTAAACGCTGCAAAAAACACTGAATTACGGTGCAATGAGTATGGTATTAGGTAGTAGAGGCATCTACCTTACCACTGTATTCTCTATGTCATTTGTATTTTTCCAAACGAAATTACAAAGTATCAACATAGTTTGTACTTTAATAAATCCTATTACATATTTATATTGTAATTTGCATTTAACAAACGTTTATTACAGATTTATAAAGTAATTTGTATTTCTTAAAATTTTATTACAAATTGCTTGAGTAATTTGTATTTCGAAAAATTGTATTACAAATTAATATAGTTAATTTGTAGTTTTATTTTAATTATTACAAATTAATATAGTAATTTGTAATTTTATTTTAATTATTATAAAATGAGCAAGTAATTCGGTAATGGTTAATTATAATTCCCATTTTGCCGATCTCTGATATGGACTTTATATAAATTTTTAATTTCATTAAGGGCTTTAAAGAAAGTAGTGTCCCAAATGCAAAAGATGCGCTCTATGCAAGCGAGAAGAGTAATTTCCGGTATTTTCGGAATAATTGATATTTTCTTAGTTTTATTATAAATCTTCAAAATTAACTTAATAATTACTTCACAACAAAACTTGTAACTGTTACGGACCTTGATTTTAAAGTCTCTTTTTAATCCAAAAATCGTACGGTATTGGGATCATGAATTTAAAACGAAACACAAAAATCCAAACCAAACCGCTTATGTCGATTTGCAACCTGGTTGAGAATTTCAAGTCTTTTCAAGGTTTTTAAACTAAAACTGTTATGAAAAAAGAAATACCCACAATAGGCAAAGGTAGAAAAGTTCAGTACCACTTATAGTTCCAGAAATTAATATATATTGTGATATATATATATATTGTAATATATACCAGTTTCGTTTTGTATTAATTTTTCAATATCTTGCCATTAACCCAACGTGAAACGTGTTTGGGGTACATTCTTACCCCAAGAATACATTTGTATAAAAATCAATCAAATTCAAATGGATTTTCAATTGTAATTTATAAATTAACTTAACATTAGATTGGTGTATCCAAGCCATAGACCAACTGAAAGCCAAAATTCGACGAGAAATAGTCACCATCCGACCGGAACATTAGCCAAAGTCATGGAAAATAACACAATTGAGAAGTTATTTTAAATTTAAAGCTGAATAATTTTTGTGCGTTCTTTTGGAGTGTATAGTTTCCATGGTATGAATTGTCTTCCAACGCGGAACATAAGTTAATCTATCAGCGCCTTCAAAAGTGATGGGATTGTCAGATAGGTCTGATGTAAACGGTCTACCCTATAAACCACTACTGCGATAAGTAAACGGCCGAAAATACATACAATTCGTTTACAGTAAGATCTCGCCAACGTCGACATTTTTTTGGAATTTGACAATGCTTAATTTATAGCAGTGTAGGGCAACCAATACAATCACATTTTAGCTAAGTATGTGTGCGAGGCAAACGATACAAAATTCAGAGCAGCGCAGCGAGCTTTAAGTGTCAGTGTGCGACATCGCTGCCACAGCGACCTTTGCCTATGCACGCTATACGGACGCGACCTACACTGATTTATAGCCATTACTTGGTAGGGTTTTTTAAATCATAATTAATTATTGAAGACGTCAAAATAGATTTGAGTAAAAGTGTCGGTTCTCAATTTATCAGGCATTGACCACCAAACTGTACTAACTGCTTATACCGGGGTACAATTTTACCCCAAAGACGTATATTCGATCATTTCAGTATTTGTATCGCTGTAAGCTATATATTTTTGTACAATTTTGTAAATGTGCTTGTTACATCTACAAAAAATAGTTAAAGCAACAAAACATTGAACATTCGGACTCATAAAATTTTGCTTTAAAAGTTGTTTGGGTTACAAATGTACCCCATGGATGGTTCTAGGGTTTATGGTAAAATAAAAATAGATAAAGAATACATAAGTTTGATTAAGCATGTTTCAGCTATCAGCGAAACTGATAAGGTAGCTCTGCTGGTTAGATTCTTCTTCGAAGTACTGGTATAGCGTCATAAAAAAGAAATTTTGGTATGGCCGTTTTTCGACTAGTTAACTGTAAGGACTCTTTTGGTAATGTATATCTGAGTGTTATAGCCCCAAAGGGCCAAGACGAGTTTCTTTCAATCTTTTGGCTCGTGAGCCTATATAATTTTGGTTTCTATCCCAAATTTCAAATTTTGCCAAGTTCTAGAAAAATTATTGCTAATTTCTCCATGAGTTTTAGGTTTTTCTAGGCACAGCCCTGGTTTATTTTCCCAAAAAATCCAATCAAATCAAATTGAATGCTCAAAATTAATCAACATTTCCATTTAAAAGTAAATACTATTTTTTTTATTCAAAGTCTCATGTTATAAAGTTTAGTTGGGTTTTATGATTCACATTTATGCATAATATAAAATAATATGAAACATTTTTTGTTACTTTATAATTCTTTCAACTTCTGATTATTTTTCAGAATGTTGCTCACTTAGTTTAAACTCAACTAATTCTAATTTGATGTGTATTGCAAACAAATTGTCCACGATTTAATATTTGTCTGAGGTTCTTAATTAATTTTTCTGTTTGTCAATATTTTATGTGCAATAATATGATTTCTTTTTTTCACAAATACAAAATTTATACTCGTAATTTGTAAGTAAATTAAAAAATGTGTATGTATCAATAAAAAAAATTAAAATGTATGCCAGTTCAAAGGATAATCGCGTGGTTTCTGCTTTTGGCCCGCCAAGGGTTTATATCATTGTTGCTGTGTATGATAATGTTGCTGCTCGGCAGCGGCCACTGCATCAAACATGGGTGTATGCACTTCACCCAGAAATTGTGGTGTGGGCGGTGCATTTGGTTCGGCCAATTCACCAATCAGAGGCATATCTATATCCGTGGAGATGCCAGTTTGGCCAAAGGCGGACAGACCATACGATTGCTGTTGCTGCTGCTGGACATGGACATAGTCTGAGGGTCCAGCTTGAACCTGCTGTGGATCCAGCATAACAGGAGCTGCCTCCAGTTCGCCAAATTGTATGGGAGCCGTGGGCACCGTGTCAGTCTCCATAAAATCTGCCTGTAAATCCTCCGTTGCTTGAGTTTCGGCTAGCTGTTCGTGTACCTCAGCAGCTACCTGCACCTGCTGTGGTGGTTGTTGTTCCTCGCCATTGTTATCATCCAGATCGGCACCCTCACCCGAAGTTTCGCCATCACGTCGCACTAGACCCAACATGTCCAGCATATTACGCTGCACAGCATTCTCATTGGCCTCCTCCAGGCTGGGATAGCAAGTGCTTAGGCCACAACCGGCCAAATGTTGGGCCATTTTATTGCCATTGCTGGTGGCAAAGCCACAGATGCAATGCATTTCCTGTACCATATTCACCTCCATGGCATCCACAAAATTGCCATTACAATCCACACCATGACGAAATTGGGCTCGCTCACAACAGGTCTGATAATTGCATTTGACGCAGTGAAGCCAGCCGCTGAAAGGAGAAAAGAAAAGAGAAAAATTAATTTAATCAAGTATGAACTGATAAGCCCAATCAACTGCCTAAGTGCCTGTACCCCAATTAATTTCAATTAAATCAATTAAATTTCTGGCCTTATAAAGCTCTTTCCGTATACCACCAAAAACAGTTGGCAATCATGACTTTAGTTACACTCGGTCTATTCCTACTCTCGACCTGTTCCCTACTGCCATTAATAGAAGCCTCACACAATCTTAGTCATGTGCGCTCCATAGTGCAAGAGATTGCCCAGCAAGCACCCTGGACTAATACGCCCATCTTTAAGGGTCATCATGAAAATGAGACGGATTTAAGTGAACTTATCCACTGGCTACATGGACAATTGGGTGTGGCCACATTTATGTTTACCGACACATATTTGCCACTCAATCAGCAGGAAGATGCCTTAAGTAATCATATACCAAATGATGCGCTTACTTTATTATTTTGTCACCATCGAGAGGAAATGATTTGGTTTCATTTGGATAAACGTTTAAGGCATTTGCGACGCAGCCGTTTGATAGTGTTCCTGAGCTCACAACTAGGTGGCGCCGGCGGCACCCATGAGGCATTATTGGTCATATTTCAGAAGCTTTGGAGTTTACAATTTATGAAAGTCTTGCTGGTTTATAAGGATGGGATCTATTCGTATACTCCATATCCGGTGGTGCGTTATTTTCAGCTGCCAAAGGAGACAAAGCTCCAGTTCCCGACTGCCAGTAAAGATTTCCAGGTAGGCAACAACAAACAATTTGTGGGCAGTCTTTTATATTATATGATGGGGGCCTAAGCAGAGAAAATCGGACTTCTGTAACGTAAAGTTTTGGGTTTTGAGAGTTATTTAATCTTTCTTTAAGTGTTTAAAATTTTGAAAAATTAATTTTGAAACATAATTACAATATGGGCATTTCTTTTCTGACGTGACCTGACATTCGTACAATAAAATATAAAAACGAGAAGGCAAAGCTAACTTCGACTGTGTCGAAGTTTTAATACACTTGAAAAACTTTACTCCAACTGATTTAATCGGTAAAATATATATAGGATATAGATATGAGATATTTAAAATTTCTAAAACATTGATAATAAAAATTTGATACCATAAAAAAAACTTTTCTTAGTAAAACACATTTTTCGACCGATCGGTCCTATGGCAGCTATATGCTATAGTCATCCGATTTTGATAAAATCTTTCTGAATTGTGTTGACACATATAAAACTAATATATACCAAGATTGGTGACGCTACGATGGAAAATAAAAAAGTTTTTCCCACTAGAACTAGTTTTTCGACCAACCGTTTATATGGCAGCTATATGCTATATTCATCCGATTTTGATACATTTTTCCACAAATGTGTAAAATCATCTAAAACTAATATATACCAATATTCGTGACGCTACGATGGAAAATAAAAAAGTTTTTCTCACTAAGACTTATTTTTGGACCGATCGTTCCTATGGTAGCTATAAGATATAGTCATCCGATCCGGCCGGTTCCGACATATTAGTTGCGTGCAGCAAAAAGAAGACTCTGTAAAAAATTTCAGCTCGATAGCTTTAAAACTGAGAGACTAGTTCGCGTAGAAACAGACAGACAGACGGACAGACAGACGGACAGACAGACAGACAGACAGACAGACGGACGGACAGACAGACAGACGGACGGACGGACAAGCGGAAATGAACTCGGCTCGTCGTCCTGATCAAGAATATATATAGTTTATGGGGTCGGAAATGAATATTTCTATGCGTTACAAACTTCTGGGCAAAATTAATATACACTTTTCAAGTGTATAAAAATTAAAGAGACCAGTTTTTAAAATTTTGTTTTTATATATAGAAAAAAAATTACAAGAATCGACCCAGCGGATTCAAAGACGTGACGTTATTTAAAACGGAAGTGGGTTTTGACTCGAATTACAAAGCTGCAAAACTCTGCGAATTGAGAAACTCTTTTTGTATGAATCTTTTTTCTATTAGTTTTTAGAATTTTATAAGTTTATTTTCCGATTTACCAAATATAAAAATAATTTTTCTTTCTTTTTTATTAGCTTTTTTATATCTGACGTGACGTTACGTTACTTAAATTTCATTTGGCAATTTTAATTATTCAACGTAACAAAAAAAATAAATTTTAATTGTAGCTAAAGTTTAGCGAAAAGAGTGGGATTGCTTAATGACCCTTAAAGCTGTAAATCGAAAAGAGAAAATGCATTGAAAAACTGGCCAAATCGTAATGTGTACTTTCTGTACTAAGGAAAGCTTCAAACTCTTTAATAAAAATTATTTTGCATATTTACCTTTTCTAAATCAAGTAAAAATCAACTTTTAATGAACTTTAAATTTTTCGGTCATGGTAGACTTTTCTGCGGAATTGCCCATATATAAAGTCGGTCATATAAGATTAAGGTTTATCGAGAATGCAATGCAATATTAATTGGATTCCTAACAGCCAGGTCATCCTCAAGGACAAAATATGGGATATCCTAAAAAAGGTGCCGAGAAATTTGTTTCCTGGCAAGATCACATTCCATATGGTGTGAGAACACTGGAAACGGACTACAACCCCATTAAGAGTTAGTTCAAAAAAACCACTACATCACTAGAATGATGCAAGGCTTTTCGAATAAATGATTTTTACTAATTTTTCAAACCATCTTTTACTTAGTGAGACGCCTTACGTCATCAAAGCATTTGAGCAAAGCGGTTGAACATTTTCAAACAGACACGGGTTCGGTTTGCGGTTCGATTTTCGAGCACGTATTAGCGGTTCGGTACGGTTCAGAACCGGTTTGCATCCCTGCCCTTGTCTGTTAAGCGCGTTGCGCATCGAGTAGGCCATGTCTGCATTTCAATTCTACACGTTAAGAGTGCATGCTATTTCTGGTTTCCTTTAATCTCGAAAATATTTCATAAAATGAGCCTACACGTTGCCATAGGAATACCTACGTTCTTCCTATCGGGAGGGAAATTGATGATAGAGCACTGCCTCGCAGATGCCCTTGATGTTCCCGGTGGTCTGGTAGAGATGGATGTCGAACTGCTCTGACAACTCTTGACGGAAAAAATGATCCGTATTAAGTGCATCCTTATTCGCGACTTAAACTAAGCAGATCTTAAACAAATTATTTTTTTTAAATGGACCGAGGTTTGAACCAAAATCTGGGGTTCAGGCGCGTTCGAGAAGCCGGTCCGCGAACCGAACCCAAAGATTCCTTACGGGTTAGAAAATAATATAAAATTCTATCAAATTTTGGAGGTTAGCAACCTTAATGTAATCAATTATTAAAAGCATTAAAATATATTTGAGTACGTTTTCATTTCGCACAAAAGTAGGTTTGCAGACAGCAACAGTGTCGATACTCAATTTTAAGTAGCTACGGGCATTGACCACCTTGGTCACTGATTCTACCCCAAGAATGTATAGCCAACATTTCCGTATTTTGATTGGTGTAAGCTATATATGTTTAATAATTATTTCGGTAAAGCAAGTGTGATAGCCTTGTTCCACTGCTACATAAATGTACATCCGTGTAGATGTTGATTTGGATGAATTTTTTCACTGGGCCTCTCAAAAAAATTGTTTTAAATGAGTGTTAAATGGATCAATTCATCATGTTGGTTTTGGCCCTGTAAAAAACTGAGTACAACCGAGGGATTTATCAAAAAGTACTACATGTTAAAATAGGAATCGAAATTTCGAAAGTTACACAACTACAATTATTATTCACTATAAATAGATATTAAGCTACCTGATTTACGGAAATGGCGTGGGCTGAGATGATAGGCTTGGTGCCTTGATTTTTTTAATATGCCGGTACGAGTCCCTGTAAAGGATAGTGCATCTTTGTATTTTTTTAACTGTTTGTTTTTGTTGTTTTTCATTCCAGTTAGTTGTAGAGTAGCAAATGTTTGGTTGTCATTTAACATGTAAAGTAAACAGATGGAATTTTTTTGTAGAGGAAAATGTTGATGGAAATTTGTTGATGCAGTGGAACTAGGCTATTACATATACAAAGGATTGCCTAAGCAGAAAAACATTGATTCTCACTAATACAATTTTTCAATATTCTTAAATCTGGCGTTGGAAATTTCTTAGGGTACAAATGTACCCCGAGGGCGGTTCTAAGATTATTCCTGCATCTGTGTCGTACGCTAACGAAAGACTTTAAAGTAGCCTTTTTTCTTGTCAAAAACCAGACATGTAGCTGGTATACCATTGGAGAAACGTTGAATACCAATTATGAATGGTATACAACGATTTGTTTGCAAGAAAGGTTTATGCAGTATCACGATCACACCATAGAATCTTTGAACTCCCACTATGTCAAGTTAACGGGTCATCCGTATAGTAAAGTATGTGGTACTGATTAAGCACCCATGATATCTTTTTTATACCAGCTCGATAAAAAAATGGCGATTTTACCTTAAAATTAATTTATATGCGTTCAAAACGCATGTTTTGGAGGTTAAGAATGTTTTTTAAAACTAAAAAAAAAAAAAAAAATTTCTTTGTTTTTGTTCTACAATTCCAAAATATAAAAGGCAGCCCATGTATTTTTGATTTTTTACCCTTTTATAATCTTAATTTAAATCCTTTTATCTTTCTTCTGCCTTTTTCTAGGGTTATATAGTCTCAACGCCGGTGGAGAATGATTTGCCACGTGTGTTTTTTGTACGGGATCCAATTACGGGACTACATCATATACGTGGATTTGCCTATCGCATTTTTATAGAGTTTCTACACCATCACAATGCCAGTCTAAATGTTAGCAATGCCGGTCAAGTTCACACCTTGGGTAGCAGTGTGAATATGAGCAGAATTTTGCAATTGATTGAAAATCAACAGGTGGAAATCTCGTTGCATCCGTATACGGATATCACTTGGCAAATGGGAGATAATAGTTATCCCCTGCTTATAGCCAGAAATTGTCTAATTGTTCCGGTGAGAAATGAAATACCACGTTATATGTATCTACTAAGACCCTTCCATTGGTGCAGTTGGTTATTGCTGGTGGTGGGAGTCATGTATTTAAGTGGCATACACTATTATTTGAACAGACAAAGCTTTTCGCTGTGTTTCCTAAAAAGTCTGAGTCAACTTCTTTGCCTAAGCTTGCCTTCCAAAGTTTATGTGCCCACATTACGTTATTTTTTGATAACTTTGCTGATATTTATTTACGGTTTTGTTATTACCAATTGGTATTCCCATAAATTGGGTAGTTTTCTGACTACTTTACTGGTAGGCGAACAAGTGGACAGCATGGAGCAGCTAATTGAACAGCAGCAACAGATTTTGGTGAAAAACTATGAAGTGCAAACTGTGCTGCGTCATGTGAAGCCTCATTTAAGGGAACAGGTGGCACAATTGGTGGTGGGAGTGCAGGCCAGTGAACAGGTTTCTGCTTTGCTGAACTTTAATCGCAGCTATGCCTATCCGTTTACCCTAGAGCGTTGGGAGTTTTTGTCCCTGCAACAGCAATATGCTCTTAAGCCCATTTTTCGTTATTCTTCGGCTTGTTTGGGTTCGCCAGTGATTGGTTATCCAATGCGTAGCAATTCACATTTGGAATCACCTTTGAAGCATTTTATTTTACGAGTACAGGAAATGGGTTTACTGCAACACTGGCTAGTCTCGGATTTTAATGATGCACTGCAAGCGGGCTATGTACGTTTGATAGATAATTTTGTGGATTTTCAGGCACTGGATGTGATTACTATGCGTTTGGCATGGTTTGTGCTGATCTTTGGTTGGATTTCGGCTACTTTAAGCTTTGTTTATGAAAGGTCTAAGTAGAAATGGCAGAAATTGATGAATAAATATTTTTAAAGCTTTAAATTTGTCCTGAATTGCGCTCCCGAATGCACCACCAACTGTATTAGGTCTAGGAGGGGCACTAAACTAGCCAGTAACAAGTAAGAAAGTCGGTCAAGTCAGACTGTAATATACTCTGGATCTGTCAAAGATTGTACATAACTGAAAACTGTGTAAGTGCTGCCCATCACGATATCGGCCAGTGCTGCCCATCGTAATTATTTGTTTTGCTTATAACTCGACTATAGTTCATCTGATCGAAAAACGATGTAAGGGAGATCGATAAGTTGTGAAGATTAAAATATATGTCTAGAAGGTTCGAACAATTTATCTACAAAATTGTGGGAGATATGAGGTATTTTTCAAATTGCGGGGGTGGCAACTCTACTATTGTTCATCTGATCAGGAAATTATGTATGGCGGATCGATTAGTAATTATGCTTATAATAAATGTCTAGAAGGTTCAAATAATCTATCTTCAAAATTGTGGGATATTTCAGATGTTTTTCAAATTGTGGGGGTGGAAACTCTACTATCGTTCATCCGATTGGAAAACAATGTATGAGGGCTCGATAAGTAATGATGAGTAGAATATATGTCTATAAGGTGCGAAAAATCTATCTCCAAAATTGTAGGATATTGGGGGTGGCAACTCTACTATTGTTCATCTGATTGGAAAACGATGTATGGGGGTTTAATAAGTAATAATGAGTAGAATATATGTCTAGAAGGTTCGAACAACCTAACTCTAAAAACGCGGGATTTTTGAGGTGTTTTTTAAATTGTGGGGGGTGGCAACTCTACTATTGTTCATCTGATTAGAAAAGGAAAGAAGGTTCGAGCTACCTAACTCCAAAATTGTGGAAGATATGATGTTTCTTTCAAATTGCGGAGGTGGCAACTCTACTATCGTTCATTTGATCGGGAAATTATGTATCGCGGATCGATAAGTAATGTTGATTAAAATATATTTATAAAAGGTTCGAATAATCTATCTTCAAAATTGTGGGATATATGAGGTGTTTTTCAAATTGTGTGGTTGGCAACTCTACTATCGTTCATCTGATTGGAAAACGATGTATGGAGGTTCGATAAGTAATGATGATTAAAATATATGTCTAAAAGGTTCGAACAAGCTAACTCCAAAATTGCGGGATATTTGAGGTGTTTTTCAATTTGTGGGGGTGGCAACTCCACTATTGTTCGTCTGATCGGGAAATGGTATATGGCGGATTGATAGGTAATGATGTTTAAAATATATGTCAAAAAGGTGCGAACAATCTATCTTCAAAGTTGTGGTAGATATGAGGTATTTTTCAAATTGCGTGGTGCCTCTACTATCGTTCTTCTGATCAGAAAATGATGTATGGCGGATCGATAAGTAATGATGATTTAAATATATGTCTAGAAGGTTCGAATAAACTATCTTTAAAATTGTGGGAGATATGAGGTCTTTTCCAAATTGCCGGGGTGGCAACTTTACTATCGTTCATCTGATCGGAAAACAAAGTATGGGGCTTCGATAAGTTATGATGAGTAGAATATATGTCTAGAAGGTTCAAACAACCTAACTCCAAAATTGCGGGATATTTGAGGTGTTTCTGTACCTACGGTACCAGAATATAAAAATGTCAAATACTTACGTATAATGCGTCTCCTCACTGGCAAAATCGGTATTGCACTCGGCGCAGGTTTTGCCCTCCAAAAAGGCAAAGAACACTGGCCGTTTGTATGTGGAGAATGGTGGCGGTTCTCGATGATGGGTGCGCACCTTGGGCGGTGGTATCAACAGTGAGTTATTCAGCAGCATGCGCACCGGTTTAGTTGTCTTGGTCATGCTAACATGATGCTGTACCACATGCTGTTTCAGATCGCCCTTCTCCAGGAAACTAAGCGAACACTTGTTACAGCGTAAAGTGGGATCCCGTTTATTCACATGTTCTTCCAGATGTAGGAAATAGTGTTCAATGCGCAAATTATTCACTGAGCCACGATGCGTAAAGTAGAAGATCTAAAAAAATAGCAAATAATTTAAAATAAATCCAATTTCTTGTTTAACTCTTATCAAACACTCACATCCAAACAATGCGGACACTGCAAGAAATTCTGATTCTTGTGATCGTCATAGAAATGTCGCACCAAATCACGATGCGAGGATGAACGATAACCACAGGCCTGACACCAATAGGGCAACTCCAGGGTACTATGCACCTTCTGCAAATGGGCGGTAAGTAAATGCAACGAATTGTAACGCTGCTGGCAAATGAGACAATAGTAGGAGGGTGAACCATCCGTCTTGGTTTCGGTGGGATGCATTATTTGATTGTGCTTGGCCAGCACAGATTCGGTGGCATGTTTCTCCAGGCAGAAGAGACACTGGAACTGATGTTGTTTACCATCGGGTGAGATGTGCGAAACTAAATGTGTTTGCAGTTTCTCATTCGAATCGTAAGATTCACCGCCCACACAAATGGGACATTCCACAGTTTTGGTGAGCTCGGAGGGTTTGGCACGCGGTGAGCTATAGGGAAAATGCTGATAGAACTGTTCCAAGCCATCGCTAATGCCATAATACAGCTCCTCCAGTCCCTTAAGTTCATCCTCTTCCTTTTTTATGACCACCGGCAGTTTTTCTTCCTGCTCTTTGGGCTTCTTTTTAGGTGGACCTTTGGGTGTGGCAGCTGCAGCCGCTGAAGTGGTGGCCTTAGGCTCCTTAGGTTCCTTAGCAGCAGCTCCAGGTGTATTCTTGGCTGAATTCTTGTTGGAGCTGCCAGGTGGTCGGCCTGGACCCTTATGCGGTGTGGGACCACCTGGCGGTGGGGTGTTGACACCACGACGTTTCGAACCGGCTGGTAAAGTATCCTTTTCCTTGTCCTGCTTATCGGCTTTCTCCTTTTTGGGCACCTTGGTGGCCACGGTTGTCTCTTTGCCCGAATTCAAATAGTCGGCATCATTAATGGCTGCAAATTCAAAAAGGGATTACATTTTGAAAATCATTTAACCAAACTTGGTTTTAGTGTTTTATGCCTTTGTTTTGTGTCCAAAAAAGAAAACAAAAATCAAAAATTTGTAAATTTGTTTAAGTTTATTAAATTTAAATTTGTTTGGTGTGCCAACCGATTTTTAAAAAATAGACATAATAGCTTCTTCTACACACCCAAGTGTTAACATTTAACAAAAAAAAAAAGGAATAGTTAAAAAATATTTTCACTTTGGAGTGACAAAACGCAGGCATTTGAAATGTTAACTAAATTATTAATCACGGCCTTAGGACTAACTGTGGAACTGGATTCAAACTACTAACGTTTCTTGAGGCGTTTAGGTGCGGCATTGGCCGGCGTCTCCTTGTACACGGCAGGTAAAACACTCCAGTCCTTAAAGGGATTGGTGGCCACCTAAGAAACAAATATATATATATATATATAAATATTTCACTATAAATTATATACACTCACCTGATATAGCCTTTGAGTGATGGTCTCATTGGTGGTCACCCTGGTCTGTTCGGCTATGTGTATGATTATGTTATTAAAAGCCTGCAGGGCATAGGTGCCAAACGATTCACGCCACACCAGCTCATCCAAAAATTGTTGTATCATTTGACGCGATAACAGGGACAACGTATTCTGGAACATGCGTGGCACTATGCGTCTTAGATATTCCATTACCGCTGAATTATTATGCTTAGCTGTATTGTCTGTGGCCGCCGCCTGAACAATATTCTTAAAGCCCATGCTGAAGAGTGTGATTTTATCCACAGTCAAATCGATGCATATGGTGCTCTCCTTATGCACCCAGCGCGATAGAGGCTCCAGTATAGCCTGGAAACGTTTCTTGTAATTGCGATCACCATCTGTGATTGGTTCAACGGCACGCAATCGTATCGATTTATCCGTATAATCATAAACGCCGAGCACCTCCACCTTCACCTGACGTTGGGCACCGTCCTGCGATGTGGTACCCAGTGAAATTACTCCGACCTGTAAAATCAAAGATAAAAAAATATTATATTCAGGAATATTTAAATTTAAAAAAATAGAAGGCTAACATCGGTTACGCCGATGTTTTAAATACCCATGCAGTTTTCGAAAGGCGCTACCATTGATAACAAAAAAGTTTTTCTCATAAGAACTAGTTTTTAGACCGATCATTCCTATGGCAGCTATATGCTATAGTCATCCGATATTGATAAAAAAAATTTTGAATAATGTAAAAGCATATAAAACTAATAAATACCACGATTGGTGGCGCTACGGTGGAAAAAAAAAGTTTTTCATACTAAAACTATTTTTTTGACCCACCGTTCCTATGGTAGCTATATCCTATAGTCATCCGATTTTAATAAATTGTTCCAGAATTATGTAAAAGCATATAAAACTAATAAATACCTCGATTGGTGGCGCTACGATGAAAAACAAAAGAGTTGTTCTCTCTAGAACTAGTTTTTTGACCGATAGTTCCTATGGCAGCTATATTCTATAGTGATCCGATTTTTATAATTTTTCCCAGAATTAAGTAAAAGCATATAAAACTAATAAATACCACAATTGGTAACGCTACGATAGAAAACTAAAAAGTTTTTCACACTAGTACTAATTTTTGGACCGACCGTTTCTATGACAGCTATATGATATAGTCATCTGATTTTGATCAATTTTTACAGAATTATGTGGAAGCATATAAAACTAATATTTACCACGATTGGTGGCGCTACGATGGAAAAACAAAAAAGTTTTTCTCACTAGAACTAGTTTTTGACCGATCGTTTCTATGGCAGCTATATGATATAGTCATCCGATCCGGCAAATCCGACAAATGTACGTGTATTTAAAGACTTTTTGCAAAGTTTGGGCAAGATAGCTTCAAAACTGGAGAAGGAAATATAACGACTCAGCTTGTCATGCTCATCAAGAGTATATATAGTATGCGTTACAAAAATCAGCACAATTTTAATATACTCAGTAAGGGTGAAATATTAAAAAATAAAAAAAAATCACAAGGCTATATCAACTTAGCGTCACGCTGATCGTAAAAATAAAGGCCTGTTCCCATTTTCGATTTCCATCAAATTATGTGGAATCGGTTAATGTTCCCTTTTCCAAAAAGTGATTGTGTGTTTCGGTTTTAAACTTTCAATTTCCATTTAACTTCATTCCAATGACTTAATGGCAATTAGTTTCAACCGAATTATTTAATCCCTTCTTGAAAATCAGATCCCTTACCAATTCCTATCGATCGGATTCGGAAACGAGAACAGGCCTGATATAATTTATGGGTTCGGGGACGCTTACTTTTGGACAATTTTATAATACCCTCTACAAGGGATTAAAAAGTATTTTGTCATACAAAATTTACTTATAAGCAGGAATTAATCCTATAACAAATTTCGGTACTGGTAGTAAGTTCCTTTATGGGTGTTTCGGTTAAAGGTTACATATTGGTTTAAATTATAATTCGGTTTCGCTACGCTACCCATATTATTATTTCGGTATGGCAGTACATTCCGGTACGTACTATTATTTTAGGATTCGAAAATGACATTTTTTAAATATATACAAAAAATTAACAGAATTATTGAAATTAAATTAGTTTTTCATACTCATAGTATTGCATTTTCATGATTTTATTGCAGTAGCTTAATATTATTTAGTGTGATTGATAAGTGTGGGTTTTCAAAAATACGCGTTATAAAAATATTTTTTTAAAAAAGTGGACTTTTAGTTTTTCTTATTTTTGGAAGAAATATTTAGCTCAACATTTTCTAAGTTATCCCTACGCTCAGAAAAAACTAGCAGACAATTATGGAATTCGGTATAATTTTGTTTTCCTAAAAATAATTTTCTAAAAAGGTGAACAAATATTATGTCCTGAAATTTTGTTTGTAAATAGAAATTACATTTCTATATATTGCATAAAAACTTTCTAAAAATTTGTAATAATATTTCTAAAATAATGGCGAAATTTGTTTGAAACTAAAATATTTAATTTTTTAAATTTAGGTTAATCGTTTTCACAAGTTTCTATAGTTCAGAGAAGAAGAAACTGTTTTTCTAAACATTTCTTTCTTATAAAGAAAATTATTAATTCTAACGATAAGGCAGAGCTAACTTCGACTCTGCCGAAGTTTTAATACACTTGAAAAACTTTACTCCAACTGATTTAACCGGTAAAATATATATAGGATATATATTTAAAATTTTAAATCATTGATAATAAAAATTTGATACCATAAAAAAACTTTTCTTAGTAAAACACATTTTCCGACCGATCGGTCCTATGGCAGCTATATGCTATTGTCATCCGATTTTGATAATTTTTTTCAAAATTATGTGAAAGCATATAAAACTAATATATACCAAGATTGGTGACGATACGATGGAAAACAAAAAAGTTTTCCTCACTAGAACTTGTTCTTTGACCAACCGTTTCTATGGCAGCTATATGATATAGTCCTCCGATTTTGATAAATTTGTCCAGTATTATGTGGAGACATGTCAAACTAATATATACCAAGATTGGTGATGTTACGATGGGAAACAAAAAAGTTTTTCCTACTAAGATTTATTTTCCGACCGATAGTTCCTATGGCAGCTATAGATATAGTGTAGCAAAAAGAAGACTATGCAAAATTTCAGCTCGATAGCTTCAATACTGAGGGACTAGTAGAAACAGACTGACGGACAGACGGAATTGAACTCAGCTCGTAGCATAAACGAGCTAACCTAGACTGCCTGTTTGCTCAGTCCCTCTTTTCTGCCAGCAAAGGCAGAATTTCTCTCTTTTTGAACGATTCGAGTTCCACATGAACTCAAACCATCGAACATCAGCGTTTTTCTCTCTCAAACAATCGAACGTCAGCGTCGCAACCAAAAAAGCAGCGCAATCGTTCAGTCTAGATATCTCTAGTCTGTGTCTGTGCTCGTAGACCTGATCAAGAATATATATAGTTTATGGGGTCGGAAATGAATATTACAAACTTCTGGGCAAAATTAATATACACTTTGCAAGTGTATAAAAAACTCATAGTGTTCGGGGCTGATGGATTCATATTTTCAAAATGTTAAAGAAATGCTAAGAATCTGGCTACCATTAAGGATTGTCTACTTAAGCTGGGTCATAAAATGACAAATGCCAGAAAATGACAAATGATTTGCCTTAAATGTGACGGGAATTTGACTTAAAATGACACAAAATGAGGCAATGTAAACGCAGCCTTAATTTCAGTTGCGTTTAATGCTTTTGCTGACATACCTAAAGTATTTTTATCACTAAGTTGTATATGCATTAGAGCTGACTTCTCCATTCGACTAAACCGACAGAATTATAAATATTTTAAAATATTTTCTTTGAGATCGAGGCCTTCTTACAGACAGTTAGGGCTATATCGGCGCGCCTGTTGTCGCTGATTAAGAATAAATATACTTTATAGCAAGGATGCAGAAATTATAAGCCGGAATTATATACCGAAAAGAAACGATTAAAAGTCAGAACCAGAACCAGAATTTTTAGAATTTCTTGGGACCTGAAAGAAAGTATTAAGCAAAATTCCGTCATTCCTAAAAATCAATTCGGTCTGTTCTTCCTTTGTTAGGGGTTTGTGGCGTATATAGGGTCAAAAATGTTTGCTTCTTTTACATGATTCTCCTTTTATCCATTACAGGGTATACAAATAGGCAAAAGAGAACCCTATTTTTGTTTGATTCCGGTTTATACGAATTCAAATATTAAAGTAACATTAGTTGGATACCAAAAAAATACTTCATATCTATCCCGATTCTTCACTTTTGCTACTTTCCTTGTACTTCATTGCTTCGTTTTCTACAATTTCCACAATTAATCTAATTTTCATATCTTTCTTTAAAATTTCCATTCTTTTCGATATTTCTAACATAAATCCCCGAGTTTTGTTTTATTTACCTCCACAAATTTGCCAGGTCCTCCCAATTTCTTGCACTTCTGATGCACCGCCAAAGTGCAAATGGCCCTTAGCCAGGTGTATATGCCCTTGATATACACACTATCCACCTTGACCCATTGCACCACATTTTGTATGCTGGTTTGACAGGCCCAATGGTAGATCAATTTCAGCAGAAAGGTGGGCGGATGTTGGGCGCCCTCGAAAATGGAATTATTGAAGACCGAAACAAAGCGATAGGGACAGCATTCACTTATCCAAACATAGCCGCCCGTGTAGGGAAACTTGGTGACATCCGAGTAGACTCCTGTGAATTAATAGACAATCTTAATAAAGTGAATCCATTCAAAGCTTTTATGCATCAACCCACCTAATTTCAATTCGTTGGTGCGATGATTAATGCAATGTTGTTGCGAGCGTAGCAAACCCTCCTGCAGCAGCCACTCACAAAATTTATTCGGTGTCAGCATCAACACCAACTTGACCTTGGAATCCAGTTTACTGCGTGTGGCGGCCATATCTTTGACCTTGAGGAAGGGTTTGGCCAGAACCACGAGCGAAGGATAGGTTTTGCCCTGCATTTTGGTATCCTTGCCGTCCTTCTGCTCCTTGCCCTCCTTATTTTCCTCGTTGCTACCCACTACAAGGCCACCCACCGAGTTGACCTCGGCCGGACGATAATTCTTAGGCGGAGAATCAGCATCTTTGTGGCCATCCTTCGATTTGCCGGCTCCTTTGAAAGCCTTGGGTTGAGGTGAAGCTTTGCCCGTAGAGGCAGCGGCAGCTGACGCTGCGGCTGCTCCCTTCTTACCCGCCTTGGGTGTGGGAGCCGGGACCGGGAGATCGGCTGGTGTATCAACGACCGCGGCTGCCACCGCTTTTTTGCCCACAGACAAGGCCAAGCGCTTGGCCAAAGGCACATCATCATCACCCTCATCCGACGACTCTAAATAAGCTATATTCGAGGCAGTACGTGGAGGTCGTCCTCGTCCACGACCCCGACCCGTACCCGTTGTTTTGACGGCGGGCGTATTGGTAGCGGGTGCTTCCTGTGGCGGTGGTGGATCCGCTGGCTTGGGTGGCTTTTTGGGCAAAGTAGCCTCCTTGATCTCCTGCAAGACTTTGCCCTTGAAGGAATAGGCCTGAAACACCTGGCCATTGAACAGTTCCTTGCCCTCGTTGGCGCTGACCGCACTTTTCAGGGCATTCTTTACGGCATTGTGCTCGTTGGTGATTTTCTCATAGTACGCCAACTGGGCCGGCGAGAGCTCCTCCACCCAGAATTCCATATCTAATGAAATATCATTTTTGGTAACGCGCGTCATTTTGTTGGGATTCGATTTAACCCACTCGCGGGGCAACACTTGCTTAAATATATAATGTACACAATTGAAAACAATTAAATTTCGGTATTTTTGGCGTGGATGTACTTTTCACTGAAAACCCGCAGTGTGCCCCTGAGTCGATTTAATTTGGTCCGACTAAGTGGGATTTGGTCTTACTAAATCGAATTTGGTCTTACGAAAGCACGAATATTTCGATAGTTGAATAATCGAGTTTGGTCACCCTAAGTAATCGATTTTTTAAAGCAAGTGTAAACATTCGCCAGCTGATAAAAGTAGATAACTGTTTAGTGGCCAGAGACATAGGCGCAACGAGAGCAAGAGTTGATCAGAGTACGAAGTGAAGCAGACTTTGCTGTACATACAATCGCATAGAGACTTTGAGGTATTTTTATTTATATCAATAAATTAGCTTTTAATTTGTTACGGCACAACTTTTGGCTAACACCGGCTAACTAGTCATCTCAGGTCGGGTCCTTGACCCTAGCCCGTAGTGCGTACAATAACGACAAAAAACAAATTCTCACTAACGAACGGCCACAATTTCAAACATTTAAACAACTAACGGCCGAACAACGAAACAACAAACGCGAAATAACGCGTGTTGACCCGGTTTGGCTGGCATCGGCAACTAACCCGCCCATCCTGCAGGCATTCAAATTTAAAAACTGCCCTAATAGATGGTCGGCTCACTCCATGCTCTTGCAAATTTTCTCCTTCCAAATACCCTAAAAATATTGAATAAATAATAAAAAAAAAACCTTGCGCATTTCTAAGCTATTTTTCATCATTTCAAAATTCAGCTTCTTTTGCGGTCGCTCCCGCTGAAAATAGCCTTTTTTTAAGCGCAAAAGTTGGCAACACTGGTCTCAACTTGTTGTTGTGACTAAGGAACATGGAGGAAGAGAAGAAACAAACGAAATAGTTAATTAGAGTGCTTATTGAAAAGTTAATAATAATAATATTATAATAAAATAATATTATTGCAAAGGTTAGACAAACATTTTCGCAAACCCGACACATTCGTCATCAGCAGCTGTGTTTGAGCTAGCTCCCCCACACAAACACACCCACTCTCACACTTGCATCTTGAAATTTGAATGAAATGCCGCGCATCAGTTTTAAAAGAAAACTAATTGATTATAAAATTAATCAAATTATTTATGAATATATAGATGGTAAATATTACAAAATATCTTTGTTAATGACCAAATTAAATAAACATCTTATGCAGACTTAAACAACACCAACAATGAACGACAAAGATTGGACGAACTCTATGAGGATTTGATTATCATCCTAAGTACCCGTCGTGGGAATAATATTGCACCACCCAAGCCCCTCGATTGGCGTAGCAATGTGCTGGATTCCTTTGACGAGCAAAGCTTCCAGAAAATGCTGCGTGTGAGCCAGCCACAGTTTGAGCTACTAGTGAATATGTTGAGAGACGACATCAATTTCCAGCCCTCTATAAATGGCCTTCAAATGCCTGTGGAACTGCAACTGGCCATTGTTTTATACCGTTTGGGAGCCAGTGGTAATAGTGGATCTGTCAGGGAAATTTCGAAAGTTTTTGGCATTGGTGAAGGCGGTACACTGGCTCTGTTAACGAATCGTGTATTTGCAGCCATTTTAAACAAGAAATTGGAATACATTTGCTGGCCCTGCATCAATGAGCGTGAAGCGATTGTCTCCAGGACCATGCACGAGTTGCCGTATTGTGTGGGCTATGTCGACTGCTGTGACATCAAACTGGCCGCCAAGCCGGTAATCAATCATAAGGCTTACCTTTCACACCGGCAAATCTATGCCATAAAACTGCAGGTTGTCTGCGATTACGAATGTCGCATCAGAAATGTGGTTGTAGGCCAACCTGGTAGTTATCCTAATGCCAGTGTTTTCAAAGAGTGCAAACTATACAGGGAGCAGGAGCAACATTTTAGTGGAGACCAATGGATAGCAGGCGACGTGGCTTACCCCTTAATGCCCATTTTAATAACGCCCTATCGTAGCCATGGAATTCAGTTCAACCAACGCCACCGACAATATGGCCAGAGAGTTGTGCAATGCTTTGAAAGTTTAAAGGAAAAATTCACTAGTCTCAAGGAAATGCGCACACGCATAAAGGATACAAAAAGTCTGAAGAGTTTTGGTCAATGGGTTTTGGTTTGCTGCATTTTACATAATATACTCCTACCCAGGCAGCCGGATATACCGCAGAGGCAACAAATTGATGCACCCATTTTAACATATACTTCAAGTATGGAGAAACGACAGGCTATTAATAATTATATGTTTAAATCAGGGATCGAAAACAAGTAAGAAAGTCGGTCAAGCCCTACTGTAATATACTCTGTACCTGTTTGTATATCGCTGATAACTTTAAAGTGTGGGGTCACACAAACTGTGCAAGTGCTGCCCATCACGGTTACGGGCAGTGCTGTCCAGCGTAATTATTTGATTTGCTTATAACTCGAATATCGTTTATCTGATCTTAAAACGGTTTATGGTGAATCGATAAGAAATGGCGATAAAAATATATGCATAAAAGGTTCAAACTATCATTCTTTAAAATTGTGGAAGATATGAGATTTTTTTCAAATTGTGGGGGTGGCAACTCTACTATCGTTCATCTGATCGGAAAACGATGTATGGGGGCTCGATTAGAAATGATGAGTAGAATATATGTCTAGAAGGTTCAAACAACCTATCTCCAAAATTGTGGAAGATATGAGGTTTTCTTCAATTTGCGGGGGAGCGTGGCAAAAATCAAAACTAAACTTGATCTGCCTGCAAGTATAAGAAATATATGTTCCATACACCTTAAACCTCTATCTCTTAACATCTCTGAGATCTCAGCGTTCATACGGACAGACGGACATGTCTTTATCAACTCGGCTGTTGATGCTGATCAAGAATATATATACTTTATAGGGTCGGAGATGCTTCCTTCTGGCTGTTACATACATTTGCACAAACCCAATATACTCTTTGTACCTTCGGTACAGAGTATAAAAACTATTTTTCCATCTATTCGGTCCATAGAACGCTAAGTTAAAACTATTTTCCTATTTAATTGGCCCATAGAGCTTTCAACCCAAATTTAATTCAGATCAGCTCAAATATAAAGCCACCCCCGGAACAATACTCCGACCTTTTCAGTTGGACCATAGAGCTAGCAAAAAGAATTTCATTCCACCGAGAAATCACATGTCTAATTACACTAGTTAACAGCGAAAAAGACCCATTGAAGCCAATATTTTTCAATGATGTATTTTGGAATGTTGAACTCAAAAATGAATTTAAAAAATTTTTTTTTGGATACGTTTTTGAGTTAGAATTTGTTTTTAGTTTTTCGCCATATCTCGAGTTAGAAACTTTAAATGGAGTCAAGCAAGGTATTAATCAAATGGGTATGCAATTCTTAATAATCTAGTTGAAGAACATTTTCCAATCGGTTTAGTAGTTTGAAAGTTAGAAGCAAAAATATTACGAAAAAAATAATTTTTTTCTCAAAATCGTGAAAAATTTGATTTCCTAAAATCTGTAAATGGTTGAAAATTAGAATCAAAAAATTGTTTTTTCTTTAACAATCACGAGTTGTACTTTTACGAAGAAAATAAGGTTTTGATGACGAAAATTTGTGGATAAATAGCGAAGTTGTGAGCAATTTTGTGAAAGTACTAAGAGTCAAATTTGACAATTTTGCGTGTTTATGAAAAATATTTTTTTATTTAACTTCGTTTTTGCTCATTGTACGAGTTCCAATAGAAGCCAAATCACAGAAAAAAATTAAGAGCAAGGCCAAAAACGAAGAAAAAAAAAATATTTTCTAATAAATACATAAAACTCTGAAATTTGACTGTTAGTACTTGTACTCAATTGCTTACAACTCCATATATAATATCCATAGATATTCTTTACCAATACCTTATTTTCTTTGTAGAAGTGCTATTCGTAAGAACAAACGAAAAAAACAATTTATTTTTATCAGTTTTAACCTTTCACAGATTTTAGGAAACAAAATTTTTGCACGTTTTTGAAAAAAAAAATCTAGTTTTTCGAAATGTTTTTGCTTTAAGCATTCAAACTACTAAACCAATTGGAAAATGATCTTACCCTTTTGATTAATATCTTGCTTGACGACATCTAAAGTATCTATCCCGATATATGTCATAAAATGTAAAGGTACCTACCGAAAAAACTAAAAAAAAATTCTAACTCAAAATCGTATCCATACAAAAATTTTTTAATTTAATTTTTGAGTTCAGCATTCCAAAGTACATAAGAAAAAAATAACAGCTTCAACGGGTACTTCTTTTTTTATTTTGTATGTATTTTATATGTATTTTACAATAAAGAATTTTCCAGGCATTTTCCTTGTGGGCGGATTTTCCAACGTTTGAAAATCTCATGTCTAATTATTTAGCCTAGTATCATTACAAACCGAGTCTAAAGCCAATCGGACTTAAAATAGTGTTTATAGAATTTTCGGAAAATTTCCCGATTTTTCATGCGGATTTTCCAACATCGGAAAATCAAACATCTAATTATTTGGCACACTTTCCTTACAAACCGTGTTTGAAGTCAAGCGGATGAAAAATACATTTGTTGATAAAGAATTTTCCACGAATTTTCCTTGTGGGTGGATTTTCTACCATCGAAAAATTACATGCCTAACCAAGTTTGAAGCCAATCGGAAGAAAAATAGTTGTTTCATATAGAATTTTCCCGGAATTTCCCGACTTTTCTGGCGGGTTTTCAAACCTCGGAATATCGCATGTCTAATTATTTTGCACACTATCCTTAAAAACCGAGTTTTAAGTCAATCGGATGAAAAATAGTCTTTATATATAGAATTTTTCGGTCATTTTAGTTGTGGGCGGATTTTCCAACATCCGAAAATCACATGTCTAATTATTTTGCATACTATCCTTACCAACCAGGTTTGAAGTCAAGTTTTTGATAAAAAAAAATCGAATTTTTCGAAATTTTCAATAAAGAATTTTCCAGGCATTTTCCTTGTGGGTGAATTTTCCACAATCGAAAAATCATATCACTAATTATTTTGTTTACTATCCTTACAAATTGTTTTTTCCATATAGAATTTTCCGGGAATTTTCCGACTTTTCGGGCGGATTTTCCAACATCGCAAAATCTCAATCGGATGAAAAATATATTTTTCAATAAAGAATTTTTACTGCTATTTCATTGTGGGCGTATTTTCCGAAATCTAGAAAACGGGGGTCCAATTATTTCGCTTACTTTACTTACAAACCAAATTTCAAGTCAATCGGATGAAAAACAAAATTTTCTCCAAAGCTTTTTCGGGAGTTTTCCACCCCTGGGGGTGGAATTTTCCAAAACCCCGTCCTAGTGCCCACTTTTAACTTATATGGAAACTTCTGTGAAAATTTCAACTTTCTATCTCTTACCGTTCAGGCTTTGCGTTGATTGCCAATGAATCAGTCAGTCAGTGAGGACAAACTCTTATATATAGAGAGATTTTTGAATAAGAGTTAAAACCTAATTTTTATTTTGTAATTTTTATACAAATTTTTATAATAAAAATTAAAATAAAAATTTTTAATTGTTATGAAATTTTTTAATTAATTTTTATTTTGTAATTTCTAAGATTAGTAATTTTTGTAAAAATTTGTATAATAAAAAATTTTTATAACAATTAAAAATCAATTTTTATTATAAAAATACAAAATAAAAATTAATTTATATATTTATACTAAAAATTAATTTTTAACTATTATTCAAAAATTTTTATATAAAAATTACCATTTAACTGTTGAAACAAAATTTGTATTTAAAAATATATGATTTAACGATTATTTTTTAATTTTTATGCAAAAAGTTATATATATACTTAAACTTTAAATAAATGCTACTTATATTTTAAATCTAATTCATATTTGGAAATTCTCTCATTTTGCTCCAGTTCCAATTTCTTTAAAATAAAATCATTTTTCAGTTTTTCCTTCTCCATTTGCAGTCGGTCTTCCTCCAGCTTAAGCTTACGCTCGTCCAGCTGCTTCAGCCATTTCAGCTTCTCCTGTTCCAGTTGCATGCGCTTCTCTTGGAATGCGGAATCCTTCTCATGCTTTTCCCTTTCCAATTTCATGCGCAGCTCTTGCATGGCCGTGTCTATTTCATACTTCTCCTGTTCCAGTTTTAAGCGATGCTCTTCCATGGTTCTACTTTTGGCATATTTTTCCTTTTCCAGCTTTTGTTGCTGCTGACGTTCCTGGGTTCTGCTAGCTTCCAGGTCCAGTAACTGTTCAATTGCTGTAGGCTGGAGACGTCTTCGTTTGGGCATGCCGACCTCACTAGTCTCCTCTGGCAGTGAGTCATCCAAATCAGACTTGGGTGGCTCCTTTTTCATTTTGATCTCCTCCAAAAGCGAGTCCTCCAAATCCCACTGGGATGTTTCCGCCAGGTCAGACTGTGGCTTATAAGACGGGGACGAAACCGTCTCCTCATCCAAGTCCGTGGTATATTCGGATAGAAACATGTCCTCATCATCAATGGAATCCATTACAGTTGGCTCCTTTTTGGGCTTAAGTGTTTGCTGGAAAATATCAGCCAGTAGATCATAATGTGGACACATTTTTAAGAGTTTTTCTGCAAACAAACGTTTCAAATTTAATTTCAATTTTATATCCCAGCCTTACCGCGTACAGTTGGGCTCTCCTGGTGGTCACCCTGGCACTCTAACCAATTGTGGGCCTTGGCCATCAATATGCGCAGGTGACGCATTTTGCAACGCATTAAATTCCATTTAATGTCTAGCCTAAGTTCAGCCATCATATTCTTGTAGTAAATCTGAGCTGTGGGCTTCTGCAATTGCAGTGGAAATATCTTTAATAATTATAATTCATATTCATTCATTTATTGGCTTGACATGAATCACCTCAAAATTCCTATGCGATTGTATGTACTGCAATGCAATCTTCACTTCGTCATTTTTCCATCTTTTTATCTCTTCGCGTCTTCGTTTCGCACATTCTGGACCAGCGAACGACACTGAAGGAAAAGCATTTAATTATGAAAATACATTTAAAACAATAAACAATTAATACTTACTTCTTCTCTTTATCATGCAATGTTTGCAATTGAGAGTTGTCACTTAGAATTGTTGAGTGTTGGAAAACATGCGATTTGCATGCATGCCACTTAACCAGTTTGCAACGATTTCAACATACCCTGTTATCGATCACCATAAAAGGCTAAAAAATTAGCTGTTGATCAGCTAGTTGTATAAATGGTATGAATAGTTAATATGTTTGCTATATTTATACACTTGAAAAGTGTATATTAATTTTGCCCAGAAGTTTGTAACGCATAGAAATATTTATTTCCGACCCCATAAACTATATATATTCTTGATCAGGACGACGAGCTGAGTTCATTTCCGCTTGTCCGTCCGTCCGTCTGTCTGTCCGTCTGTCTGTTTCTACGCGAACTAGTCTCTCAGTTTTAAAGCTATCGGCTGAAATTTTGCACAGAGTCTTCTTTTTACTGCACGCAACTAATATGTCGGAACCGGCCGGATCGGATGACTATATCATATGTGCCATAGGAACGATCGGTCAAAGAATAAGTCTAGTTAGAAAACTTTTTTTTCTATCGTAGCGTCATAATCTTGGTAATGTTAGTTTTTTTTTTACAAATCGAAAAATGTATCAAAATCGGATCACTACCCACGAGGGAAAGCTTGGAGAAAAACTGATAAGTAATAAAAAAAAACAAAAGTCAACAAGTAAAACAGGAAAAACTTACGAGCGTAAGTATAATTATATGCAACGAAAAAATTATAAAACGATGAAACATATATAAAGATATTGTTTACTAAGAAAAGTTTTTTTATGCTATCAAATTTTTATTATCAAGATTTAAAAATTTTAAAATCGATATCATATCCTATATATATTTTTCCAGTTAAATCAGTTGGAGTAAAGTTTTTCAAGTGTATTAAAACTTCGGCACAGTCGAAGTTAGCTTTGCCTTCTCGTTTTTTTATATTGCTGGGGCGGTAGGGGAGGTGGCAAATATTACAGATCTATGTGTGTTCATACAGACGGATGATCAGAAGCACGAACTTTCAATACCCTTTTTACTCTTCGAGTAACGGGTATAAAAGGATTTGGCAAATGAATAATTCCGATTAGCATTTATTAATTCACGTTTTGCGATTGCTGAAGAGTCTTTAATGAATTCTGTAAATAGAATAGATAAAAAAAAGAAATTACACTAGAAAAATTAAATATTTTATTTATTATTCACAGTCGGTCACACTAAAATTTTTAATATGCATGCTGGCAGCCACGATTGACACTTGACAATATTTAAATGCTACAAAAATTAAAAGTTTTAATTTAAAATAAAATAAAATAAGTTTGGATTCGAGGGCTGTTCAACAAGTTATCGACCTACCAATTAAGGTCTATAACAAAAGGTATAGAAATGGTAGCCATTATTCCGGGAATCCAGGTTATGTGAAATGAAAAACGGAAAATGAGGTTATGATCAGAATTGTTGTAATTTTAACCCATACATCAATTATATTTATCAATATTTTTTTGGAAAAATTGGCGACAATTAAAAAAAAATAGATCGTAAGTTGAAGTCGGCCCTGCTCGACTTCGATATACCCGTTACTCAGGGTAAGGTTTATTTAAGAATATTTTATTCGATCACAACATGCCAAAATTGTGGGAGATATGAGTTTTTTCCAAATTACAGGGGTGGCAACTCTACTATAGCTCATCTGATCGTGAAATAATGTATGGCGGATCGATAAGTAATGATGATTTAAATATATGTCTATAAGGTTTTAACAATGTATTTTCAAAATTGTGGGAGATATGAGGTATTTTTCAAATTGCGTGGGCGGTAACTCTACTATGGTTCATCTGATCGAAAAATGATCTATGGCGGATCGATTGGTAATGATGATTTAAATATATGTCTAGAAGGTCCGAACAAAATATTTTTTAAATTGTGGGAGTTATGAGGGTTTTTTCATATTGCGGGGGCGGGAGGGGGCGTGGCAAAAATTTGAAACAAACTTGATCTGCGTGCAGATGATGCTGAGATCTAGGTTCATACAGACAAACGGACGGACGGACATTTTGCACAAACTTAGTATACCCTTTTTACTCTATCAGTAACGGGTATAAAAATACTCTTAAGACAGATACTCAGACGAAATCTCAGGCAGATGGTTTGTGAATATTTCGATAAATTTTCCGATACATCTGTTAGAGTGACAGATACTCTGATAAATCCTTCGACAAATATTTCGACAGAAACTTTGACAAACACTCTCATAGATACCCAGACAAATATTTCAACAGCAACTCTAACAGAGATTCTTAAAGATACGATATTGTGATAGATATTTCGACAAATATTTCGATACATCTGTCAAAGTGACAGTTACTCCGATAAATACTATACATGCATTCATATATAATATATAAAAGTGAATGTAGGAGTGAAGTGTACGATTGTTTTCTATTGGCGTCTTAACCACTAAATCGATCTTCGTAAAAGTTTCACAATATGTTCATGTTGATCAGGAATGAGTGATAGGCTATGTCCCAAGTTTGTGAACCATTTCCAAAGTGGTTCAGAGCCATATGTCCAAAAATGTTTAAGCCAGACGTTGTCGTCCAAGACGCAGGCGGCCGAACACATTCGGAAAATTCACACGGACACGAGCCGAACAAATGCCGAGCCCTTCGCAAAGAGAGTAAAAATCAAGCAAAGCCAATCAGTGCTCGCCTAGCATTCAACAAGGTCTAAAGGTTCGAGCCGCTTTGCGTCGCATTATATGCGCACACCAATACACTCTCACTTTTTTGCTTCGCTCTTTGTGACTAAGGCTGGTTTAAGCTATAAACTTGAAATTTTGTGTATAGTTTTGTAATATGAAGTAAGACATTTTACTGATTCAACTGGTACCGAACCCAAAAAAAAGTTTCAAAAGTGTTTCAGAGTCATATCTTAGAAGTTTTAATGGAACTTGAAATTTGGTGCTTAGGTTTGTTTTATAAAGTACGAAATTTTACCGGTGCAAGACCGGTTCCCAATACGCTGAAACGGTTCAAAAGTGTTACTGAGACATATCTCAGAAATGATTGAAGCTATGAACTTGAAATTTGGTCTGTAGATTTGTAATATGAAGTACAACATTTTTCTGGTTCAAGACTGGTACCGAACCCGCTGAACCGGTGCAAATGTGGTTCCGAGCCATATCTAAGAAGTTTTTAAGGGTATGAACTTGAAATTTGGTGTCTGTATTATGAAGTAAGACATTTTCACAATCCGCTGAACCGGTTCAAACTTGGTTCAGAGTCATGTTTCAGAAGTTATTAAAGCTTTGAACTTGAAATTTGGTCTGTAGGTTAGTTATATTTAGTAAGTTGGTTTCCGGGTTCAAAACGGGTTCCGAATCAGGTTGTGGAAAGCGATTCCCAAACGGTTTGAACTTGATTATAACCTTTCTCTTAATGGTATTGACTTTTTTTGTATACCCTTCCAGAGGGTATTATAATTTGGTCGAGATGTTTGTAAAGCATAGAAGGAAGCGTCTCCGACCACATAAAGTATATACATATATTCTTAATCAGCTCCTAAACCACTGAACTGATAGATCTGAAATTTTTACTGTCGATTAGAATGACCTGACTGCTTAAAAATTATTGAGAAAAGTCTGAAATTTCGTGAATCTGCATATAAAAAACTCCATATAAATAAAATTTTAGTAAGCGTTATCTTTGATGATTTTAAGAAAGATTTTAGTCGTCAAAAAATTTTAAGAAATAATAAAATCTAAATTTACATTTACAAAACTTCTAGGGAATAATAACTTCAAAAGACCGAAGTTAACTTTCCTCCATTTTTTTATCTTCCATTCCATTCACTATTTTGTTGACTAGGAAATTCATAAGATTTTCGGTTCAGATTTAAAGACAAATTATTCTCTCATATTTGAAAACTAACCCATCTCAAAGACTTTCCTTCCATGTAATGTAAAAACTAAGACCCATCAAGATTGGCCCCAAATGGTCTTATCATTCTGTCTAGGCTGTCGCCAATTATCTTTTCGGTTAAATCATTTACGACTCTATTTTCGCCTGCGGGTTTACTGGCAAAAATAAACTCTTATAAATTTTCTTCGTATCAAAACGTTTGATTGATTAAAAAAAAAGCACGGGGGGGTATAAAAAGCTACTGTGCTGTAAAATAGTCTTCAGTTTGTAAAGAAAATGTGGTTACCTCAATTTATGTTAGGCTGGCTATGCCTAGGATATATCTATAAGTCTGTGGAGGCACTGCCGGACAGTTCGGTGACGACGGTATGAAAATCGACTTGAAGGCACCCTTCCACAGAATCTCTAGCTTGTGATTTTCTTTAAGGTTACGCTGGCGAAACAACATGGCTATAAAATTGAGTCGCATAATGTGCAAACTTCCGATGGTTATATTTTGACCATGCATCGCATACCCTACTCCAAGAATACGGGCTACGATGGAATACGTCCGGTGGCCTTTTTGATGCACGGTTTGCTTTGCTCCTCCTCGGATTGGGTTTTGGGTGGACCACAGAATGGTCTGGCCTATTTACTCTCCGAGGCGGGCTTTGATGTGTGGATGGGTAATGCTCGAGGTAATACCTATTCCAAGAAGCATGCCACCAAATCACCTTATTTGCAGCCCTTTTGGAACTTTGAATGGCATGATATTGGTATATATGATCTTCCTGCAATGATGGATTATGTATTATATACGACGGGTGAGCAGACCCTAACTTATCTGGGACATTCGCAGGGCACCACCTCGTTCTTTGTGCTCAATGCGATGATACCCCGCTTTAAGAGTCGCATACGTTCCGCTCATTTGCTGGCTCCGGTGGCCTGGATGGATCACATGGAGAGTCCGCTGGCCACTGTGGGTGGACCTCTGCTGGGCCAACCCAATGCATTTGTGGAACTTTTTGGCAGTGCCGAATTTCTTCCCAATTCAAAGGCTATGGAACTAATGGGTTCGCTGCTCTGCTGTGACGAGGCCGTCACCCAATTGATATGCACGAATGCTCTATTCCTAATGGGTGGTTGGAATTCCCCCTATCTAAATGAAACCATGTTACCAGAAATAATGGCCACCACACCGGCCGGTTGTTCTATCAATCAGATTTTCCATTATTTGCAGGAATACAACTCGGGACACTTCCGTCAATTTGATTACGGAAAAGTGCGCAACAAGAAGGAATATGGCCAGAAAGCTCCCCTCGACTACAATGTGGCGGGCATCGATGTTCCCATCTATCTGTACTATAGCGACAATGATTATTTTGCCAGTTTAATTGATGTGGATCGTCTACGTTATACCATGAATCCCAAATCGCTGAGAAAGGCTTATCGTCTGCCCCAAGTCAAATGGAATCATTTGGACTTCCTGTGGGGTTTAAATGTCAAGGAAATACTCTATGACATAGTTATAGAGGATATCATAAATGCTTGAATTAAAAACTAGATTATGATTGTAATAATTCCACCTAATCCCGCTGGGATTACTAATCAAATTAAGTGGATTTCAATAAAATACGCAACAGATAACAAAATGACTTTGTAATGTTAAAGTGCAGGTGGATCGAATAAAATGGATGGCATAACGCTAACCACGTAGCAACACGGTAAAAATTGTATTTCTGTTTATATTTCAGGTGAAATAGATGATAAAAGCCTGCAGATGACATGTATATAAAGTATAAGAATAAGTGGCGGCAGCAATAGTTTTTAAAGTTTGAATAAAAACTATTGATACTATCCCATGTGTTCTACAAATCGCTTTCGAAGCCAAAAACTTTTTTTGGGACCCTATTATACACTGTACCGAAGGTCAGCCAGAAGGAGGCATCTCCGACCCTATAAAGTATATATATTCTTGATCAGCATCAACAGCCGAGTCGATATAGCCATGTCCGTCTGTCTGTCCGTCTGTCCGTCTGTCTGTCCGTGTGTCCGTATGAACGAAGAGATCTCAGAGATGGTAAGAGTTAGAGGTTTGAGGTGTATGGAACATATATTTCTTATACTTGCAGGCAGATCAAGTTTAGTTTTAATTTTTGCCACGCCCCCTGCCTCCCCGCAAATTTAAAAAAACGAAATAACTCCCACAATTTTCAAGATAGATAGTTCGAACATTCTAGACATATATTCTACTACTTATTTTGAATCGACCCGCCATACATCGTTTTTCGATCAGATGAACGATATTAGAGCTATACGTAAAAGAAAATAAAAACCAACGACAACAACAACACCGTTGCCATTGGTAGAACTTACGAGAAAGAGAGAGCGAGAAGGCAATAGCTAACTGGTAATTTCCCAATTGGACCTTGCTATGAGAGGAGCGATGTAATTGAGATGGCCTGCGGTCAGAAATCACGCGTGATTCCCGCGTGACTAATATAGATACGTTTATGTTAATAGGAAATTATATGCAAATTTTATAATTTTACGGGTTTGTACTAGGGTAATTCTACTCATCATTACTTATCGAGCCCCCATACATCGTTTTTCAACCAGATGAACGATAGTTGAAAGAGTTGCCACCCCCAGATTTTGAAAAAACCTCACACTTTAAAGTTATTAGTTTCGTACAAACAGGTACAGAGTATATTACAGTCGGGCTTGACCGACTTTTTTACTTGTTCAATTTTAAATTTGATTAATTTGCGAATATGAGAGAATAATTTGAAAGTTCTACGAACTTACACTAGTCAACAAATTAGTGAATGGAATGGAAGATAAAAAAATGGAGGAAAGTTAACTTCGGTGTACCGAAGTTTTTATACCCTTGAAGTTTTGTAAATGGTATTTTTGATTTATTTTGATTTTGTTATTTCTTAACATTTTTTTGACGACTAAAATCTCTCTTGAAATCATCAAAGAAAACGCTGACTAAAATTTTTATGAATATGGAGTTTTTTATATGCAGATTCAAGAAATTTCAAACTTTTTCTAATTAATTTTTAGCAGTCAGTTTGTGGGCCTATCACAATCTTCATCTTTACAGACCAAATTTCAAGTTTATAGCTTTAATAACTTCTGAGATATGGCTGGGGAATAGGGTCTTTTTGGGGTCGAAAGCGATTTGTTGAACACACGTGGGTATTACTTATAAATAATTTTGGTAATTCCTGTAGGCAAAAAAATTAGGGGTACTAAAAATTATTTTTATTCGTTTTATACGGATCTGCGAAGTAAGTAATTTAGCTTACTTCGGCATAAATTACGTCAAGGTGGAACGTAAGTCTAGTGAGGCCAGATTTATTAGGGAATTACGATAAAACTTGAATTTCGTGGTATTTTTTAATTACCAGCGCTTTGGTCACACTACTCAATTAGCAATGTTGTTGCTGTTGTTCTGATAAAGTTACGCAAATTCTAGTCAATCCTTGCTGACCAACATCAATTTTAAAAAGTTTCTATGAAAATTGTTTTGCTAAGCTACACACCAAGCAAATGCAATGTCGACAATTTATTTTGCTTAATCAAGCTTTGCTACGACCAGGGATTAATCCCTAAACGAATATTGGTTCCGAATTGAGAATTTCAGTTAAAGGTTATATTTCGCTTTTCAGATTAATTCGCATTTCGGTTCCGATACGGTACTCAGAATTTTATTTCGGTATACCGGTACATACCGGTAAGTATATTTTTTTAATATTAAATAATTTTAATTATTTCAAAATATCCGAAAATTAATGCATGTAAAGAACTAAAAAATGTTGTTCTAAGAATATTCCTCATAAAAAACGATTTTTAAATATACCGATTTTTTACTTTCAAACTTCATTTTTTAAATTTGAATTACCATTTTTCAAACATTTCCATATTCAGCGAGGATTTTTTAAGACTTAGAAATCTTTTACATATAATTGGAGGGTTTATATTTAGCAAAGAAATTTTTCCTGATTTTTTTAAATTTTCTATATCTTTTATTATATTTTATAAAAGAGAGTTTGATTCTGGTTATTGGTTAAAGGTCGAATTTCTAAAATGTAAGACTTTTTTCTGAGTGTATATATTGCTATTTTACCGTCGAATTATTTATTTTAAGCAATCATAAATCAATCAAATAAATTGTAAGAACCCGAAACAATAACGGTATTGGTATTCGGTATGGTTCCTGTTTTTTTGGTTCCTATTATAACGGTTTTCAGTTCTCAAATAGTTTTAACATCGGTTCTGGTTTCGATACCGGTACCTGGTTTTAAACGGTTTATTTCGGTTAACGGATCCGGTATTATTCCTTGGTTGTATTTAATTTTTTTTCGTATTAAAAGCAGATTTAGTAAAATTGATTGATTATTGCTATTTATACCAGTTACTCGAAGAGTAAAAAAGGTATACTAAGTTCGTGCAAATGTTTGTAACAGGCGGAAAAAAGCATCTCCAACCCCATAAAGTATAAATATTCTTGATCAGCATAGATATAGACAATCCCGCATCATTTAATTTTGTCGCCTTGCTTGCAATTATAAGTTTGTTACGTTGAGCTAAACTTTGTGCGACCAAGTGATCCTCCAATAGACTCTTGAGGCTTTATAAAACTCTTTCTAAAACACGGCTTTGTGTTTTGGAGAATTTTATTCAAGTTTATAAAAAAATTAATTAAAAACTGCCGAATATTTTACTAACAAAATTACAAAAACCTAATTAAACTACAAAAATTCTAGATCTAGCTTTAAAATAGCTAAGCTGACAGCCATAACACTGATAAATTTAAAATAATATATCGGCCTATCGATATGTTTTAATCGATAGCAGCAACACGTGTTCTCTTTCATTTACTTTAACCAGGCGGCGCCGCGTGCAAGTCTTTTCGCTGCCTTCTGTTAACTAAAAGAAAAATCAACTAAAATGGCTGACGTTGGTAAGTTGCTGCTTGCTAAATTTAATTGAAAACAAAATCAAACAACTACAATTGAATTGCATTTCACAGAGGTGCGCAAGGAGAAGAAAAAGAAGAAGATCAAGGAAGAGCCTGCCGATGACATAGGCACTCTGCAAAAGGAGGGCAATTTCCAAATTAAACCCTCGTCCAAAATAGCCGAGTTGGAAACTTCACAATGGCCGCTGCTGCTCAAGAATTTTGACAAACTTAACATCAGATCGAATCACTATACACCGCTGGCACATGGCTCATCGCCACTCAATCGCGATATTAAAGAGTACATGAAGTCTGGTTTCATCAATCTGGATAAGCCCTCCAATCCCAGTTCGCACGAGGTAGTGGCTTGGATTAAGAAGATATTGAAAGTGGAAAAGACTGGACATTCGGGCACATTGGATCCCAAAGTCACGGGTAAGTTGAAAAGAAAAAAATAGTGGAATGAGTTGCGCGCGTGTTTGTCTCAATCTAACCTTAAAATTAGAGATGAGCAAAGTTAAGGTGAAGTGACTCGGTCGCAGTCACAGTGAAAGAGCAACGGTTGTTACTGCTTGGCAGCATTTTGTAAATGTTTTGAGGTTACAAATTGGTTATTAATTGAAATTATGACAAAACATTTTAAAACTATTATTAGGAAGATTAAATAAGGCATCTGATTTAACTCTTGGTTTATTTTTATGTTTTTAATAAGTGATTATGAGTATTTAGAGTAGTTTACAAATTTTAGTCGCCCTCAGAAAGAAGACGCAAAAATATTTTTTTATTTTTTTTCCATTTTTATTTTGATCCATTATGATTATGATACAATATAGTCGACCTACCCCATAGTAAGAAAAACATCCAAGTACCATTACACAGAGCTTTCATGTCTAATGATTTTTCCAGTGTATTTTGGATTGTTTTCTGAGTTAAGAGGACTCCTGGCGTATAAACGAGAACCTTTTCCAAGAAACATAACAACTCTCCTCTTTCTATCAAATAATCCAACATTTTGAGGATGTCCAATTTATACGTTCCTTTGCGAATTTCATGCGCTTACTAATATGTGTGGCTTTTATCCCTGTTGCCCTTGAGTATCAATCTTTTGAGGTGAAACGGGGCCACGAATCGATTTTGTGCAATTGTTTCAGTCTTTTCTTTGTAGTTTTTTGGGTTCCGTATTATTTTATTTGAATACCCAACCAATTGAACAATTTCTCTAAAGAATTTTCCAATCAATATCGATTTTTTTTTTTTTTGGAAGATATCGCTCTGCAGTGTTTTTCACTAGCCTTGGCATTGATTTACCTTAATCTTGATGATTAAAATAATAAAATCAATGTCAAATCCCTTAACCACGTGCTTTTCATCAAAGTAATTCTGCGGTTTCTATGAAGAATGCGAAAGTGGTCCGAATTCTCTTCAGATTGCATTTTTAATGTCGATGCACTTCCAAATAGAAGCTACAAGTTCCTCAGAGTACTCGTATACACGACCTTTCCAGTTGGTTATTTAGTTTCAAAATATTAGCAGAGAAAAGGAAATATTCAGTAAATTGATTTTGATGTTAGTTAACTAAATATGATTGCCCTGATCATTGCGCAGCTGCTTTGATGTTTGGTAGCATTGCAGTATATATCATTTAAAGTATTGGGTGATGAGTATTATTGGATTTAACTCTGGGCCTTCCCATATTGTTAAGCGATTGCCATTTAGCAACACCCTTTAAAGTCCTATGAATTTTCTAAACATGTAGATTTGATTGTGGCATTAGCCGAAGTATTTCAAATCCCCTTTCTAACAGTTCAAATTCATCAAAGAATCATCATCATATCAAAATGTATTGCAAAATCCGGATGGGTTTACTTAATTAGGAGTCTGGGCGCCGGACTAAATGGTCTAAATGTGTCGAAGATATCATTAGGGCATCTTAAAATATGTGCTTGATATCGAAACCAGAGATCTATATAAATGATGAAGTTGTTTTTCAGTTCAAGGCAATTTCTCAAAGCAGTAAGATATATTGGAGATTCTCTAGAGAGATATTAAACTAAAATTTTTAATATTCTTGATGACAATGAAGCATTTTATTTATAAGATTAATTGTTAGTTTCGGTGCATCTGGTCAATCCCATAATGTTCAATATTGTTCTTAGGCAATATCCAGTACCAATTTCGTCGTAGGGAATCCTTGGTAAAACTAAAATGGCAGTTCGAGCTATTTTTAGGTCTGGTTTATGTCCCATGTGAAATCTTTAGTCAGATTTTTTCATGAAATGTTTACAAATAAATTAATTGCTTTATATGCAAATTTTTGCTTACAAACGATAGATTGCTTATATGCAAATGACTTGCATATAACCGATAACTGCTTGTATGCAAATGTCGCTTATTTGCATTATAGCATTTGCATATAAGCAATATTCACTGTATCATATTACATGGAATCGAGTAGATTTCAACAGGTATATCATAGGAAACTGATATACTTTTTAGTCCGTTCAGTAATCGATTCTACGTCACTTTTCAACCTGGATCACACAAGGGTTAATGTTAATTTTCATTCCATTGTTTCATTTTCTTTTTATTCCAAATACATTCCCCATTTCCGCCCATTTCTCACCTCAAATTCTCAATTTCTAATCTTCAGGTTGCCTAATTGTTTGCATTGACCGTGCCACCCGTTTGGTCAAATCACAGCAAAGTGCCGGCAAAGAGTATGTGGCCATATTTAAGTTACATGGTCCTGTTGAATCTGTGGCCAAAGTGCGTCAGGGTTTGGAGAAGCTACGCGGTGCTCTCTTTCAGCGTCCTCCATTGATTTCGGCCGTTAAACGTCAGCTGCGTGTACGTACGGTATACGATAGCAAACTCTTGGACTATGATGAAAAACGGAATATGGGTAAGTGTAAAAAAAAAAAAAATAACCAAAGAGAGTTTCTGCATCGCTGTCTGTTCTAAGACAGAGATGTATGCTATTTCTATGCTATAAAAATTTCAGTATTTGCCTCTATACAAGCAAATGCACATTTTAATTTAAGTTAAAACCAACTTAATCTCACGTGTCTAGGTGTTTTTTGGGTTAGTTGCGAGGCTGGTTCCTATATACGTACCATGTGTGTACATTTGGGTCTTGTGCTGGGCGTTGGCGGTCAAATGTTGGAATTGCGTCGTGTACGCTCGGGCATACAATCGGAGGGAGATGGCATGGTCACAATGCATGATGTACTGGATGCCATGTGGCTATATGAGAATCACAAGGATGAATCAATGTTGAGACGTGTGATTAAACCCTTGGAGGGTCTGCTGGTCAATCACAAACGCATCATCATGAAGGACAGTTCGGTAAGTTGGCTAATCCAAGTTTTTTTAAATAGTTTACCCCAAGATATTAAGCCGGCAGTTGCTTGAATTTAACCAAAAGCAATTGTGACTATGACTGGGAACAGTAAGGTCGCTGATGTGTGTATGTTGGGCAGCGTTTTATTAACCAGCGCACCTAACAAAGAATTTTCAGACCACAATTTAGTCATTTCACTTAAAAGTTGGAGAAACCATTTTTACCCCAAGATATTAAGCCGGCAGTTGCTTGAATTTAGCCATAAGCAATTGTGACTATGACTGGGAACAGTAAAGCCGCTGATGTGTGTATGTTGGGCCGCGTTTTTTTAACCAGCGCACCTGACAAAGTATTTTCAGACCACACTTATTTAAATGCTGTTGTCTTCCTCTCTAATCTCTTTTTCCTTTCCTTCCGCTTAGGTCAATGCTGTATGCTATGGTGCCAAAATCATGTTACCCGGTGTCTTACGCTATGAGGATGGCATTGAAATCGATCAGGAGATTGTCATTTGCACCACCAAAGGTGAGGCCGTTTGTTTGGCCATTGCCCTCATGACCACAGCCACCATGTCCTCCTGTGATCATGGTGTGGTGGCCAAAATTAAACGTGTCATTATGGAGCGTGATACCTATCCAAGTAAATGGGGCTTGGGACCCAAAGCTTCGGCTAAAAAGGCACTTATAGCCGCCGGCAAACTGGATAAATTTGGTCGACCCAATGAGAATACGCCGAAGGAATGGTTAACTGGTTTTGTGGACTACAGTGCCAAGAAGCCAAGTGCGGCCTCAGCAGCACCCGAAAATGGCAACTCCACGCCCCAGGAATCAACCAGCAAGGTAACCCATTTGAGAGCTTGAATAAATTTGTGGATTTGGTAAAGAATTTCTTCTTATTGCTATTTCCAGCGCAAACTAAGCACCTCCAGTGTGGAAGTCGCCTCAGTTGAGGAAACTTCCTCAGCCAAGGCGGATAAAAAGAAGAAGAAAAAGAAGCATAAGGGCGAGGAGGAGGCTCCAGCTGAAGCCGAAGCTGAAGAAGCTGAGCCCGTTGAAAAGGAGAAGAAAAAGAAGAAGAAGAAGGACAAAGATAGGGAACGAGAAGAGGCTCAGGAATAAATGGTTTCCTCTTGTTTTTTTTATAAAATTAGCCTTAGGGGTATCTACAATTTTTTATTGTAGACGCACAAAAAGTTACTATAAAATTGAGCATATTTTTCCCTGTAGTTTTTAAGTTTAAAAATTTAATTAAAATCAAACGCATTTAAGTGACATTCGCAATGCAATAAACATTTTGTATTTTTTAAATTGACAATTTTTTAAGGTTAGTTTTTTGAGTTAGATTTTTCAGTTAGAAAAGGGCAGGAGAATATCCATCGAAAAGGTGAGGCTCGAATTTTAAATTTAAGCAAATTTTTTAACTTGTTTAAATATTTTTGCTTTATATTTTAATGAAATATTTGAAAAACCATATTTTGTTTTTTTTAGATTGTCTGGAGCATGGTATAATCATATAAGGTAGAGTCATTACAAATTCACCATGCGAGCAGGGTACCAGTGAAAACTAACACATTGACAGCCGCAGCTTTTCACCATTTATACTGACTGCTTTCACTGACCTCACCTTATATACTTCCACCATGGACTGGAGCACCATCTAGCTGAAGGAAAATTAAAGGTATGTACATTTTGTATAATATTTTATGTGTTTTTTGTGGTTTATTGTGAAACATATGGGCATTTCCGCTAAAATGTCCACCGAGGCTAAAAATCTAAAAGTTCTTGAAATCTCTCTGTTTATTCATATTATGGTAAAGAATCATTCAAATTTAACTAATTTAATTAAAGTGAACATATGGTCATTAACCTCTATGAGTATATCGACAGCAAAGTTGCAAAAGTGCATTTTCTTTTTTTTTTGCCATTTTAAATTGCATGCTTTATTTGTTATTATCTTCTTTAAGAAAGATCATACATGATAAAGACTGTTCTACAAAATGTCTCTTACATTATAATTTATCTAAAAAAAAAAGCAAAGTGTACAATGCAATCGCGATTAACTGCAAATTTTTGGTTTCCTTTAGTCCATTTTTCAATGTCCCGTTCGATACCGAAAAAGAACATTAGTTATCAGTGTGTCACAAGTTGAAGAAGTGAATGCATGGAAAGTTTAGCACAAACAGATTTTTTTATAAGCAATTTAATATAAAAAATCCCAATTGGTAAAATTTTTTTTTGTTATTTTTTAATGTCGTTCAAAGTTGGTCCCGTTCGCGTCCGTAAGTGTAAAGTTTAGTGGTTAAAAATTAATTCATACTAATATTTTTTGTGTTTTGTGCAAAAACCATTTCAATACAATTGTAGAGACCCGAGCAACGTCGGGATTAGTGCTAGTTATTAATTATAGTTAAAATTCATAAATATATACATAATCATACCCACTTGAATCATATTGGAAAAAATGTCCCGTTCGCAATGTCCCGTTACGAATCAGATTATTTATTTAAAAAAAAAAGTACTGAAGATTTTTGAACCAACTAAAAACCATTTCAAAGTACCATTCACGCATAAGATTCTAAAATATTTTGGGTTTTAGAAATGCGTCAGGTTTCGCTAAGTTCTGGCTTTATGTAGGTGGCCCCGAAAGCAACTTCTGTTTTTGTCCCGTTCAAATCGCTTCATATTTTGCCATTATTTTGGAATCAGTATTTCACCTGTCATTCGCTTTAGCACTATTTATAGTGCTACTCAATACCTTCATAATAAAGTAAAAAACGAATTGAAAATGCCTTTTATTTTGCTTTTTTTTTACTTTATGTCGTACGAACGTCCGCGTTCGACATCATGGAAATGCCCATATTTAGGATAGGTTTCAAAATAATTATATTCCAAATTACCCAAAATGTCGTCTGCACGAAAAAAGTATAATAAAATTGAATAACGTTATTACCGAAAGGCCCTGGAAAAGAATCAAGTCAGATCCAATTTTTGAACATGATGTTTAATTCACAGACTCACGGGAAATCCGACTTTTGTACCTTAAAATATTTATTTTCAGTAGGAAATCATACAGGATTATTATTATTTAATAATTATAAATTCATCTTATGACGTTTCAAAAATTTTTAAAATATTTCTTACCTGCTTGAGGAAGCATTTCAATTCGGTTACTGCGGGAAACCTCTATCGCGACCCTCTGTACTGTGAACCAATAAATCTTCAGTGTAAGCTAGAGCCCCTTAAATGGTTTTTAAACATATTAACTCATGATGTTTAATTTCAGTTTTGTAAACGAACCAGAGTTACATATATATGTAAGAGCTTTATACCGCAGTAATTCACCCTCTTTTCGAAAGTCCTATACTTCATATTTTTCAGTGTGACTTTGAATATGAATTTGAAGCTCATCGGTCAAAAAGTGTATATTGACCCCACCACATTTCCACGCAGGTGTGTTGATTTTTCAATAAAAGTGATTACAATTATTATATAATTTCCATATAGGCGCTTTGAAAATGGTTTTGAATCTGAATGAATAAAAAAAATTTTGTGTAACCATTTTTCGCCAACTTTCCGGATTATCCAAAGTTTTTTAATTTTGTTACGCGTTGAGCTTTGAAAATAAGTATGAAGCTGATGGAATAAAAATTAAAAGATTTTCTAACATCAGTTTTGCGTTCATTATCCGACTTTCGATTAAATTTTAATAATTCTGTATTTTCACGGTAGATACGTTCCAGAAAAAAACCGTGTAAGAAAGATATAAAGTAAAGAAAGAACACATACATACTAAAGCGGCTTAAAATAAATTAGAAAGAGGAATTCCCTAACTAAATTTTTAAAATTTCTAACAAGTAAAAATTTTATTTTTAATTTATTTTAATAATTGTAACTTAAAAATAATTTCTCAGTAACAAAAAGGGTTTTATAGCCAGAGCAACGGAGGCCTTCAGACTAAGCAAATAAAAATATTTTTCTTTGAAATTTCAATCAAATATAAATCGTGTAAAAACGGAATCAAATTTGTTTTTTAGACCGTGCTATATAAAAATCGTGTAAAAAAAGACCGTGTAAAAACAGAATTAGGTGTACTTCATATTTTTGTATTTGTTGTAGTTTTGAATTTTTTGAGTTTGAAGCTATTCGGGCGGAAATTGAATATTGAACCAACATTTGCCACATAGATGGGTGTATTTTCCAACAAAAGTAAAAAAATCGGATGAAAAACATTAGAGTTTTTATATAACAGTTGAAAAAAGTTTTTTTGGGCACAAATGTGTTTCCAGAACTGTTCTATTATCAAGGGCAGATTTCTCATCTTTTAGATAGGTGCTATGTGACAGATAAACGAAAAATTTACTCTCTAATTTGTAAGTTTATGTGACTTAGTGCTTTGTAGGAGACGAGAAATTAGCTCTTAATATTTCTAAAAAATTAAAAAAAAATTTCAACATTTTTTAAAAAACTTATTAAGTTACACATAAATTGCATAAATTATATTAATACACTTTACCCAGACGCTTTGACTTTCAAAATTACATTCTAAATATGTTTCACATCAAAACCTACTTAATTATTTATGTTTTTTTCGTGATGAGCTATAAACTTTCGCCCCTATCTGAAAATTGAAACTTCTCTTGTTGAATGCGAGATTGGTCTTACTGATAAATCTTTTTATTTAATATGAATGTTTACCTTAAAAACAAAACAAAAATACTAATGTATATTATTTTATTTCCTTGATTTACAGAATAAGATGTGGACTTTTGACAAATGGGAATTAAATGCGCAAATATTAAGGTTAGTTTTAGTGAATATAAAAAAAATTAAAACTTAGACCGGATTTACACGATGAGGCAAAAACTTTATTAAGTTTTTAAAAATCTTTATTTTGTAGGGAAAAGGGGAGAATGTATGGCTTGCCCCTTAACACATCTTTTCTAAAAACAAAAGCTTTTTGAAAAACTGCATAATGTGTGCTTCAACGTGTAAATACCGTCTTTTCCGAGGTGTAACTATTCCTGGTGTGGCGGTGATTGAAATGTGTAAACTCGGAGCAATATGAAAGATATTAAATAAAAGCTTTAGAATGACCGTCACACCAAGATAGTTACATCTTGTCTTAGACCGGATTTACACGATGAAGCAAACTTCATTAAGTTTCTGAAAAAAGCTTTTGTTTGTGCAAAAGAGGTGTGGTGGGGTAGCTTCCCCTTCTACACCTCTTTTCAACAAGCAAGAGCTTTTAAGTAAACTTCATGAAGTTTAATTCATCGTGTAAATGCGGACTTGGACGGGATTTATACGATGAAGCAAACTTCAAGAGGTTTTTGGAAAAGCTTGTCGGAAAGACCACCACACCTCTTTCCCACAAACAAAATCATTTTGAGAAACTTCATAAAAATTGCTTCATCGTGTAAATCCGGTCTTATTAGTTTTACTCTGATGAGCTTAAAACTTTCGCCCCTATCTGAAATTTGAAACTTCTCCTGTTGAATGCGAATTGGTCTTACTGAAATACCCATTCATTGAGCCCCTCAATGAATACCTTGAATTATAAATCTAATCAAAAATTATTTTCCTTTATTACAGAGAGTGTGGATTTTGACTTAACGGAACAATATGTACCTACTCGATTTTTAAGGTGAGTTTTTTATGCTACTAAAGAAATCTTTAAACCTTAAACCCGCTGTTAGTTTAAGTTCAAACCAAAAAGGATACAAAGAATTAAATTAAATTGTTAATAGTTTCTTAACCTAATAGCAGGCTTAAATATATCTTCCTATTCTGATGAGTTCAAACTTTCGCCCCTATCTGAAAATTGAAACTTCTCCTGTTGAATGCGAATTGGTCTTACTGAAATACCCATTCAGAGCCCCTCAATGAATACCTTGAATTATAAATCTAATCAAAAATTATTTTCCTTTATTACAGAGTGTCTGGATTTTGACTTACCGAAACACTATGTACCTACTCGATTATTAAGGGGAGTTTTAGGCTACTAGAGAAATCTGTTACGTTAAACCTGCTGTTAGCTCTCTAGTTTAAGTTCAAATTTTAGCCTTTTTCCTTTGTAAATGCAAAATAAAGGGGAATTCCATTATTATATTTTGGATGTAATAAACCAAAAAGAATAGAAAGAATAAGTTTAGGGGAATACCACTAAGTAAATAGTTTCTTAAGCTAAAATTGTTAAGTTTTTCTAACCTAACAGCAGGCTTAAATATATCTTCCTTTTCTGATGAGTTCAAACTTTCGCCCCTATCTGAAATATGAAACTTCTCCTGTTGAATGCGAATTGGTCTTACTGAAATTAATAATTAAATGACCAAATATTTAATTTATTTTCTAAATATTTATTAAAATTGTTTATATATTTCTTTTACAGCCTGCTGTGTGCTCTTAAAACAAAGGACTCTCTTTTTAAACTTAATTCCAGGTTAGTAGCTGTTTTTTTTATTTCTTCTGCTTTTGTTTTGAATGATGAGATATAAACTTTCGCCCCTATCTGAATATGGAAACTTCTCATGTAGAATGCGAATTGGTCTTGCTGAAATTACTTATTAAACTAATTTATATATTTACTTAATTTTTGAAATAGTTACTTAATTTATGAATTATTTCTTTTACAGCTTTTACAGTGGGCTTTAAAAAGGAGGATTTTCTTCTAAAATTTTAAAGGTTAGTATCAAATTTTTTAATTGATTTCTTAAGACATTTCTTTTTTAAATGATGAGTTATAAACTTTCGCCCCTATCTGAAAATGGAAACTTCCCTTGTTGAATGCGAATTGGTCTTGCTGAAATCAATTATTAAACTACTTTTATAATTACTTAATTTTTCCAATATTTACTTAATTTTTTAAATATTTCTTTTACAGTGTATTGGGCCTTTTGGAAACAGGAATCTCTTCTTAAACTACTTATCAAGGTTAGTATCTAAATTTTGATTTTATATTTTGGGTGAGCTATAACTTTGCCCCTATCTGAATATGGAAACTTCTCATGTAGAATGCGAATTGGTCTTGCTGAAATCACTTATTTAAATAACTTTTATATTTACTTAATTTTTGAAATAGTTACTTACTTTTTCAATTATTTCTTTTACAGCTTAAACAGTGGCCTTTAAAAAGGAGTATTTTCTTCTAAAATTTGAAAGGTTAGTATGAGATTTGTTAATTGATTTCTTAAGACATTTCTCTTTTAAATGATGAGTTCTAAACTTTCGCCCCTATCTGAAAATGGAAACTTCCCTTGTTGAATGCGAATTGGTCTTGCTGAAATCAATTATTAAACTACTTTCATAATTACTTTATTTTTTCCAATATTTACTTAATTTTTTAAATATTTCTTTTACAGTGTATTGGGCCTTTTGGAAACAGGAATCTCTTCTTAAACTACTTATCAAGGTTAGTATCTAATATTTATTTGAATTTTATATATCTTTTATGGGATGAGTTATAAACTTTCGCCCCTATCTGAATATGGAAACTTCTCTTGTTGAATGCGAATTGGTCTTGCTGATAATAAATGCTTAAGACTTAAAATTAAAGATGGATTGATTTTTAAATATTTGACTAAAGACTGTATTTTTCTATATTTACAGAGGTACCAGAGCAGACCAGAGACTTCAAGTATGGTTTACAATTTTCAGGTAATTTTTCTTATTTTGAAAACCTTTTTCTAAAATTATTTTAATGATGAGAAAGGAAAGCTGATATATGTGGCATGATTCACAAAAACCGCAACAACACTATCCTCAAAAATAGGTCCTGCTGATACCCTTAAACTATTTTTAAAATATTTACTTTCAAAATATTGTTTATTTATAAGAAATTTGGTTATATTTTCAGACTGAAGGATGACTTTCTAAACACTTGACTTATGTTTATACAGATTCAAGGTGAGTTTTGTTTTTTTAAGATAATTAAAATAGACAAAAAATTTTTTTTAAATGATGAGAAAGGAAAGCTGATAAATGTGGCATGATTCACTAAAACCGCAACAACACTATCCTCAAAAATAGGTCCTGCTGAAGTCATAAATCTTTTTGAAAAATAAATATAATAAAAACGTTTTTATTTATGAGAAATTTCTTTATATTTTCAGGTCGATGTTAGATGAGATTCTACACTTCACTTGTACACACAAACTTAAGGTGGGTTTTATTTTTAAGATCATTATAAAAACAATCATTTCTTATTTTTTACTTGATGAGAAAGGAAAGCTGATATATGTGGCATGATTCACAAATACCGCAACAACACAATCCTCAAAAATAGGTCCTACTGATTTCAATTTTAAAATAAAAGATCTTTGTTTTCTAAAAATTATTAAAAATGTACTCATTTTTCTTAAATTTCCTTTATATTTGCAGGTAAAACGGGGTATACTAAAGACAAGTGTTTACTACGCTTAGAAGGAAGCAATTGGCTTGATAAGCTCTCTCCAGGTCCGTCCGTCTGCTGACACCCGGATCACATAGCTGCCATACAAAATATCGCTTTAAGTTCGATTGGGGGACCAAAATAGGATTTCATAAGATATTTTCTTTAATTTCAATTCAATTTGTTGAAAGGCTTCTAAGGGGCGATTTCTCATCTTCTTAAAAGCTGCTATGTGTCAGATAAACATACAATTTTACTCTGTTATTTGTTAGTTTATATGACAGATAGTGCTAGGTAGGAGATGAAAAATCGTCCCTTAGAAAATAATTTACTTCTGGAAAAATGCAGAAAAAAGAAGCCAGTTTTAAGAGGTCGATCATCCATGAGCATGTCAAAACAGGGCTTCTACAAAGGACTCGTAAGACTCTCAGAAGCAACCGTCGAGTTCCCAAACCTTATAGATCGCGCGCAGCAGTATTCATCCTAGGGAAAGTTTTTGTGGTTTTTTCCAGCCTCTGTACAGTCAATTTTAATTTAATTTTTCACTTAAAATACACTAAATAAACAAATTTCCATTATATTAAGTTTTCTTTCTATTAAATATACACATAAATAAAATAAAACACCCAAAACCCCAGCTAAAGCGTTTTATTCCACCTAACCTCACTTTTGGAACGCCACTTTGGGCGCGTGAAACCAGTTTTAGGCGGCAACAATCAAATGGAATGGAACTGAAACGCTGAAAAAGTCGCACCAGCAACTTGCATACAAATTTGCTTTAGAAGCTTCTTCACATCTGCTGCAAGTTGGGCTTCTTAATCAATAATCATTTGCATCTGCTTGAGTATCTGCAGTTCTGTCTGAACACGTTTTCTCTTTTAGTCAAAGCAATTTTTTCTATCAAGTCGTTAGCAGCCCTGTGTTTCACTTCCATTCCGTTGCTGCCTTGGCGCGTTGTGTTATCGTCAACGCCATCTTGAAAATGTATCGATATAACCAGCGTGTAGGCACGTGCGTGAGAGTGTATGTGTGTGATTCAATGCGGCTCATCTTTTGTGTATGTACTCGTCGTTTGGTGTTATGCTTTTGTCTTCTTCTGCGGTTTATAATAAAGCGAGGAATAGTGTTAATAGTAAAGTTTACAACTTGATAAACAACTAAACAGTTTGCAGCAAGGCCAGTTCAAATAAAGGTAAGCTCGGGGTGACGAAAAATTCCATCAGCTTGGCTGCCAGGACCTTACCGGGAAGTTACGGTAAAAGTGCCCTAGATATGTGTGTGTGTGTATGTGGGTAGAAGGGTGCGCGTACTTTGGGTGCTTTCTGGGAATGATCGCTACCATGTGTTATTGTGTATGTATCCCAGAGACGCCATCTTGAATTTTGAGTCGAAGTGTTTTAAGGTTATGTTATCTAATTCTTTCAGGTCATCGGTTTAGGTAAATTTGACTAAACTTGTCCGCAAACCTTTTCCTTAATTTCTGTCTCGCTCTGATTCTACCTGCCCTGCCGAAAAGTTATCGGTCACGTGTTTTAACATCTACCTACTCCCCTCCTCCCACACCCTCGGCCCTAATCGCAAACAACTGTTGTGCCATTACCATTCGTTTGATAGGGGAATGCTTTGGTGATTGGAACATGCCCATACACACATCCCAGCGACAGTCGCGCAGCTGAGCTCATTTGTGATCGCTAACTACAATTTGCACGCGTTCCTGTTTGTTGAAGACATTTTTTTTTCAAACAAAAATTAATTGCAAGTCTTTAAATATTTAAACTAAAAAGTTCTTGTGTGGCAAAGAAATCAAATATAAAGCCAAGAAATGTTTTAGTTACTTCATTTGTTCATGTGCGTGTGTGTGTGTGTGTGCGTATATGACTGTAGCTGCTGGTGCTGGCTGTTGTTGTGTTTTTTTTTCTCGTTGTTTGGCCAAGGGCTTGTCAATTGCAAGACGAAAAAATTAAGCAGCCAGCATTCCAACCGGTGCTTGGGTTAGATTTGAGCTACAATCATTTACCGTTTGTTCTGTGATTTTAATTTTTGGCTGTTTTGAAAAAAGTGCGTAATCAATGTTAATGCATAAGTAAATTGTAATTAGTTGGAATTTTATTTTGGTTGGTGGTGGTGGTGGGCATAAGTGAGTGAGTGAGGAGAATTATGTTGCATTTGGAAATGGAATTTTTCTTGGCAAGTTGGTTGCGTCGTAATTTTAGTTGCCTGCCATTTTGTGTATGTATCTATATTGCTTGAGGCACAGTGCTGCCCATGCGATTTATGAGTTGAATTTGCTAGGTTTGCTAGGCAGCACTGGGGAATTTGCCACGTGGCTCTTAAATAAAGCGGAAATTGGATAAGTTAATGGCGTTTTAGAGATATGTCTTCTATCGCATATATTTTCACGTCACTTGCTGATGTACAGTCAAAGTATTTTTGGCGCTGCCACACTTTAACATAAACTGCCAACTGTTTTTGTTCTTGTGTCAAATAACGAGAAGGCAAAGCTAACTTCGACTATGCCGAACTTTTGAAACACTTTAAAAGTTCACTCCAACTTATTTAACCGGTAGAATATATATAGGATATAGATATCAGATATTTATAAATTCAAAATGATTGAGAATCAAAATTTGATCGCAATACCAGAAAAAAAAATATTTTCTTAGTAAAATACATGTTCCGACCGATCGGTCCTTTGGCAACTATATGCTATAGTCAGGCGATTTTGATAAAACCTCCCACAATTAAGTGGAAACGTATGAAACTAATATATACCAAGATTGGTGACGATACGATGAAAAACAAAAAAGTTTTTCTTACTAGAACAAGTATTTTGACCCACCGTTTCAATGGCAGCTATATGATATAGTCATCCTAATTTGATAAATTTGTCCAGTATTATGTGGAAGCATATGAAACTTATATATAAAACAAAAAAAAATTTTTTAACTAGAACAATTTTTTTGACCGATCGTTCCTATGGCAGCTATATGATATAGTCATCCGATCCAGCCGGTTTCGACATATTATTTATACATATAGTAAAAAGAAGACTCTGTGCAAAGTTTCAGCTCGATAGCTTTAAAACTTAGGGACTAGTTCGCGTAGAAACAGGCGGACACATGGAATTGAACTCAGCTCGTCGTCCTGATCAAGAATATATATAGTTTATTGGGTTGTAAATGAATATTTCTATGCGTTTCAAACTTCTGGGCAAAATTAATATACACTTTGCAAGTGTATAAAAAGCAGAGTTTTCGGTTTTCATTTTAGGGTTATAAACCTTCTTTAGCTCTGAAATCGAAGTCTCCGAGTTCTTCCAGTATTTCAAACAGAATCTAAAACGTAGTATATTTATTTTTACTTTATGAACCCGAACTAGAGTAATAAAAATAATTAATTTTCAATTATTTCAATCAAAAAAGTGATAATCCAGAATTATACGGAGAATGTATTGTTCAAAAATTATATTATATAATCCCTTGCAAATTTATGTGCTATATTTATTAATTTCTGAAAAGTTATTATTGTAAAGACAACGCAGTTGTTGTATTAGGTGTCTTCTTTTTCTCAATTTATATATCCACGTGTTCTACAAATTGCTTTTGGTCCAATTCCCATACGACTTGGGTCAAAGTAATTTGGGTCGACGGATTTAGGAATTTTGTAGAACCTGAAACTTAGTGGAGCATTTTAAAAGACTTTAAATTAATACGGTACCTAAACTATCTCGTGACTGTTTTAGGATTTTCAAATCTTTTCCGACTTGTCGAGAAATTTTTAATGAGGGACCCGAACTCCCGTGCACTGTTTTCAGGTGTTATCTAAGGTCGTTTCCGACCCAATAACGACGCAATTCCCATACGAATAAAGATTTTCTATCTTTAAGAATGATCGAATCAACACGTTCTTTGACAAATCGTTTACCTCTTTACCGGTATCGAAATTTTTTTTAGATCCGAAAACCGTTAACCGTTATAAAAGTAACCGAAAAACTCAGAACCATACCGAAACGCTAATACCGGTACTGTTTCGCGTTCTTATTATTTATTTTATTGATTTATGATTATTTCAAATATATATTTAAACGTTAAGCATTATACTCAAAAAAAAAGTCTTCAATTTAGAAATTCACCCTTAAAGAATCACAAGAATTAAATTCTCTTTTTAAATATATAAAAGATGTAAATGTTTCTAAAAATCGGAAAAACTTTTCTTTGGTAAATATAAACCTTCTTATTAAATTGTTTGTCCAAAAATTAAAAAGGCTAGAAATCTGTTTATTTAAAAAAACCTTTTTTTGTGGCATATTCTTAGAACCATTTATTTGTTGGTTATCTTTAATATTAAAAAAAATTATACTTGTACCGGTACATAGCGGTACACCGAAATAGAAATAAATCGGAACCTTTAGCCGAAATTCTCATTTCGGTATGTACCGTAACCGATATTCGTTTTGGAATTAATCCTTGGTGGAAACGCATGTTATATTTATATTAGGTGAATTTTTTTCAATAAACTTATAGTTTTCCAGAAAAAGACTGAAAACGGTTATATCAAAGGTTGTCTTGAAAGTTTACCCGTAATTATGTCCAAAAATCTTGTGCACTTTAGTATAGTGCAGCCAAATCTGTACGGTCTTATAAAATGTAGAGTGACAGCAAAATTTTCTAAAATGTGTTGAGATTCGACCTTTTTGATCAGCGCGACCTATTTGTCCTCTGAAATTTGCTAATATGAAGTAAGTTTCATAATTCTCTGACCCCCCTTTGGAGAAACAATTCATTCATTTTCACTGCGCTTTATCCTCAGCTGAAGACAGGCTTTTGTGATTATAGATAGGCTACGAGAAGATTTTTAGTTTCTCAGAAGCAACCTTTAGTAAAATTTGTTGTTAAGGGTATTTTCTGACGCGAAAATACAGAAAGAAAGTGTAAAAACTATTTTTCTAAGACTCTTTTAAATAATCCCATGTATTCTACAAATCGCTCTCGACCCAAAAACGAACCTATTCTCTGACGATTTAGGTCGTTTTTGGGTCGAAAGCGATTTGTAGAACACATGGGGAATAATTTGCTAGCTGCGAACAGTTGTTCGAAATTAAAAGCAAATCAGTTTTAGGAATCCCCCCAGCAACTTTGGCTGCGTCATTTTCTTCGAAGAGAACGGTCACACAGCTGAAAGCAAAACGAAATCAGTTTTAGTAAATCCCATTAGAATTTCGTGTGAATAATTGAAAGTAATTGTGACTAGCTTCTGTTAAATGTAGATTTTCTATACTCCATCATCTACTGGGCAGCACTGTTTGACAGCTCGATAAATACTGCCCATCGACCACAACCGGCCGCCATTTTTTTTCTAAAGAAATTCAATTTGTGTCATTTTTATAATTTGCTCTTTGTTTTTTGCAGCATGACCCAGGAACTGCCACCCATAATACTAAAAGGCAAAGAACTGATTAAATATCGTCACCTGAAGCGTAAATATCCGGTCTCTAGAGGATTCCTAAAACGTAATTGGCCCAACGTCAAGCGTTTCATCATCTATGCGCTGAATCCGCGTTGTGTGCTGCGTCAATATGCCTGGCGCAAGCGGAGTTATCCATATCGCGTCATAATTGTGAGACGCGTGCGATTGCTACTCTTTGATCCGCGGCTCAAGCGTATGATCAAGCGTCGCAAGGAGCATTTCAAGAAATGGTCCAAGAGCATTGTTAGCCATTTGAAAGAAATGGGACGCATCGAGGAGTACGAGGAGACGGAGCTATATGGATTGCCCGAGCCTTTGGGGGCCGAAGAGTTGTCCAAACAGATGAAGCAACAGCTGGAGTTGCTTAAAAGTGGCAAAAGAGGATTATCTCTAATGGAGGATGCCAATAAAAATGTGGAGAAGCCCAAAGAAATTGAGGAGGTGCTGACCCAGCTGAGTAGTGAGCCGCCGGAGGAAACTCTGCCAGCGGCGAAAGTGATCTCGGAAACCACACCCACCAAGCTAACAGAGAATACCCCTTCAGTGGGTGAGGTGCCTGCCACACCCAGCAAGGATCAGAATCAAACCAGCACCAGCACCTGTTCTAGTGCGGAAAAATCCGAAAAATCTGGTGGCTCCAAATTTCTGGACATGCTGATCAGTAAAGTTCGTGTGAAAAACTTTGCCAAGGAATCGAACATCACGTCCATCACAGTTACCACAGAGCAACTGGTGGCCGACGAAGATACCAACGAGGATTTTGTGGGCTTCGATGAGAGTGTCCATCAGCCGGGTATGCTGCTTACCCCGCTGGTACCACAGAATCGCAAATCTTTGGAGGGTAATTCCGCCTTTGTCTCGGAATCCCTGGATGCCTATATGCTTAAGCATCATATCCATGATGAGAAACAGAAACTGCTTAAGCCCATGTGGCAGGATGGTCAGGTTACACCGCACAGTATGGCTCCCATGATGGATATGCCCGCCGTGCCGGAGGCATTGCAACGTTTGCGCACAGTGGCCGATCGTCGTCATTACCTGCAACGTTCCAAGAATACAAAAATGGCCATTATCAACAATGAGGCGAACATCTATAGGGAATTACAGCGCAAGCAGCGTCAGCGTAAGGTCAAAATAGCAGCCATGCAACTGCTCCAGGCATCCACCACACAAATGCCCTTCACCCGGCAGGGCTGGCAGGCGGCCAGCTATGTGGCCACCGAGCAGTTTAAGTATTATTATCAGGTAAGAGATCAGGATTAGGTTTTATTTAACAACGACTAATCTCTTCCTCCCTCCCCCAGGTGATGCAAGTTGATGGCGAAACCGTGCGCCTACCCGGCGCCCAGGGCAATAATTTGGTACGCGAGAAGCGTCCCTACAACAGCAAACTAACCGCCCAAGAGGCCTCCACACTAGAGTGCAACAAACATTGCCTGGATGCCGTCATAGGCAATGAACTAAGAGTTCTGGCCACCAAAGTAGAGAAATCGCCCAAGGTTAAACGTCTCAATCAATTCCCCCTGCCCGCCATTTTCCGGCCCTGCCCGCTCAGTCAGAAACCATTCCAGAAACCTCTGGACGATGATACCGCCGCTTTACTCTTGGCTGGTGGTAGCATGGCTGTCGTCAGTATGCCCGCTGTCCAAATGGATGTCTTACCTCAACTGGGTCGACCTCTAAATGAGATAGCCAAACGTTATCTGCAGCACATCTTACCACATCATGATATTACACGCGAATGGGCTGAATTCAGTGTCTCCACATTGCAAGAGCCGCCCCATTGTATGCGCGAGGCCGAGGAACAGGCATCCCAAACGCCCGCCGGACGTCGCAAGAGCTTCACCTTTGTCATACCCTATCTGAATGATCGGAATCATATACTCGTGCGACGTGTAGTGGATCGTTCCGAGCAAATGGATGAGAGTTTCCAAGAGTCGCCGGAAAAACTGCAAGAATTTGAGTTCCGTAAATCTCTGCCGGAGTCGCCCGCTGAAGATACATTGGCCTGCGCGAATATGATTAACGATATGATCAATACGGTGGCCATTAGTTGCAGTGAGAATAGTTTCATCACCGAGGATGCCGATGCTTTGGTATATACACCCCAGCCGAGTCCCAGCAAAGAGGAAGTGCACAAGGAGCTGGAGCAGGAGGGACAAACAAAATCGGGTGGCAAAATAAGACGTCCACCGCAAAGCAAGCAAAAACGTTTGGCCATGGAACTGAAACGTCTTAACGCCACCATTATTGATCAGGCGGCCAAGAACGAGCAAGGTGAGTGGCAACTTAAAGGGGGATTAGACCCAGTAACATGATCAAAGAGTTGAGCAGGAATTAGACTAGTATATGGCTTGATGTCACATCACTCTTAGCAACGATTTGACTGGATTGACGGGTTCTATCAATTACGCTATTGCATAAAGGGTAAAGGGATCCAATATCTTCTATCTATATCTAAATTTAGATATTAGAGATAGAGATGAGATGGATACTAGAAATAGGTTCGGAAACCTTAGTTAACCCCGTGGTTATACCAGCATCGGGTCGCGGCGGAAAGAATTTTAAAATCCTTAAGACGGGACGGGTTTAATAAACAATACGAACTTGTATATTGAGTCTCGAACTGCTGAACTCACTGAGTGGTTTTTATTTTTAAAAATCAATCTTGATTATTATTATGGATTTTTTAAAATAAAAATCACATGAGTTTTATAATTGATTTTTTCTAATATAAATCAAAAATTAATATTTAAAAATAATTTTTCAAAATAAAAATCAAAAATAATTTTCACCAATGATTTTTAAAAATAAAAATTAAAAATAACGGTTCATTACATATACCCAAAGTCCATAAAAAAACAAATAGATTCATATATTTTATGTCTGTGTAGGAGATCTCCTTCCCAATGATTTTTTTAGTTTAAAATTTACCCCATAAGTTCAAATTTGCATTTAACTTTCTTCAACAAATTCTTCAATTGTTTCTTGGAAATTAGAGCCATTATCAACTCCGATCGTTAGAATACGGAAACAAGAACATTCCTATTTATAACTACAATAGCTTTCATCTGATCGTTATCAAACTTGTTAGATCAATAAATAATGCTGATTACTATATATATTCAAAATCTAAACAATCTACCTAAAAAATTACCCATCTCTGGAAACGGGATTATCTGATGCTGATCAAGAATATATATACATACTTTCTTCTAGTTACGTACATATGCACCAAATAAATATACCTTGTGCTTTTGGTACAGGATTTTCAAATATTACACTTGGATATAATGAGGAAAATATATATACTGACTGGTAGTAAACTCTGAATTCATTTAATTCCACTTAAATATTGGTACCAGAATATTACCATACAATATATACAATATAAGAGTCATATAAGATCGATCTGAATAGATCGATCAATTGGAATAAAATGATCTGCATAGAAGAGTTATTACATCCAACACAACAGTATCGAAAATTTCAGAAAATTCCGTTTTTAAAGAAATATTTAAGAATTTATTTAAGAATTAAAGTGTTGCGGAGTATATATATCTGAAAACAATTTGCGGAGTATAGCTCGTCGAGCTATTTGAGGAACTATTGGAGTAGTAAAGCTCCGAATGAAGTTAGGCGCGTGTCGTGCTTTTAATCGTGACACGCACATGCACTACTTTATATTACGTGCTCGTGTTGCAAAATCCGGTTTCTTGCGATCCAATTTTGATTTGCTTTAATTTTCTAATCAGCTGAATATTTTTAAATTACAGAAAGTAAAAAAACGAATCGTTTTTCGTTTCCGGTTCTGATACGTACCAAAACTTATGTTTCGGTAAAAGGTTTTGCTTAGGTTCTAGTTTATTTCGGTATTTGATTCCGTAACCTCAAAACCCCCAATCATACCGAAACGCTCATACCGGCATTGTTTTGGTTTCTTTTTATTTACTTTATTAATTTATAATTATTTTAAATATATATATTATTTCAACTGCTAAAATACCAATATATACACTCAGAAAAGATTCTTGCATTTTAGAAATTCGGCCTTAAAGAATAACCAGAACCAAATTCTAATTTAAAGATATATAAGAGATCGAAAAAAATTCGAAAAAGCGGAAAAACGATTCTTTGGTAATAGTTAATATACCCCATTGAGTATTTTACCAGCTTATTGTAAACTATATTGAACCGTAGTCTTATAAAGATCTCTATTTTAAACGGCAATACGGCAGATTTAAGATCGAACCATTATTAAGAAATATTTGTCAGCTTTATAAGAAATGGCTCTAAGGCAAATTTGTCTGGGCCACAAAAGAATTGAGAATTCCCTAAATTCTTGGTCGATTATTTTTTTAAGTGTAGATTAGGGGAAAAATAAAAAGGCTGTGTATTTAGAAACATCATTTTTTATGTGGCATATTCTTAGAACACGAATTTTTAATTCTATTACATGCATTCATTTTTTGGATATCTTAAAAAAGTTTAAATTTTTTAATATTTAAAAAAATTTTACTTGTACCGGTATACCGAAATAAAAATCTGAGTACCGTATCGGAACCGAACTGAAAACCGAAATATAACCTTTAACCGAAATTCTCATTTCGGAACGGTACAAAAATGAGGGTGTCGGAATGCTTTCAAAAAATTTCGACTAGTCTTTCACCCACCCGGGCGGTCTGTTCTCAGAATCGGAATACTACTGGCGCTGCTAACTTGTGCAGCAGAAACAGCTGACTGAATTCCAATGGGTATGAGCGGAAAAAGAAATTTGTAATTATTTTAATGCTACCCTTCGAAAAAAAAAAACAAAATACAGCTAACACAGTTGTGAGGCAATTTTGTATAGGGTAGACTACCAATGAAAGGTCACACTTAAGTTTATGATTGCCGAAAATCTAGCTTAAATATCTAAAGCAAAATTTGTTGGTTGAATATGGAATATTCTTACATTTTTAAAGGTTCATTGGACTTTGTTTATAATGTTACAGAACGTACCGAGAAAAGACAAAATAAAATTGTAAATGAAATGCTTATGTATTGCATCCGAAATTAAATCTAACGCTTAAAAAAAAATGTTATGACACGTCAAGTGTGAACTCATATTTTTCTACAAGGCAAACGGTCAGTCAAATAATTAAATCAAAATTAGTCACTCGTTCTACATCTATAAATCTACATCATCTTTGAGTAGGAGGAGCTATTTGAGAACTATTTGTGCAGTAAATCAAAAGGAACAATTTAGGAAACTATTATAAAACTATTCTTAAGTTCTGATTTCTGCTCTCCCGAACTATTCGCCCTAAGAATTAGCTCTTTTTGAAACTAATCCGAACCAAAACTTACAAAACAGCGGAATAGAAATTACTTCAAAATACTCTAGACCAGGTGTGCTCAAAGCCTATGCTCTAACAGCTCAATTGTTGTTACAAAGCGCGGCGCAGCTCTGTCGTAAGAGGGCTATGGGCATCCCTGCTTTATACTCTAGACATAACTAGGTCCACCTTTCGCACATCTCATGTATGACTCTCAAAGGTTTCTAGTCTGGTAGGGCTTTATAATCAAAGTTCACTAATACATGCTCAAGTCTTTGATTGTGTGATTTGAAATAAAAAGTAGAAAGCTTTCTTATATTTAAAACATCCTCTAAATGACATTTCTCTCTCTCTCTTTTAGACAAAAAGCCTTGTGACAAGGATTATTGCCTAATGGGTTGCGTGTGTGCCAGTCTGGCCGGTACGGATGTGCCCGTACGAGATCATTGCGGTTGTGCTGAGTGTGTCATGGAATGCCATTGCCTGGGTGCGGAACAAACCCGTGTAATGCGTGTGGAAACGGCTGATGTAAGTACTTTGAAAACGAGAACAAACCCTTATTCCTACTTACCATATATATATACTTACAGGGTCATGGCATTTCCAATGAGGATGCCTTCAATTTGCGACGCAAGGCCACCGCCCGTCTGGCCAAAATGGAAAAGGATTTCACCTCCACGCTGGTGCTTACGGAAAATGAAACTTTGCTTATAAGTGAATCGCAGGGTGATAAGAAGCGACGCTGCACTAAGGCACCGAAACGTTACGATGATTTTGATGAGTTAAATGAGGAGGATATGTTAATGCCCACGGCTAAACCCATGGTTAAGAGAATACCAGCTACACCCATGGCACCCGTAATGCCCTTAACAAGTGTTTTAAATGGACAAAACTGCAGTGTCAAGGATACGGATATGTGCCAGCTTAAGCATTGTTTTGTGGCGCTGCGACGACTACCGGATGTGGCTAATCTGGCCACCTTTTGTATGACCCATCAGTTGTACAAATGTTTCTGCGGCGGCGAATCGAGTGAGGGCAAACCGGTGGTGATAGAGAAGGAGCGTCCAGATGCAGTGGTGACACATTATAATCCCGAATTGGCCACACGCGCACATTATAGCTTTGAGAGATGGCCCGAAGAGCAACAGCAGCCGCAGCAGCAGTCGCAGCAGCCGCCGGCAAAGAAAAGGCGTAAGGTGGATAGAAGATTGAAACCGTTAACACCCCGGGAGGAGGTGGTGGAGGAGGAGGAAAAAATGTCGCCGGTGCCACCAGCTATGGCACAGCGTTCCGCCGAATTGGATATTATTTTTAGCTATTTTCGCTCTCGTCCTTATTTGTGTCGTCGTGCCGTGGCCGTGCCCCGAAATTGCTATTTACGTTTAAATCGTCGCCGGGCTCAGGTGGTGCGTCAACAGCTCAAAAGGCAGGATGCCAAAAAGCAAGACATACTCAATGAACGCATTCAAGGAGCTGTGTGTTTCTATCGCAAGGAATTGGATCAACAAAGGCGTCAGGACCAACAAAAGGAAATTTCGGTTATTTTAGTGAAAGAGTCCAGCTCCGATGAAAGTGACCACACACAAAAGGAGGAGAGCTTACCGCAAATGATAAATGAAGAAAATAAGACTAAGGAGCTAGATATAGCTCCCTTGCCCAAAATTGCAGCCTGCTATTCCCTCAACTCCGCCTCGGTGGATGTCTTAAGCTCAGGCCTGGCCCCGGCTGCCGTGGATGCTGCCGGCGGTGATCCCTCCAATTTCCGTTCTTTCTACAACGAAGTGGTTAAAAATATGAATACCTTGGTTAGCAAAAAAATGCAGGATATAGATTTGGCCCTGCAGCGTGAAAGTAAAATTATACCCGCACCCAATGAGGAGATTTTGTGCATCATCAAATGGACCAACTTTTTGGCTGCCTTTGAATCGGAATATGTATTCATTTGGGATGTACAAATGAAGAATTATAATTTTCTAGCCGCCACGGTGAGCAATATGATGCCCTCGGTGTGCGGGGCCATAGGTGTGGTCAATACACGTTTTGCACCCGATCCCAAGGCCTTGCCCATGATGGCCAGAATGTTGATGGAGGGTAAACGGAATGAGAATACCAGTCGTTTGGCTGTGGTCATGCAGGGTAGGCAAACCTATTGGCTGGTCAAGGGTTTCTTGCGTCATATGGAGGGTAATGCCTGTACCAAACCCACACCACAAACCCATCCTCTGCTGACCAAGAAGATAAATGTTTTGTGCTCGCTATTGGTTAAGCAGCGTATTAGAGAGCATCAGCGAAAGGTACAAGAGGGTGAATCCACAGCCAAATCAGTTGTATCAGCTGTGCCCGCTGTGCCCGCCATACCACCTAAACCACTGCCGCCTGCCACCACTTATAATCCCCCCAAGGATACCACCCTGAATATACGCAGCAACATTGAATTCCGTAAGGTGCATCATGGGGATGTGGATGAACTGCAAATACCCGAACTACATGCCGATGATCATCGTTGGGTGGTCCTAGATCTCTATGATGATTTTTCACACATTTTTGTGCCCGCCTTTAAGGATATGATCTCTTTGGATCGCATACACAATGTCATGCGTGTGGCGGGTGAGAAGAATAAGGTGGTAAAGCTACAATTTTTCCAGGATGCACCCTATGATGCCTTTGTCACGCCTTCGTCCAAAAAGAAAATTTATTTTGGTCCTTTAAGATTGGATATGCAGCCACCGGTTTTGGTTTTGCTGCAAAGTGTGGATGGCAAAATGATGTTAAGGGAGGTGTATCAGCGAGAGCATGCCATACCCGTGCAGCGTACAAGACGTAGCATGGCCTTTTGGGTATTGCATGTGAATGGGCAGGTACATTTCGAAATTGATATGGAGTCATCCGTAAAGCTAGAGGCTCAAGCGGCGGCGGCAGCGGCGGCTTTACAAACTAAGGAAGTCGTCACTCAGGAGGAGGAGCTGAAAGTGCAGCCCAGTTTTAATGTGGTCAGATTGGCCACCAAAAATTCGCAAGTGGAGGCAACCAAAGATGAGGCGGTGGTGATTATAGACAGTGATGAGGAGGAGGAGCAGGAGATGGAGTCGCCTGAGCGTCTTAATTTTACCATTACCACCACACCCAAATCGGGTGTTTTACAAATCACACCTGTTACTCCAAACGAGGCCGCCGAAGTGCTGTCTCCTGTTGCTGCTGCCAAAGATCAAGTGTCCTGCCTAGCCACTGGAGGTTTTATGCCCATCATATCTAAGGTGCCCGCCTCGGCAGCCTCATCAGCACCCCAGTTTCTTAATCCTCAAGTGCAGCTCACCCAAACCTCTCTAAACGAACCGCCGCCGGCCAAAATTCCACGCCTTTCGGTGTGTCAGAACAACAAGATTAATGAGTCGCTGCAGGAGCTGCTGAGCTGTGGCAATACCACCACGCCAGGTGGCATAACCATTACCAAATTGGACAGCAAAACGAATGCCACTTTTACGTCAACGGAAACACCTAAAATAGGCAGCAAGCGTAGCGCCGCGGGACCCACCATTATCAAACAATCGGCCACCACCATTTCCATAGCTAATCTACCACCCATGCGTGCACGTGCTCCGCCGCCGGGAGTTCGTGTTTTAACCAATAGGCCTTCCCTGCCTGCTAAACCCACAAACACCACAAATGAGCCAAATGGTAGACAATCCCTGCCGGGAAAACTACCCTCAGTGACGGGCAAAGCTAACTTGCCCAGTGTTAAGGTTATTATGAATCAATCTATGCCGGGCAAAGCCACTTCAGTGAGCAACTCCACACCTGTGCGTCTATCTCTACCTGGAAAACCTGCTGAAACGGTCAAACCACGTCCATCTTTGCCTGTAATGTCCAAAGAAACGGCCCCTCCGCCAAGTGCCGCCACCACCGCTGAGATGCAACAGAAGCCCAGCTATGGTTATATAGCGGCCAAGGGTTTGCCACGTTTTCATGTCAAATTGCAGGGCAGCGAATTTATGGTCAAGGTGCCCGAGCTGGGTGTGCTGCGTTTTCAGAATATCACCGCGGCCAGCGGTTTTCTCAATCGGTAGGTTAAACTATTTACATTATAAAAAAAATTTCCTTAAATCATTTTTCCTTTCTCCCTCCACAGCCATCTCCTGCGCATTGGCGAAAGCAAGCCCATGCTGCCAGCTGAATGGACATTTTTGCCTCTAGAGAAACGCTTGCAACCAAAGGCAACGACCAAGCAGCCTGTTTCCAGCACTTCGCCCGCAGCCAGCAGTAAATCCCAGACCCCCACAGCCATCATAATTGAAGATTAAAATTATTAATTTTTTTTCCATTTACACATATAAAATATGTCCTATTTTTAGCCTGTAATTTTTGCTTAATTCTTTATGTTAAGGTTTGTTATTTAAATTTCAAATTTATCCTAATTTTACACAGAAAGAGGGGGAATACATTTTTTTTTGTGAACAAAAAACGCTTCAATAAAACACAAATTAAAATATAAACTTTTTAAATTCAAATTCAAAAATAACTGCTGAAACAGTGAGAAGTGTTAGATTATCGGAACATTGTGGAAATGGAACAGTGGATATTTTTGACGTTTCCTGCTTTTAAACCACAAGCTTGAGGGGAAAACGAAATAACAAGCGGGACCAGGTTAGAAAAAAAAATCTTTCAAATGTTGGGTCATTACTAAAATTTTCATAAGCGAGAAGGCAAAACTTACTTCGACTGTGCCGAAGTTTTAATACACTTACAAAAGCTCACTCCAACTGTAGAATATATATATAGGATATAGATATCAGATATTTATAATTTTAAAATCATTGAGAGTTCAAATTTGATCACGCTACCATAAAAAAAAACTTTTCTTAGTAAAACACATTTTTCTACCGATCGGTACTATGGCAGCTATATGATATAGTTATCCGATTTTGATTAAGTTTTCCAGAATTATGTGAAAGCATATGAAACTAATATATACCAAGATTGGTGACGATACGATGAAAAACAAAAAAGTTTTTCTCACTAGAACTAGTTTTTTGACCGACCGTTTCTATGGCAGCTACATGATATAGTCATCCGATTTTGATAAATTTGTCCAGTATTATGTGGAAGCATATGATGCTAATATATACCAAGATTGGTGACGATACGATGGAAAACAAAAAAGTTTTTCTAACTAGAACTATTTTTTTGACCGATTGTTCCTATGACAGCTTTATGATACGATCCGGCCGGTTCCGACATATTAGTTTCGTGCAGTAAAAAGAAGACTTTGTGCAGAATTTCAGCTCGATAGCTTTAAAACTGAGGGACTAGTTCGCGTAGAAAAAGACGGACGGACAGACGAAATTGAACTCAGCTCGTCGTCCTGATCAAGAATATATTTACTCCAACATACGAGTTCAATTAATTTCAGTTAAATTTCATAAGTATTATTTCTTAGAGCAATTTTTTGCCTATACTACTTCTCTTATCGAACCGAAAGTTTTGGTTCGGAACAGGTTCAGGTATTTTGTTTAAAAGAGGTTCGGTTTAAGGTTCGGTTCACAGTAAAAGAAAAATCAGAATTCCTGTTCGTTTAAAAACGGGTTTTGCAGCCCTGATTACAATTTAATCTTATTCTTTCTATCCATTTTGGTTCAATACTTTCTAAATACTATTAATTTATTGTTCAGTCAACACAGGTAATGTAAAAACTAGAGGTGCGCTAGTGACGTGAATTTAAACCTGTCACGACATGATCGTGAGAAATCACGTCCTTTCGTGCGTGTGCATACTTGATCCGTGCGTGATTCGTGCATGTTAAAGTAATACCTCGTGAATATATTTCATGAAGTATTCACAAACTTTTTTATATTATATGGTATTAATAATCAAGGCTGCAAACCGGTCCGGAACCGAACCCCTAAGCCGGTTCGGATTTCCTGAATTGGCCGAACTGGACCATGAACCGAACCTTCTACATTTTTGATCCCTCGAAACGAACCACTTATTTAAAAAAGGGTTCGGTTCACAATATTCAGTAATTTTTCAGACGAATGAAATTCTTGATATTATTATTCAAAATATAACTTTGAATGACTCTACGACTAACTGTAAAGAAGGGAAGTTTATAAGAACAATAGAAAGCAAGAACCGGTGTCAATTATAAAATCTATCAATGATGTTATAGATTCCTTCAAAAATTCACCAAGAGAACTTACATCGAAAATAATTTAATAATTTGGAAAGGTTTTTAAAAAATATTCTTCTAACTTAGTTGTACAAGCATTTTCAACACTAAAATCTATTATTTCTAATCTAAGATTTAGTAGAAATGAAAAGTTCCAGAATGATATAATGCCTACACAGTCGAAAAAAGATATCCGTAATAAAATCAATCCCAATAAATGTCAGTTGATGGTGGATTCCAGATTTCATGAATCCAAAGTATAATCAGGTTCGACTCGTTCTTGAAATTTTAATCCGAAAGGATTAATTGTTAACATACAAAATAATAAATAACACACATTTTTAGATATATCTTAAGTTAAAAACAAGTTTCCAAGAATCTAGTATAAGATCATTTCCCAATTGATTTAGTATTTTTAATGCTACAAGCAAAAATATTTGAATATTTTTGTTTTGATTATATTTTTTTCGAAATTCCGTAAAGTATTTTGTAACTAACATGATATTTTTTTCAAAATATCAGTGTTTGCTTTTTTTCGTAAGATTAAAATTATATATAATAGTTTTGTGGAATAGAAAATGTTCGAGTTTTTAATAGATTTTTCTTAAGTGGCAAGCGTGAATACATATATTTGTTTCGGATTCGTAACTGTGATATCGGTAAATAAAGGTATTGGGCTTACACGGTTATAGCCCAATATAGTTTATCGGCTTCGGTTACAAATTATAAACTCTTACGGTTTAGCCAGCTGGCGATTTGTTTTTCCTGTCCTTGGTACCTTATACAAATTTGTAAGCGGATTGAGTTCGGTAATTTCTTTTGTCTTTTAAAGTTTGAAAAGTCGTATTTGTTCACATTAAAATTTTTTAAAGTATTATTTAAAAATGGTCCTTAGTTGTAGTCTCACTTTTAAATTTCAAATTAATAAGGCGCGCTTTGTGTCGTTGTGTTCCCATATCACTGTTTTCACACATTGTTCCAATTACCAAAATGTTTCACTTGTCTACCCAGCTGTTTGTGAACGCGAGTAAAAGAGAAAGAGTGTAAGAGCGAGGGCAAAATGAAATAATAATAATGCGAAATGTTAATGTTTGTGCAGAGCTGCGGTTATTAAATTAAAAATAAACAATTTTGTCATATTAAAGCTTTGATAGTCAGCTGATAAGACACGTCTAGGCCTGCCCACGCAAATGCATTTGCACAACTAAAAAAAACACAAATAGCGAAAATTTGGCCAAATCAAAACACACAGGGACCGGGGACTCAAGGTCAGTTGTTGGACGGTGATAGATATAGGGGAACACATATTCATACATAGGTATTAAAGCGATTACCGAAATAATTTACAGATATCGCCACACAAAGCTTTCCATAGCCCGAAACTAGAACTACGCCACATCAGACGTGTTTTCTCTCTGGGATTGAATGGAAATGGGTTGCAAGGAGCAGCAGCAGCAGCAGCAGAGGAATGGCTTGCGACTACAGGATATTCCCGAGCTCCAGCAAAGCCATTGTCTAATGCGTGATCCCGCCAAAGTGGAGCGCATTATCAATGAATTTGTCCAGGGCGGACCACAGCGCATGCAAATTGTCTCGGATTTCGATTACACCATCACCAAACAACGCACCGAGGATGGCGGAGCGGTGCCCTCCAGTTTTGGCATATTCAATGCCTGCAAATCGTTGCCGGCGAATTTCAAAGTGGAATGCGATAAGCTCTACCACAAGTATCGACCCATCGAAATTGATCCGCACATGCCCATACCGGAAAAGGTTCAATACATGATCGAATGGTGGAACAAATCGGGAGAGCTTACCAGTGGCTTCCCCTTCGATCAGACGGAAATAGATCAGATAGCCAACCAGTATAAACATGCACTACGTGACCAAACGCATGAGCTGTTCGAAGATTTGCAGCGTCTACAAATACCATTGCTGGTATTCTCGGCGGGGCTAGGCAACTCAGTGATGTCGGTGCTCAATCAAGCGAACCTAATGTATCCAAATGTCAAGGTCGTTTCAAATTTTCTAAAATTTCGTGACGGTCTTTTGGATGGTTTCCAGCAGCCGATGATACATACGTTCAATAAGAACGAAACGGTGCTAGATGGCAGCGAGTATTACGATTTGGTACACAATCGTGATCATATCATAGTAATGGGAGATTCGCTGGGCGATGCTGATATGGCTTCCGGTGTGCCCTCTTCGTCGCATATAGTGAAAATTGGTTTTCTCTTCGAACATGTGGAGGCGAATATGGAGAAGTATATGAATACATTTGATATTGTTTTGGTGGATGATCAAACTATGGAAGTGCCACGTGCTCTGTTGGCTTTAATTGAGAAGAATCTTAGTGCAACAAATGGAGGTGGTGGTGGTTCTCCTCCTCCCGCACAAATGAGTGCTCTGTGAGCTCAATTAACAGCCTGTCAGTGCTAACTCTTTGAAAAAATAAACAACAGAAGCTACTAATTAAGCGGTATAGATTTAGTACTCATCTTTTTCAACTCATTATGAGAGATTTGTATGTAAGATTGGTTATATGTATGTATATTAAATGTACCTAGATATGCGCTTGGTTAGAGTAGAAACGTATGTTTCAAATGAAAAATTAATAAATTTTTGTTATATTCGTCAATTATAATGTTTTTTTTTGCCAAGAAATGCCCCGAGTCGATTTTAAATTTTTCCTTGACTTTTATTTTACATTTACTCTCCATAGAAGATTGTCAAAATCGTAAGCAAATTAGTTTCAGGAATCCTATTATTTGAAGTAGTATCATACTACTTTTTTTAACAGATCAATTTTAAATTTTATATACAAATTTTTTAATAACAGCTAAAAATTAATTTTTATTATAAAAATTTTAAATTTTTATTTTGTATTTTTTATAATAAAAATTAATTTTTAATTGTTATGAAAAATTTTTATAAATATTACTAATCTAGTAGGTTTGAGTAAATCTTGTATACTTCTATCAGGGGGGGGGGGGGGGGGGGGGGGGCCCGGAAAACATTCTTATATTTACTAACGCCTACTAGATTAGTACTTTTTATAAAAAATTTTATAATAGAAATTTTTCGTAACAGTTAAAAATTAATTTTTATTATAAGAATTACGAAATAAAAATTAATAAAAATTTGTATAATAAAAATTGAATTTTAACTGTTATTCAAAAATTTTTATATTAAAATTAAAATTGATCTGTTAAAACCAGGGAATTAAACCGAATCGAATTTCGGTTCCGGTTCTGGTACGTACAAAAACTAATGTTTCGGTAATAAGTTCTGTTTAGGTTCTAGGTACCGTGGTTTTTATTTCGGTACGTACCGCTATGTACCGGTATAATTTAAAAATCCTTTAAACCGAAGATATAATAGAACGGGTAGCAAGCCTACACAACAGAAAGTAGTTTTAAAGAAGGAAAATTAAACATAATAAACTTTACCCCAGAAAACAAATGTCCTAATAATACTTGTGTAACTGGAAGAGCATGAAGATCTTTTGATATCTGATGGAATGTTAATTACACTGTTTTCAGATAAGTTTACCGATCACAATTTAATCCTGCTGTTAGGTTAAGCCTATTTGGCCAATTATTTATTCGTTTTCTTTGTAAATGCAAAAAAAAGGATAAATTAATAATATTTCGAAATTATTTAACCAAAATAGATGCAAAGAAATAAAATGAAATTGTTATTATTATTGATAATTTCAGTATATACCAGATGGTCCCTTAACCAAACATTTGAAAGTTTTTGCTAACGTTTACCCTGTGTTTTACCCTGAGGAAATCCCTGATTGAAGCAATATTACTGAAATAACAAAGAAAAAACTTAGAACCGAAACTGTACCGGAACAATGTTTCGTTTCCAAAAATAAAGGTTCCGAAATACCGGTTCTCAAAAATTAATATAATAATAACGGTTCCGGTTCTGGTTCTGAGTTTCAATCGGTTCTTTTCGGTATACGGTTCCGGTTTGACACCCTGGTTAAAACCATAGCAACATAATTTCGTTCAGGTCAAATGAAAGCGGAATTAAGTCGCTTGTTTCTAGCGAAATTATGTCGTTTTGTTGTAGCGGAATAATGTCGTTTTTTTCTAGCGGAATTATGTCGTTTTGAAACCACATTGTTCCGCCATCCCAATTAGAATATTTCCGTACTTTCTGGAATATCAACTTCATTTCTCATTTTGTCTTTTTTACGATAATGTCGTTTGGAAAAGAGAGAAACGAATGCAGAGTTTTTTTTTACCGGAATTATGTTGTTTCTTTTATTTACTTGGCTCATAGAGCTTTCAAAACGAAATATACCATTTGATCTTAAAAAACCCGCCCACATTTTTATTCTGAAATTAAAGAATAATAATAATAGTTTCTTCTTTTATTTGGTCCATTTTTGATTAAATTTAAAACATTTTTCAAGCGACAACATCTTATTCAGCAATGCGCCTAGAACTTTCATTTTTCAAAATAGTTTTATCTTCCATTTCTAACAATGGAGATGGATTTAACGAAAAAAATTAATATTTATAAAGAATAACAATGATTTTTCCTTCAAAAACTGTAATTTTCAGTTTCATAAAAGTCCGGGGCCCAATTGACAAAAACGTTTTTTTCGAAATTCTAGTTTAATATAAGTAACATTCACACAAATTTCAGTTTGTAACTTTATTTTTAGAGTTCATGCCACAATTTTGGGCTAATCGCCCATAGTGCCATGTAATATTCTTTTGATTGATAAAATGAACTTATATTCTCGAATATCAACTTTATTTCTCATTTTTCCTTTTTTACGATAAATATACATATTTTTTAAATGTATCTACATAAAAAAAATTGGTAAAATAATTTGTTAAAAAATGTTTTCTAAAACAAAAATTTAATTAATAAAATGTCTACGCCCTTTCCAATTACATGTATGACCCGATAGATGAAGGCATCCCGCATGAATCAAAAACTTCGACTTGAGGGGTGACAGTGCAAGGTATGCACTTAAAGTCTAGTCAAAATTTACAACTTAATTTTAATATCAGTGACATAATTCCGCGCGGAATAATTTCTTTGTTTCTAGATCAATAATGTCGTTTAGAAACGACATAACTGCGCGCGGAATAATGTCGTTTTTTCCGTTTGCCGTTTTAAAATGACATAATTCCGCCGTCCCAATTAGAAGTTATTCCGCGCGGAATAATATCGTTTTTTCTAGCGAAATTATGTCGTTCTTTCTAGCGGAATTTTGTTGTCCCCCCTTTAAAAAAACTATAATATAACAATTACCAAAATTTGTTTGTGATAAAAATTGGAAATAAAAATTTATTCCATTTTAGGACTCGCCATTCAAAATTATGAAGATTCATGTACTCCATTTCATCAGGGGATTCATTTTTCGTAGTAATTTTTTCAAGAAATTGACAGATTTTTAGCGTTTTTTTGTACTTAAAAATTTTCAAATTCAAAAGTTGCGCTTTAGCCGTTATGTTTATATGTCACTGTTTCGCCACGTTGTTTCATTTGCCAAATGTTTCAATTTTCAACCAGCTGTTTGAGCGAGAGTCTGAAAGAGCAAAAGAGCGAGGGTTAAAAGTAAATAACAATAAAAGTCAATGTTTGTGCAGAGAAGCGGGTTATTAAATTTAAAATAAACAATTTTCTGATAAGCCGCAAACAAACATAAAAAAACAGCGTCAAATTTTGCACAACGCTGCTCAAGGTCAGTTGTTCCGACTCACACACACACACACATACATAACTAATAATATTTACAGATTAAATGAAAATGGCCAGCTTAAAACTCCAAGAAATACCCGAGCTCCAGCAAAGCCATTGCCTTATGCGTGATCCTGCCCAAGTGGAGCGCATTATCAATGAATTTGTCCAGGGTGGACCACAGCGCATGCAAATGGTCTCCGACTTCGATTATACCATCACCAAACAACGCTCGGTGGCTGGTGATGTGGTGCCCTCCAGTTTTGGCATCTTTGTTGAATGCAAATCTTTGCCAGCATCTTACAAAGCAGAAAAGAATAAGCTATATGAGAAGTATCGTCCCATTGAAACTGATCCGCATATGCCCATATCGGAAAAGATTCAATATATGAACGAATGGTATACCAAATCGAGTGAACTTACCAGTGGCTTTCCCTTTGACGAGGCGGAATTGGATCAAATAGCCAGCCAATATAAGCTGACATTGCGGGACCAAACGCCTGAGCTCTTTGAAGATTTGCAGCGTCTCCAAATACCGTTACTGGTATTCTCGGCGGGATTGGGTAACTCAGTAAGGTCGGTTCTGAAACAAGCGAATCTTATGTATCCAAATGTCAAGATTGTGTCGAATTTTCTGAAATATCGTGATGGTCTTTTGGATGGTTTCCAGCCGCCCTTAATACATACTTTCAGTAAGAATGAAACTGCGCTGGATGGCACTGAATATTATGATTTGGTACACAGTCGTGATCATATCATAGTAATGGGAGATTCGCTGGGCGATGCGGATATGGCTTCCGGGGTGCCGTCTACGTCGCATATATTAAAAATTGGTTTTCTATTCGATCATGTAGAGGCAAATATGGAGAAGTATATGAATGCCTTTGACATTGTACTGGTGGATGATCAAACTATGGAAGTGCCACGTGCTCTGTTGGCATTAATTGAGAAGCAGCAGCTCAAATGACTAGTCGCCACTAATTAAGTTAATAATTTACCACATTATTTTTTTGTACAAGTTTTTAAATGTATTCCATTTGTGTGAGGGGATGATATGACAACGAGAGAACAGTAACGATTTTATTAAAAATTTAAAACCAAAAATATATTAAATTTTAATTGATTTTATAATAATTCAAACTTTGCGCTCATTTGAATAATCATTTGTGTGAGGAAACCTGCAGAAAATACGGTCACTTTAATGCAGGTAAAATGGCCACACTGCTGCAAACAGCTGTTTTTCGAAATCAAAAGCAAATCAGTTTCAGGATCAGTGGGTATTAGGGATTAATCGGTTCTGGTACCAGTTCCGGTACGTACCGAATTGAGAATTTCGGTTAAAGGTTTTTTTTCGACTTTTATTTCGGTTTTCGGTTCCGATACGGTACTCAGATTTTTATTTCGGTATTCGGGCACCAGTATAATTTTTTTAATATGCAAAACTTTAAATTATTTCAAGGTATCCAAAAAAAAATCAACGATGTAATAGAACTACAAAAGGGTTTTAAGAATATTAAAAAAAAAACGGTTTTTTGAAATTTGGGCATTTCTTTTCTGACGTGACGTGACATTTGTTCGATAAAATATATAAAAAAAATGAAAGAGACGAGTTTTAAAATTATTTTTATACACTTGAAAAGTGTATATTAATTTTGCCCAGAAGTTTGTAACGCATAGAAATATTCATTTCCGACCCCATAAACTATATATATTCTTGATCAGGACGACGAACTGAGTTCAATTCCGCCTGTCCGTCCGTCCGTCTGTCCGTCTGTCTGTCCGTCTGTCCGTCTGTCTGTCTGTTTCTACGCAAACTAGTCCCTCAGTTTTAAAGCTATCGAGCTGAAATTTTGCACAGAGTCTTCTTTTTACTGCACGCAACTAATATGTCGGAACCGGCCGGATCGGATGACTATATTATATAGCTGCCATAGGAACGATCGGTCTAAGAACTAGTTCTAGTTAGAAAAACTTTTTTGTTTTCCATCGTAGCGTCACTAATCATGGTATATGTTAGTTTTATATGTTTCCACATAAGTCTGGAAAAATGTATCAAAATCGGATCACTATAGCATATAGCTGCCATAAGAACGATCGGTCGAAAAATAAGTCGTTGTGAGAAAAACTTTTTTGATTTCCATCGTAGCGTCTCCAATCGTAGTATATTTTTGTTTTATATGTTTCCATACAATTCTGAAAAAATTTATCAAAATCGGATGACTATCGCATATAGCTGCCATATAAACGGTCGGTCAAACAACTACTTCTAGTGAGAAAAACTTTTTTGTTTTTTATCGTAGCGTCACTAATCTTGGTATATATTAGTTTTATATGCTTTCTCATAATTTTGAAAAAATGATCAAAATCGGATGACTATAGCATATTGCTGAGAAAAGTTTTTTTTTAAGGTCTCAAATTTTTATTATCAATGATTTAAAAATTTTAAATATCTGATATCTATATCCTGAGTATATTTTTCCAGTGAGGTAGTAATTCAATAGCACTTTATTTAGAAAAAATACAAGAAGCGATCCAGAGGATCGAAAGTTATAAGTAAAAATATGCCCTGAGGTGAGTACTTAAAAGCTGATAAAATGCTAAACCAATATCAGGAATATTAGCTCTAAAAACACACAAATACAGTTGGAAACATAAAATCTGCATTACCTTTACCTGAAATTTGAATAAATTCCAGTAAATTCGTTTCTAATATTTATATTCTATTTTTTCTAACATTTATATTTTTAAGCAAGGATTTTTCTAAGACTTAGAAATCCTTTACATTTAGTTTGAGGGCTTATATTTAGCAAAGAAAAGTTTTAATACTTTTTTGAAATTTTTTTCTATATATATATAAAAGAGTTCAACCTGACTGACTGACTGACTGATTGGTGACCTCTGCACAGGCCAAACTGTTAGAGATAGCAAGCTGCATTTTTTACAGTAGTTGCATCTTATTCTGAAAGTGAGTACTAAGACGGGGTTTTGGAAAATTCCGCCGGGAAATGTGTAAAATTCACAGAAAACTATTGTATGAAACTTTAGTTATCATCCAATCAGCTCCAAAATAATTAAAAAAAAAAAAAAAAATAATTCAACAATAACTGCATACCAGTTTTCCGGAAAATTAACCCACTACACCCCCATGGGTGGAAAATGGGTACCAAACTCCTTTTTGAAGCTAATCATACCAAATTTAAAAGTCAGTCCCATGTGTTCTACCTATCGCTTTCGACCCTAAAACGACCCAAATCGTATGGGAATAGATTTGTAGAACACATTGGCGTGACTTTTAAATTTTGAAAAATCATTCCCCAAAAATACGAAATGGTCGGAAAACTGTTGTATGAAGATCTTTTGATTATCATTCAGACAACTCAAAACTTATTTTCACATTTTGGGAAATACGGAAAATTTTCAAAAAATTCATGAACAAAAAAAATGTCCTCCATTCGATCGGACCCAAATTCTTTTTGATAGCTCTATCTGGAAATTTCAATAAAATTGTATTCGCTTTTGTTGGAAAATTCATCCACCCATATTTCAAGCTGCAATGAAAAAAATATGAAACTCATTACTATGAAATTTTTGAAAATATTCCACGAAAGTCGGAAAATGAACGGAACACTGATGTGTGGTTTTTATCCGATCAGCTCCAAATTTATTTTTAAAGCTTTAAATAACAAAATATTATCATCGGGATTTTCAAAATTTGGAAAATCCTGAAAACTGAGGGAAAAATATTGAAAAAATTTGTTTTCCAATTTGATCGGGTTCAAAATCATTTTCAAATTTATGAATGAAACACTCTTTATTTTCATTAGATTAGCTTCAATGCAGAGATTAGCTTTGGAGCTCTACATAACAAAATGTTACCGACGGGATTTTCCAATTTTTAAATAACCCGGAAAATTGGCGGAAAATGGTTAGAAAAAATGTATTTTGTTATTCATGCTCATGTTTAAATACTTTGTTTTTTTTTACAGAAGTGCGAGCGAAGCCGCGGGTATACGCTAGTACCTTATATATCTTAAAAAAAATGTGATTATGAAAATGTGTGTTATTCTGTAAGGTCAAATTTCTAAAATGTAAGATTATCTATATATTTCTAATTCAGCAGTTGAATATTTCGACTAGCAACCGAAACAGTTCAGGTATTAGCGCATCGGTATGGTTCCGGATTTTTCGGATCCTATTATAACGGTTAACGGTTTTCGGTTCTCAAAAAAATTTATGTGGCTTGAAACGGTTTATTTTGATTAACGGTTCCGGTTACGGTATTTTTTTCCTGGTGGGTATGTATGCATTTTCGTAATAAGATCATATAAACAACACACATTTTCTTAGCTTATACTTGAAATATTCACATATCTTAATAAATCATGGTAGATAATATCTACTATATATCATTCTAAGTGCTGTACCCACTTTATATTTCCGACCACAACTAAGTCAAATTTTTCCCGAAAAAAATTATTTAATTTTTCTCGAAAAAAATTAATTTTTGCCCATAGTGCAATTACTAAAATACTCAGTAATTTTTGTAAAATTTTAATAAGCTGACTTATTAAGTCTTTAAAGTTGGAGTTAAAAAAGGATTTCACTATTTTTTCTTCCAAGCAGCTGACCCTAGTTGGTATCGATAGTTAAACAATCGATAACGATTGCCAGTCACGAGTATCGTCATCTCTATAGAAAATATACAAATCATTTCGTGTTGCAAATTAGTAGCCCCCAAATTAAACGTAGCCCACACAATTAAAAAGGTGAGAGTTTATTATTGTTTAAACAGCTCAAGGCTAGCGCAACGTTATTGCTTTTAAGCAGAAGGCAGGCGTTCTGCTTAGTTATCCTCACACACAACAGAAAAACCAAATTATGTGCTGGCACTGAAAGTCGTGTGGGAGACGACGAAACAAGGGCGAGAGAGAACGAGAGAGATCAGCTGCTTAGCCAACAACAACAACAACAAAAAACTAAAACTTGAGCCATGTTTGGCTTCGATGGGGAGTATAGACGTCGACCAGTTCAAAGTTTGGGTGGTGCCTCCCACACCTGCGATCGGGATACTGTGATACGTAAGGCAGCCCAGGAGCGACAAAAGCGTAATGAGCTCAGGCAGAAGGCCAACGGGGCGGTGGTAATTCAGTCCTATGCACGTTCGTTTATACATCGCCAGCGACGCAAGAGAGCGGAGCGGGAGGCCTTCGATGCGTATGTGCATGCCCATCGGGATCGGATGATGGAGGATGAGAGTTTAAGTTTTCTACTGCGACGCCTCAACTTCTTCTACAGCAGCCGGGTGGCCAAGGATAGCGAACGATTGGTGAGCCGAATGCTGGATCAAAATTTCTGCTTCTTACTAATCTCTCTTTTTTTTCTCAGATTGAAATCTGTCAGCATATACTACGCAATCCTGCCCGTCTCCTACAACACTCGGCTCTTGATCCTATTTGGTTATTACGCATATGTAAGCTGCTGGATGCCTGCCTGCTTCAATTGACCTTATCCCATACTGCTCAGGCCATACCCTTGCGCATGCTGGAAACCTTTACCACCTTGTCGACCGTCGAACGTTATGTGGAGGATGAGACCCTGCTGTTTAAATATTTGGAACGTGTTTTTGGTTTCTTGATATCACGTAACTATTTTCTACGTTTGCGCCATCTAATGGATGACAAATGTCCCCCACTGGATGGCGAGTCTCTACATGCACCCAGTCCACTGGCCGAGGCCTTGTTCCAGTTAATCATGCGTCCCTTGATGGTGGCCAAACGTGCAACTGCCGGTGTTCGAGCCGATCAGTTGATCTTTTGTCAGCAATTCATTAAGGATATTTTGGCCACACCCTATACGGATCCTATACGTTATTTTGTGCTACCCTGCCTGGCTGAGTCGCCGGAATTTCCCTTTGATTTGATCATGCGTTCGCTATTGGGCTTGATGGAGGGCAGCATTAGTTTGCTCAATGCTCCAGAGACGCATCAACTTGTCAATCGTCGCAGCTTCCTGTATGCTAGTGGAGTAGCCGAGCCAGCAACTGGTGCCAAACCCAGAGAAATGTTGTTTACTTCCTTTTTACTCAACTCCTTGTTAATATTGGATCGTCGGCAATTGGTTAGCCTGCAGCAAAGTTCTTTATTGATGGTCTATGTACGCATCATAGCCGAAATGATGCCCAATATACTACAGCTACCCAAATCCACATTACGCACCCATGCGGCGGCACCGCATCGTCATGTGGATACGGATGATGAGTCTGAGGATGAGTCCGATGAGGAGGATGAACAGCCGGGTACTGCTCGTGGCTTGGACTATGATATGGAGCAATCTTGCCGTCCGATTGCTGAATTGAGTGTCAAGGAAAGGGATAGTCTGCTGGAATCCATAGCCATATTGAATGAGACGCAAAGAGTGGATTTTATTGTACATCAACTGGAGCCGCATATTGAGCATGGTCAGTTGATTTATGCGCTATGCGAGATTTGCCATAATCTCATGATCTACAACAAGCATGCGGTGTTTGAGTACAAGTGAGTAAAGGTGAAGCCCCCTTACTTACCTTAAAAGACTAAAAAACTCTACTACATTTCAGATTGTTGTACACTTTGGCCTTTACGCCCAAGTTTATACGCGCAGTTTGGTTTAAGCTGGCTGCCGAATCCACCCAGTTGGGTTTCTCTGCTCCTCTCACGCTGATTTCGAAAGGTGTTGTGCGTGAGTATCAACCAAGCTTCCTTCTTTATGCGACTTCTAATTAGTGTTGCCTTCCCTTTCAGCCAAGCCCCAGGGCGTAGATCGCACCATACCCTTGCTGGCCACCTTTTGTATGCTATTTGGTCGCCTTTTGCCCACGCTGCATGATGTGGAATTTGTGGAGAATAAGCTTCTAATAAGCACACCAACTGCCGCCAGCGCTATACAACATAAACGTCTCATGCCCTTTTCCATAGCCGAAATTGTGCAAATGTCCAAGACCCTCAAGGACATCAGTTTGGGTCTGGTCGAATTGGCCTTTCCCGAGACACGCACGAATTTGGCCAATTATCGTAGCGTTTTGGGTCACACCGATGCCGATGACAAGAAGCTGCGTCATCAGAAACAAATCTGGGCGAATTTACTCAATGTCGTGGTCTTTGTATTGAATCAAATCCATACACGGGACTTACGTTTGGGTTTCTGTCCCGAGGCTCATTGGACTGTGAGTCGCTTGGATTTGCCCCTGGATCGACCCACCGATCTGCCCCTGACCCATAGCAGTCGATTGCGCGGCATTCGTCCATTTCAGCCCATACGTGATTTTACGCGTGAAGATTTCGAAAATGGCCCACCCATGTCAACCAAACAAATACGTTCGATAACCATTTTACGGGAAATCCCATTTGTGGTGGCATTCAATAAGCGTGTGAGCATACTACAGGGTCTGGTGGCAGCCAATAAGATGAGAGTTCAGGGACATTTGCAGGCCTTCCTACAGGGTCCATCGATTATGATTACCGTAAGACGTTCACATCTGTATGAGGATGCCTACGATAAGTTAAGGCCAGAGAACGGTGAGTTGTTATTGACTTTGTTAGATTATTTAGTCAAAAAAGTTATTGAATTTTTTTATTTTATTTAATTTTAATTTTCTCAAAGTCCATTTCGATTGAAAATTAGAACAAGTGATGTCTTTTAATTGAACATTATCAAAAAAGTTAAGATTTTTATATATAAAAGAGATATCATAAAATGTCAAAATATGTCACAGGAAGATGAATACATTTTCGACCTTATAAAGTATATACAGATACGATAAAACACTAGCAAATTTTTCAAAGACGTCATATTTAAATTTGAACGATTTAGAGACCTTTGAATACGTTTTAAAAAAAGAAGACTTAAAAATTACCTAAGGACAAAAAGCATTGTTTTATATATCGTTTTCAACGTATTTAAGGAAATTTATGAAAAATTAATCAAAAATAGCTGCGCAACGTCTTGGCATTGATTCAACCAAATCTACGAATCTTGGACGACACCACTTAAAACAAACCGTCCTTCTACGGCATACGTGAAATATGTAGATCTCCTTGGGAAACCAAGTTATTAACAACGCGCCTTAAACTTTACCTCATAAAGGTGGCGTGGAAGTTCATAAAAGTTCCAATAGGTGTCAAATTCACTTCCTTTCGTACTTGAATTTCAAAATAGTCCCAATCAGGAATTAATTCCGAAACGAATACCGGTTCCGGTACGTACCGATATGAGACTTTCGGTAAATGCGGTTTTTAGTTTATTTCGGTTTTCGGTTCCGATCCGGTATCCAGATTTTTATTTCGGTATACGTACCTGTAAATTGTTTTTAAGGTATACATAAAATTAATGGAATTAAAAAAATGTGTTCTAAAAATATGACACACTTAAAACTTTTTAAAAAATATTCAGATTTCTTTTGTTCGCGCTTCGCGTGGTATCCCTTAACTTAGAAAAAAAGATGTAGAATTGAGAAATTCCGTCATCTTTTGACGCCCGGACTAGCTTGCCTTAGGGCCGATTTCTCATTATCTTCCATCACGTAAACTTACAAATAACAAAGTATATTGTAAGTTTAGAGTAAAATTGTATTGTAAAAACTTTCTAAAACCCCGAAAACTATTTCTGAATTATGGTTCGATATAATTAGCGCTAAAACTGCCGCATCCCCTCCAAAAATACAGATCTTTCGCACCTTGGATAGATTTCAACCATTATTATAGGTCGACGATCCAATATAGCCCATAATAAGCTTGTAAAATACTCAAAGGCGTATAACAGCTCGAAAAACGCTTTAAAACAGTTGGAAACATTAAATCTGCATGAGCTTATACTTGCTCTACATTTTTCAAAATATTGGAAATAATATTTCTAAATTTTAGAGCTAATTATGATTTAGGTCAAGAAACTAAATTTCTAAAATATATATTAAAACTTTACTAACATTTATATATTTTAGGGAAAATCTGACAGTGCTTTTCCATACATTACCTTTTTCTAAATATTAAAACGAAACTTTCTTAAAATATAAAATATTATTTCTAAATTTGAGAGCCAAATTTGATTAAAATCAAGAAACTTTATTTCTAAAAATATTTGTATAACAATTCTATATTTAAGGGTGGATTTTTCTTGGACTTAGAAATTTTTAACATATAATTGGAGGGTTTATATTTATCAAGGAATACTTTTTCCGCTTTTTAAAAATTTTATTCTATATCTAAAAAAAAAGAATTTAGTTTTTCGTTTTGCTTTAAGGGCGAATTTCCAAAATGTAAGACCTTTTTTTTTCTGAGAGTCTATATAGCTATTTTACCAGTTGAAATACATTTTTGAAATAATCATATAACAGTAAGATAAATAATATGAAACAGTACCGGTATTAGCGTTTCGGTATAGTTACGGTTTTTTTTGGATCCTATCGTAACGGTTAATGGTTTTCTGTTCTCAAAAAAAAAATTTAATATTGGTTCCGGTATCGATACCGGTACGTGGCTTGAAACGATTTATTAACGATTCGGTTAACGGTTCCAGTTCCGGTTTCGGTTTAATTCCCTGGTCGCAATATGTCTCAAGTTCTTCTTGCTTTCGCACTCCCAAGTAGAAAATATTTTAATTACATTTATTTTTAAAAACAAACTAAACTTTAAAAGCATATTCGATCAAACACTTATTTTGTATGGTCAAAACTGCAATCTTTAAAATTCAATTACAAATGAACCATGTCCGACCGCCAAATAGTTTCTGTATTTATATTCTGGATAGTTCACGGTTCATCGATTTGCATTTTTTTCTTAGAATTTTGGGAGTGTTTACCGGTAGGTAATCATATAACAAACCACCGGTTCGGTTCATGACGTTGTTTTTAAGCTAACCGAATAAAGGATTCGTTTCGGCTTCAATAAAATTTGTTCAGGAACGTTCCAGTTCTCGATTTTTCTAATACAATAATTTTTATACCCGTTACTCGTAGAGTAAAAAGGGTATACTAAGTTCGTGCAAATGTATGTAACAGGCAGAAGGAAGCATCTCCGACCCCATAAAGTATATATATTCTTGATCAGCATCAATAGCCGAGTCGATATAGACATGTCCGTCTGTCCGTCCGTCCGTCTGTCCGTCCGTCTGTATGAACACCTAGATCTCAGAGACTATAAGAGCTAGAGCTACCATTTTTTTAGTGTAGACTTGTATTGTCTGCACGCAGATCAAGTTTGTTTCAAATTTTTGCCACGCCCCCTCCCGCCCCCGCAATTTGAAAAAAACCTCATATCTCCCACAATTTTGGAAATAGATTGTTCGAACCTTCTAGACATATACTTTAATCATCATTACCTATCGATCGGCCATACATCATTTCCCGATCAGATGAACGATAGAAAAGTTCACGCCCCCGCAATTTGAAAAAAAAAACTCATATCTTCCACAATTTGTGATCTAATATAATATTCTTAAAAAAAAAAACTTACCCTGAGTAACGGGTATATCGAAGTCGAGCAGGGCCGACTTCAACTTACGCTCTCGTTTTTACTCATTTCATTGAATTTTGAAAATGAACTCCTAGAAAACATTTTAATAACTTAAAAGTCTTAATTAAAATGTTCTTATTAGGACTGTCTGGTTGAACAGAAAAACAAAAAACCAAAAACCTCTAAAACAGTACGTATGAATAATATATTTCTGATATAAATACCCGTATTCACAAACATTTTTGTCTTAAGGGGGTCTTCTACCTTTGACGAGTGATTTATGAGTGTTTTTTTTAAATTCTGGAAAGAAAGCTATAAGAGCTTTTTCAATTTGGTTTTTTGTTTTGGGTTATTTATTAATTAAATTAAAAAATACAAAAAAAAAGTTTGGAATTCGAGTGCTGTTCAAAAAGTTATTGGCCTGTCAATTAAGGTCTCAAAAAAAAAGAAAAGAAAAAAGTCCATGATTTCGGGACTCCAGGTTATCGGAATTGAAAACGGTAAATGAGGTTATGATCAGAATTGATGTAATTCTGGCCCGTACCTCAATAATAATTTTTAATATTTTTTTGAAAAATTGGCGACAGTTTAAAAAAAATTTATATTTTTCACATTTTTTTTTAGTTTAGTGTAAAAAAAAATAGTCAAAAAATGTTTTACCTCATGATTGAGGTACGGGACAGAATTACATCAAATCTGCGTCGATTGCAATATTGCTGATTAAAATCGGTTCTGTAGTTTCTGATAAAAACGCGGTTAAAGTTTTGAGCAACGTTGAAAATACTCACGTTAGCAAGAACATTGCTCCACTAAAATGGATATATCTGCTAAACTATTTTGAATATTTGAAAATGGTTTAAAGAGGATGAAAGGGGAATGTCCAAGTTATAATAATAAGGCAAAACAAAAATTTTGAAAAAAATAATTTTCAAAGGTAGAAGACCCCCTTAAGATGGGCGCTATACATCAGGAAATTCGTTGATGTAATGATCGGATTCCGATCATCGGAACCGAACCATTTTCTTTTGCGATTTTTGGTTCGGTTTAGTATTTTCGAAAGAACCATCGGTTTGAGTTTTCTATGCGGTGCGGTTTCGCTTAGTTCGCTTTAGAACCAGTATGAATCCCTGATTTTGATCCAATATATTGAACCATAAACTCTGGTGCATATCTATAGCCGCACCCAATTTTTTCAGTGTACCTGAAATAGGAACTGAATTACTATGTAAATCATTTGAGAATATTGGTTAATTTTTTTATATTTGTAAAATGTGCATTAATGCGATATTATCTATAGAATATAATCATTCTTCAAAAGATGGGTTTGCTCTAGAATTCCTTACCAGATCAATTCTTCTTCAAAGGTTTGAAAATACTGAATGGTTTTTCAAAAATATAAGTTGTATCTTAGAATTCTGTACCGAGTCTAGCTCAGATACAGATCACGCCAAAGTTTATTTTGATTTTCATTATCTTTTCCAGAGCCTGATCTGCGCTTGAAGTTCCGCATACAGTTTGTGTCCTCTTTGGGTCTGGATGAGGCGGGCATTGATGGTGGTGGAGTTTTTCGTGAATTTCTCTCTGAGCTGATCAAAACTGCTTTCGATCCCAATCGTGGTTTCTTTATGTAAGTTTTTAAGATTTTTTGTAACCTGACCATTTAATTAATACTTAATCTTTCTTAGGGTCACCACCGACAATAAACTATATCCAAATCCAAATGTCTCCGATTTATTTGTGGACTATGAGAAACATTACTATTTCATTGGTCGCATACTGGGCAAGGCCATTTATGAGAATCTATTGGTTGAACTGCCACTGGCTGAATTCTTTCTCACCAAATTGGCTGGCAAATATTCAGATGTGGATATACATCAATTGGCCTCACTGGATCCTGAGCTATATCGTAATCTTTTGTATTTGAAGGATTATACAGGTGATGTTAGTGAATTGAATTTGGATTTTACGGTGGCCAGCAGTTCACTGGGACAGACACAGATTGTGGAGCTCAAGCCATTGGGTCAAAGCACGCCGGTTACCAATTCGAATCGCATTGAATATTTGCAACTAATAGCCGACTATAAGCTCAATGTACAGATACGGCGTCACTGCAATGCCTTCCGCAAGGGTTTATCCAATGTCCTGCCCATCGAATGGTTATACATGTTTAGCAACAAGGAGCTGCAAATACTCATTTCGGGTGCCGAAATACCCATTGATCTGGACGATCTCAAGCGGCATTGCAAGTATGGTGGCGAATATACACCGGAGCATCCATCGATAGTGGCCTTTTGGGCGGCTGTGGAGGGTTTTGATGATTTGCAGCGCAGGCAGTTACTCAAATTTGTCACCAGCTGTTCCAGGCCCCCGCTATTGGGCTTTAAGGTGAGCTCTTTGAATTTCTACAAAAATAAATGATTATTTTAATTTAATTTTGTTTTACCTAGGACCTGGATCCACCCTTTTTCATACAAAATGCCGGCGATATGGAACGTCTACCCACGGCCAGCACCTGCACTAATCTGTTAAAGCTGCCGCCCTTTAAAAGCATCGAACAAATGCGTGAAAAGTTGCTCTATGCCATACAGTCTGGTGTGGGCTTTGAATTGAGCTAAGCCTGGTGAACCACTACACACACACTCACACACCCCCACACACACACACATATCTACATATAGGGCCACAGGAGCAACTATTCCAGTTCATTTCTATTTGTATATTAATAATTCCCTAATGTAAAGTATGAAGCTTAATGAGGTCTGTTTCTTTTTCCAAGTTTTCCCTATTTTCCCTATTTTTATTTTAAGAACTTTTGAGTTTGTTTGTCGTATTACAAAATATAAATGTAAAACCAAACAGCAAATTGAATTTATTCCATAATAATGGTAGGTAGAAGTAAGAAAATTAATTTGAAGTAAATCAATGGTGTCACAATTAAAGTCTTTCGTTTGTCTTAGTGCGTTTCGTTTGCATTTACAGAAATCAAAGTGGAAAAAAAGAGCCAGTGTAGAAGCCTTGCGTTTTGTGAGAGTCAAAGCATAAGATGTTTGATCTAAATCATCTAGCATTATATTTTAAAATCGTTATCAAATTTTTAGTAAACCTGTTAGAAATCAAGCTACTAGCTACAATGGTCCCCAAGATGGAGAAAGCCGACGGACCGCCTTGCCAATGGGACAGAAAATTCCTTGCTGCCATTAATAAGAAAATCATGTTCATGATTGAGGTTATTTGATTAGAATATTAATTCTGGTAAACCTGTACGCTAGTGGCTCACGAAATTTGTTCTATCCTAGCCTGGTATTATAGAGGCTCGAGGAATATTTTGATGATTGACCAAGGAGAAAGTCGAGACCAAAATAAACATGTTTCTTCGACTGGTATGTATTTGGATTTCCAAAGGTCGCATAATAGCTCGGTCTGATGCCGATGGAAGAGAGGATTTAACCAGTATGAAAGTCGTATGAAAGCCGACTGTAATATACTGTGCACCTGCCAAAGTTTGTATATAACTGATCAGTTTTAAGTGTGGGTCTTTCACATTTTACTTTCCACTTTTGCTAGTAGCAAAGAAATCCCTAGTGTTAAGAAAACTAATGATATAAAATTAAATTATCGGCCGACTGTAATATATCTAGTTAGCATAAAATTTAAAATTCATCAGAGTTTGATAATTTATTAACTTTTTTTTGGGTATCTGATGTCTTTACATGCCAAATTTACACTTTACTAGCCAAAGGGCAAAACGTTTGAAACAGCTAAATCAATTCCACTCTCAAAAACATTTTGTGGAAGTGGAATTAAGAACGATTCGGGATTTTTCGGATTCAGCCAAAATCACGAAAATTCCAATTAGACTATTCTATGGAGGACATTTTAATAAAGAATACTGCATTAACAGTTGCGACTTTTTCTTCACGACACAGAACTACATTGAAGGTAAGCTCGCCCAAAACAGCACACAAAAACACATAAAACGAGAAGGCAAAGCTAACTTCCACTGTGCGGAAGTTCTAATCAAGGCTGCAAGCCTTAAAAATTGTATATGGGGTTCGGATTGGGGGTTCGAGCCCGTTAGGATCGGTTTCTCGAGCCCCTGAACCCCAGGTTTTGGTTTGAACCTCTGTCCACTGAAAAAAAGAACAATAAGATTAAGATCTGTTTAGATTAAGTCGCGCATAAGGAAACACTCAATACAGAACATTTTTTCAGAAAGCCAGTCTGCAATTAAGTCGCTTGTCTCGATATCCTGCAATTCGATATCAGTACGTGGGCACTTTTAGCCATTTTAGGACCAATTGCCCTTTTCCCCATTAAAAATTTTGGACTTTTATCGATAAAAGCTCCATACAATTCTTTCATGTGTGACCACGTTTGATATCGATTAACGATTAATCAAAAACTTACCTCGGCAGAAAAATGGAATTAACTCGTGAACATTTTCGTGCATTCATTTTTCACAACTTTCGACGTGGATTATCACGACAAGAGTGCAACGATGAACTTAAATCTTTGTATGGCGATGAAGCACCATCCTATAGCACAGTAAAAAATTGGTTAAATGAATTCAATCGCGAGCGACGCTCCCTCGAAGACTAAGGTCGTCCAAAAACAGTCGTTGTGCCAGAAAACATTGATGCCGTCCGTGAACTGATAATGCAAGATCGTCATGTGACATACCGTGAGATAGAGCCACCCTTGGGCGTTTTTACCTGGGCGTAAAAAAGGTTTGTTCTCGTTGGATCACTCACAATTTGACAATCGCTCAAAAAAAGGCTCGTGTGGATTGGTGCAAAGAAATTTTGAAAAAATATAATCGCGGTGTTTCAAAAGACGTTTATAAGATCGTCACAGGTGACGAATCATGGATTTATGCTTATGAGCCCGAAACAAAACAGCAATCGACCGTGTGGGTCTTCGAAGACGAGCCAAATCCAACGAAAGTCGTTCGTGGAAGAAGCACTTCGAAGAAAATGGTCGCCTGTTTCTTCGGTAAAACTGGTCATGTGGCGACTGTTCCACTTGAGCAACGTAGGACGGTCAATTCTGAGTGGTACATCACAATTTGTTTGCCTGAAGTCTTTGGAGAAATTAGAAAAACTAACAAGAGAAGACAGATCATTGTGCACCATGACAATGCGAGCTCTCACACATCAGCTCACACCAGCGCCTTTTTGACCGCCCAAAACGTCGAATTGATGGATCATCCGCCGTACAGCCCTGACTTGGCACCCACCCTTGGCAACCCTTCCCGCACATCAAGGGTTTTTTTTTTTCAAAAACCATGTTTTGGAGGTGTCTCAATCGGAGTGGAAAAAGTGCTTCGACAATTGGTTTTAGCGCATGCAAAAGTGTATAAATCTTGCTGGAGAATACTTTGAAAAACTAGAAAACCATTTTTGATCATAATTATTCGCGTTTTCATTATTAGGCCAGAAATGTATATAGCAACCTACGTATGCGCATTGTATGGTCGGAGACACTTTTAACCGTCAACAACAAAAGTGCGGTCCAAATAAACTCGTCCTCAAGGAATTTGTTTGGAAGTGAATTCTGTGGCACCCCCGTATAAAAAAGTATGTTATTTCCACCTCAGCCAGCTTCAATTTGTTGTTGGGAAATAATAAAGCTATTACAAATAAATTTAATGCATTAGTATAATATAGAAATTCGTAAATCTTACACTTAGCCTCATTGATCGGCTTTAGCTCTGAATGTGTGTTTCCCCATTTCAACCCGCTGCTCCTGTTGCATCCCATTGCCAGGCCCGTTGTATAATCCGCTCATAGACAATCTGTGGTGCCGTGTTGGCATACAGAAAGTCAATATGATTATAGCCAAGCACCTGATACAGGTTAATGCGACTGTTGCTCAATTCTTGCACCAGATGTTGCACATCCGGCTGGCTGGCCAATGCATCTCGACTGCCATAAAAGAGCTGTAGCTGCAGGCGAATATTGGCCAATGCATACACGGGTGGCGTGGCCCGGCCATAACGCAGCTGATTCAGCTTCGGTGAGCGATAGTCGTACTGCTGGAAGTTGCCTGCGAATGTGGGGGACACACTCATCAATATTCAGTGATCTAGTGCGCCAGTCAACTTACCGCTATTGATGAGCTGGCCAAAATGCTGGAGCTGGCGACGTGAGATGCCCGCCGGTGTGGTCTCCAATATGCGTGGAAAGATGTTCTATAATGAAAGGCAGAACTTAAATCCCAAATCGTTTAAATTTTACGAGGCTGACCGGAAACTCCACTCAAGTGTATATGTGTGTGTTGGGCTGTTATTTCCGTTTCATTGCGACACAAAAGCAGGCGGAAGTGCACCAGCACAACACACTGACACACACACACACACACACACACACTGAGGAAGCCCAAAGGTCCCAGGGCAAAGGCAAGGCGAGTGCGAGTTGAGGTTTAGTCCATGGCCTTTGATGGCTGCCCCGGGAGTTGGATTTTTATTATTTGTTTGGAAATTAGCTGCTTATTTGTTGGCCTTTTGGATTTGAGAGGATTGAAAATATTGCGAAATTTGCTGAATCTCTTAAATTGATGAGAGTGTAGAAAGTAATGGTGGGTTGTGAGGCAAATAATTGATGGAATCATTTTACAGCTACCAATTTCCAAAATGTTCCCTTGCCCGCTATATAATAAAGTTGAACGATTTTAGTATAATTGCAATTTACCCGGTACCAGAAGTAAACGAGAGCGTAAGTTGAAGTCGGCCCTGCTCGACTTCGATATACCCGTTATTCAGGGTAAGGTTTATTTCAGAATATTTTATTAGATCACAACATGCCCAAATTGTGTTTTTTCCCAAATTGCGGGGGTGGGAACTCTACTATAACTCATCTGATCGGGAAATTATGTATGGCGGATCGATAAGTAATGATGATTGAAATATATGTCTAGAAGGTTCGAATAATCTATTTTCAAAATTGTGGGAGATATGAGGTTTTTTTCATATTGCGGGGGCGGGAGGGGGCGTGGAAAAAATTAGAAACAAACTTGATCTGCGTGCAGACAATACATGTCTACACTGAAAAAATGGTAGCTCTAGCTCTTATAGTCTCTGAGATCTAGGTGTTCATACTGACGGACGGACGGACGGACAGACGGACATGTCTATATCGACTCGGCTTTTGATGCTGATCAAGAATATATATACTTTATGGGGTCGGAGATGCTTCCTTCTGCCTGTTACAGACATTTGCACGAACTTAGTATACCCTTTTTACTCTACGAGTAACGGGTATAAATATACAGAATTTCTGAGTTTTTATTTTCATGTTCAAGTAATCGAATTCAATTATTTTCAATTTAAATTTATTAACATTATTTCCCCGAGCAATTGTTGGCCTGCGCTACTTCTTTTATCTGTAAAATGTCCGCTTAACTAATACTTCTAACCAGGGATTAATTCCGAAACAAATATCGATTCGTTCGTTCGTTCGTTCAAAAGGTTATATGTCGGCTTTCAGTTTATTTCGGGTTTTGGTTCCGAAACGGTACCTAGATTTTTTATTTCGGGATACAGCTACGTGCGGGTACAAGTATAGTTTTTTTATATCTAAAATAAAAATGGTTTAAAAAAAAAATGGATAATAATTGTATTCTAAGAATACGCCACATAAAAAAAGTGTTTTAAAATTTTCAAATTTCTTGCCTTTTTATTTTTGGACGATCAATTTCGCTAAACGCTTGTGTCCGCGTTTCCAGAGGGTATCTCTACACTCAAAAAAAAAGGTTAAATTTAGGAATTCTTTATTCTATTGTCGCCCTGACAACCTCGCTTTGTTGCCGAATACACATCTTCCACATAGAACTATCTGTCACATAAACTTACAAATAACAGAGTTAATATGTATGTTTAACTTTCTTAACTTATATCAACTCATTCTTAAAAGCAGACAAATATTTATCAATTTATTTTCGAAATAACCGTACACAAGGAAAAACCGTTCAGAATATAAGTTGCGGAACTCAAAACAATAACAGTTTTTCAAAATTTTTGAGAACAAATGTTCAGAATGTTGAAATGAGCAAAATTCAACTCACGGAGTATATGCCTTTTGACTTTCAATTCGAGCGCGTATGGCTTTGGGTTATGGTGTTCGCAACTAAGGGGTGAAAGAGAGAGGCTTTTTCGCCTGGAGCAAACGCTTGTATGATGGGTGCCTAGTCGGCAAGCGCGGCGCGGTCGAGTGCGCTGAGACGCAGACCGAGGTCCGAGTTCATCGAAGGCGTTAAGTAAGTCTTATTAATTATTTATTGTTTCTCAAATAAAGAAACTAAGTGAATCAAATATACAATTATATTATATATGAAATTTATAAGAAAAAAATCCGGCGTTAAATTTAGAATTTTACGGGATTGACATTATTGAGCCCGTTTGGCGTTGGTTGAGCCCGTGCACAGTTTTTTTTTCTGTGTGAGAACGAAATTACTTAAAAGAGTATGGTTTGTTCTCATATAAGTAAAAGTGTTCTGAAAACGGAACAAAAACAACAAAGTTTTTGTTCTCAAAAGTTCTAGTGAGAAATTCTATTTCTTACACTGTTTTGACGATTGGCTCACTTGGTCAATGTTCCCCCCTGTGTAGTAATAGAAACCGAAAAAACCGCAACCATACCGAATCGCTAATACCGGTACTATTTCGGTATCTTATTATTTATCTTACTGTTTTATGATTATTTTAAATATATATTTCAATTTGTAAAAAAGCAATATATACATTCAGAAAAACAGCCTTTCTTTTTAGAAATTCGCCCTTAAAGAAAAACCAGAATCAATTCTTTTTTACAGATATGAAAAAATTGTTCTAAAAATCGGAAATCATTTCTTTGGGAAATATTAACCCTCTAATTCAGTGTTGAACACATAGCGGCCCAAGGGGTCCTCGTAGCTCGCCCCGTCGTAATTCCCCTCAAAGAAAAATTAAATGCATTTTGTTTTTGCTGCTCTATTTAGTTATATTTTGGTGCCCACCACTGCTCTAATTAAACCGAAAGTTTTGGTTCGGAACAGGTTCAGGTTCAGATATTTTTTATACAAAAGGTTCGGTTCAAGATTCGGTTCACAGTAAAAAGAAAGTCGGTGTTCCGGGTTCGATTCGAAGACGCTGACGGACAGACGGTTATGTCTATATCAACTCAGCTCTTCACGCTGATGCAGAATAGCTGTAATTTATGTGGTCGGAGACGCTTCCTTTTATGCGGTTCAAAAATCTGGACAAAATTATGATGAAAACACCCATCCCAGATAGTTTTTGTAGTTTTTTTTTATAGTTTTGAATTTTATTAAAGTATTTATATTTTTCGTTAATTTGTGGCATATTTTTGATATTTTTTTTTTAAGTTTATACCGTGAGTCTTTTTGGTCCTTTTTTTTTGTTTCAAATTTTTCCCGTTTTTTTTTTGCCTAACACCTTGATGTTTCACATCAATAATAAATCTGACAAACCTGGAAACAACCTGCGTAACATAGACTCGTACTTATGCATGTACCATCCATCCATCCATTCGCCTGCTCTTCAACTTTTTATCGACTTTAATTTGCCATGACAACAATTCAACGCTTCGCCACGTCCTGCGGCGACATATACAAGTATTCCTGTTTTTTTTTTTTTTTGTACTGCTCTGCTCTGTTTTTTTATGCATTGTTTTGTTTTGATGTTTATTTGATTTTCCATTGCCTGGTCCATTGCATTTTCTTTGCTGTTTTTGGTTTTACTGCGTGCTTGCAACTTGTGGCAAATACTCGCAATTTTTTTTGTTTTGCCCCGCCGCCAGCTTGTTTGCGTTGCTCGAATCTTGACTCGCCGTCGCATTGCAGTTTCCAGTTGGCCAAAGAGTGTTGAACTTTATGCTGGCCAAGTGGGGGTTGTGTGTGACTAAAAGGGAGTCTAGCTAAATATGCACAAATATTTATTTGGATGTCTATCCCAAGCACAAGTAAATATGTTCGGCAGTTGTCGCAAGTATCGCATCGCATCGCAAGCTCCATTTGCTTGCGTCTTTTGCTTTTATTTACTTAACAATTTTTGCTGGCCTAGGGGAACTCCAGCTTTGAATGTTTGGTCCGCTTGTTTGTTGACGGTATTTTTTTTTTGGACTGAAGTTATGTTGTTTTTCGTTACTCAGATAGATATGACACGCGGTTGCACTTAGTTGATACTGGCCTCAAGTGGCAACCAGTAGCTGTGAGAAGATAAGTTTACAGGAAATTGAAGAGTAAAACTTTGCTTATGTTTTGTTTATTTATACAAATTCCGGACTAATTTTTTATATTTATTTTTTATTATTTTCTAAATTGCTGAAAATTTGTATAACCCTTTTGCCAATACAATAAAAAAGATAAAGGTTTTCATGTGAGAAACCATGTGGGGAAGTTCTATTGCCTGTTGCAACACTTCTAACCCTTTTCCCTTTTCTACTAGCAACTTCAAGTTTTGTTGTTCCGGTCAAAGCCAATTGGCTTATGCCTCTTACCCTAATAACTAACAAGCGCTTGGCGCCACTCTCCCCCATCCCTTCTTTAAGCCTTTTAAGCACGCGTTCCGTACGTACACCGTGCCAGAGATAAGCCATAAAGTTTTTTTTTTTGTATTTTTTGTTTCCTTCTGCGTACTCTGTACACGAACGCGATTTATTTCCCATATTTTAGGGCGAAACAAAATTTAAATGTACCGTGTGCGAGAAACAAAAAGTGTTTAAGGCAATGTGGCGTATACGTAATGTGTGTGAGTGTGTGTGTGTGTGAGTTGCCATTCTTTAGTTATAGCGGCGGGGCCAGGGTACATTGAAGAGGCCAGGCAAAAGTTTAGCGCACCTTTTGGTGCATATTACAGAGGAATAAAGTAGCATATAAATTGGGCAATGAATGGTTCCAATGGCTGTCTGACAGATACTCTTCTACTTAAAATTGATGAAGAAATGGAAATTCAGCTAAAATTCATCTATATGGAGATTGGTCAGAAAATGAATGCTCCTTTGCTTTCAACAGTCAAATATTGGGAGGCAGAGATCAAACGGGAAAGGGGAAGCGGAAATCACGCTATGGACGAAAAGGGTAGAGTTGAGCTCAGATCATATTCCTCCGATTCCTCGAAAATATATGTCAAAATTATTTTTGAAAAGTAATTGAATTCTTTTTTATACACTTGAAAAGTGTATATATATTCTTGATCAGGACGACGAGCTGAGTTCAATTCCGTCTGTCCGTCCGTCCGTCTGTCCCTTCTGTCTGTTTCTACGCGAACTAGTCCCTCAGTTTTGAATTTTGCACATATTCTTCTTTTTACTGCACGCAACTAATATGTCGGAACCGGCCGGATCGGATGACTAAATCATATAGCTGCCATATAAACGATCGGTCAAAAAACTAGTTTTAGTAAGAAAAACTTTTTTGTTTTCCATCGTAGCGTCACTAATCTTGGTATATGTTAGTTTTATATGCTTTCACATAATTTAGTATATAGCTGCCATAGGACCAATCGGTCGGAAAATGTGTTTTAATAAGAAAAGATTTTTTTTATGCTATCAAATTTTTATTATCAATGATTTAAAAATTTTAGATTTCTGATATCTATATCCTATATATATTTTACCGGTTAAATCAGTTGGAGTAAAGTTTTTCAAATGTATTAAAACTTCGGCACAGTCGAATTTAGCTTTGCCCTTTCGTTTTTATTTTAACAATATTTGTTTATGGTTTAACCGAGAATTTTGTACTTAAATCAAGAACAAACGTTGTTACGAAAATACTTGATTCAAGTACAAAATACTTGGTTCAAGTACGATTTTTTCTATCCCGAAATTCTTGACTTTAGACAGTTTCGAGAAACATTTAGTAAATTTTGGGCTATTCAAAAGTTTTTTTTAACCATATTCTTAGAATGAAATGGTTTTAAACCAATGCCGAATGACTTAATATTTTAAGTAAAAAACCAGGGATGCAAACTACTCGAGAATTGAGTCTGGTTCGGTTCATAACATGGTTTTTTGGACAAGCTGAACCACGGTTTCGGTATGGTTCAGTGGTTCACTCTCAGTTTTCGAACATTATACTTTCTGTTAAGGAAATGTTGACTTTTCTGTATTATTTTCCAAATTAAAGTAGTAAAAGCATTTGAATATTATATTTTGTGTGCAACACTGTATAAAGTCGGATATGGAAACGCCATAAGATTCAGTAGTATCTTTATGAGTATGAAAGCAGTAGACATCGTATACACATCGAAAACTCCGAGTACCTATTAAATTCTAAGCCTCAGATCAACCACCGAAACAAAAAGTTGGATTTCGTATTAAAGTTGGTTCCTCAACCGAGAGGAACACAAACAATATCTTTACAAACGCTAAATAGTGCAGTAGAAAATAAATCCCTTGCTTAAGTAAGATTTAGGTGGAGAAACACTGCCAACGAAAGAATATTCAGCTGGATACGCACACTATTCGACATGAAACTTCAAAGAAACGAATGCAAAATTATGACAGACATGTTTAGAAAAGACCCGACCATTGCCAAAGATGGACTTAATCAGATGTTGTGAAAACACTGGAACCCGACTGCAACCCGACAGATTGCTGTTCTTAAAGAGGTAGTTAGCAACCTTAATGGATGCAAAGTCGAAAGTCTTAAAAAATATTTTTTAGGAAAGAGAAGAGTTAAAGCGATGCAAGGCTTTTGGGCTTTACAAATATATTTGCTATAAGGTAGGCACTTAACGTTATAAAACTCGTCGATGAAATGAACCTAACCGAACCGATTTCTTTGCGGTTTTCGGTTCGGTTCAGCATTTTCCAACAGACACTGGTTCCGTTCGCGGTTCGGTTTACGAGCACGATTTAGCGGTTCGGTAAGGTTTGGTTCGATTCGGTTCAGAACCGGTTTGCATCCTTTTAAAAAAAGGGAATCAATACTATTCCTTTCGTTTTAGAAAGGTTGAGTACAAAAAATTCTTAATTTAAGTATTTCGTACTTGATTTAAGAGTTGTGTTCTCATTTTATGAACATTTTGGGTAAATTTGAAACTTAAGACTGATTCGTACTTAGTTTGAGTACAACCACGTTCGAATTATACTTGAAGTTTTAAGTACAAAACGCTATAAATTCTATCCCGTTTTTTCTGAGTGTAGACATATAAGTCGAATAAGACAATAAGTCACACATTATACTAAAAGTACACAATTTTCGAAATATTTTTAACTCAAATTTTCGAAAAATTAGATATTTAAAATTTTTTTTTTTTTAACAAAATTATGACTTTTTTAAAGCTTACGGAAATTCGAAAAAAATAAAAAGTGGTTCATTTTCTCGTTTTATCGTAGTAATAAATCAATAAGGCTTCAAACAAGCTATCGTGTGAGAATAAATGTCCAAGATATACCCATCTGAGCTACCCTGTCTTCGGGCAGGTTTCTAAACAAATCTCTGCAATAGTTTTCTGTAAAGCTACTGTTAAAAAATTCTACTTGTTAAAGTCTGCAACAGTTCTCTGTTAAGCTACACACAAAAAAAAAACAACGTAAATCCAACTATTTACACTTAGATTCAAATATTTTTACCAATAATATTGCACCACAGTGTGTTTTATTAAATATAAAGTGTGTCAACTTAAAACTCTCATTTAATATGCCCATAGTTGATATAAAGTGTTGTACTGTTATATTTAATGTGGTGGCATATTTAAATAAATGTTTAAGCATATTCACTTAAACTATGATTCATAGTGAAATGCTTACACTGCCATAGTTAATTTAATTATTGCCATCTTTAATATTAGTATGTTTAATATTGGTCTTAAAGTTATATCATATTACATATAAATATGTTTCATATGACTCACACACATTCGCAGTATGTTACGCAAACATACACAGAAAAAAAAACTGTGCCATTCGGGCTCAACTCAACACCAAACGGGCTCAATAATGGGGTTTGTGATCTCGGAATGGCTTAAATTGAGCCCAATAGATTTTTTTTCTTCTTATAACTACTTTTTGCGCATATTATATATATATTATATTAATAATTGTATATATTTTTTGGATTCACTTAAGTCTTTTTTAATATGAAGAAATATATATAAATTAATAACTACTTACTTTAACTTGCCTTGTCTGGGAATCGAACTCGGGTCCTCGGGGACTGAAGCACAAGAACGTCTGCGTCTCAGCGCACTCGACCACAGCGCGCTTGCCAGACTAGGCGCCCAATGACATACAAGAGCGTTTACTCCAGGCGACAAAAGAGAGAAGCCAAGAGAGCAAATTTGCTATTGCTCTCAGCTTGTTCGCTCTCTCACTCGACATTTAAGCCCGAATCGGATTAAAAACAATCCCAAAAGGGATCAATCACGGATAATCAATCCTAAACTGACTTAAAATTTCAATCCTTCCGTCGGGTTCAAATCAAGCTTTTTAGTCTTAAAAATATTCCGGCATTTTTTTTCTTTGTATGTATATTTGCATGTGTGCAGGGCACCGCTACTTAAAATTTAAGTTATTTACAGTTTGATTTTAATATGCAACGTTTTAAAGTTTAATATAAGCAAAGTTCGATTTAACTATTTCCAGGCAAAGTGTCAAGCACTTCGTTTTAACGTTGTTGAAATTGTACATTAAATTAACATCAAAATCAAATTAAATATTTTTCATATTTAAGTTAACTATATTTCATATTTACCACTGGTTTTTTTCATATCAAGTGGTAAATGTTTGATTTTAATATGATTACCTTATACTTTAAGTATGGGCAAATTTAAAATTAAATATGGAAAATATTTGATTTACATATTTTCATAGTACATTTATATTTACTTCGAAAATCTTTGATTTTAAGTTGAATAAAATGTTTAAATTTGATATGAAACATATTTATTTTAATTATGTTTTTTGTAAGTATGTGCATAATAAAAACAAATATGACTCAACATACGATTTAATATGACAAACATTAAATTAAATTTGCGTACATCTTCATTTTAATAAATTTCATATTAAATCTGTAATGCTAATATGTTTTTAGTTAAAATTAAGTCATTTATATTTGAATCTAATATGAAAAATAGCATTTTCAAAATTAATATACTAATATTTAATTATACTATGCACTTTTTTTATCAGTGTACTGTTAAAAAAGGCTACATTATAAAGTCTTCTGCCGATGGGAGAACTTTTAAGGAAAAATGTAATAAATCCGATATTGGGCATCTAGACGTTAAACAGGATTTTGATCGGGTATGGCACGATGAACCTCTGTGCAAGATTCAAAGTAAACTTCCTCCCCAGCTTTTTGACCTCGTGCGAATTGCCTCAAGAGAGAGCATTCTCTGTGATCCTTGACGGAGCTGAGTCCAGCGTAAGAGGTGTTCATCAAGGAACTCTACTTGGACGATATTTACAATGGATATTCCAACAGAAAAAACCCCCAAGATTGGCTTTTTGCCATCTTTTCAAACAAAACCGCCATAACGGATATCGTCCGGCATTATATGTTCTGCTTCGGAAAATGGGCTAAGGAACGGAACATTGGTATAAACCAGGCCAAGTGTATCAATGTTACCTATACGGTGTTTTGTGACATCTGCTAAGAAGTATTATTATATGAACACTTGCTTTCTCAAAATCCAGGTCATGGTTATTTGGGAGTGTTTCTGGTTAAGAGGTAGACTTTTAGCTCACATATTAACCAGCTTACTAATACTACGTTTATGCTCAAATAAAAAAAAAATCGTGATTTTTGCCCTTCAAAGTATGCTATATTTATGAACATAAATAATTGAGGAAAATATTTATTTTTAAGTAGCTTTAACACTTATTATTTTTGTATACATTTGACTGGTTCGACAATCTAAGTGAATGCACAATGTAATTTTAATTTATCTCGTTAAAAAATAATAATAGAAGAAATTAAAGTTAGCATACTTTGAGGGGCAAAAATCATGATTTTAGATAAGCATAAATGTAGTATAAGTCACTCGGTGCTCAAGCTGCCTTACTTAACATGACCCGGTTGTAATAGCTCCAACCTAGAGATAAGGCCTCCAGGTATATGGCATAGCAGCAAAAAATACCATCTAGATAACGTGCGAAATACTGCGGAGAATATGAGGAGCACCCTGGTAAGTGAGTACCCAAAGAATTGAGAAAGAGCTAAGTATTCCAAAAATTGATGACACAATAAAAAAACAGGCTGCCGATTATTTGGAACGTCTAAGGGGTCAACCGAATAGACTTGCTGGACGCTTATTGAGAAGAAGAAGCAGACTCCCTATCTGATTCGATTGATTTATATGGATAAGCTGCATCTTTCTCTACCATCAAACAAAGAGTCCTACATAAAGATCTGCTGTTGCTATTATACTACGTTTTTCCATCTTGCAGAGAATTCTTATAATGTGTCCTGTTGTTTTTGACCTATTATATCTAGAATAAGTTTGTTTCTTTGTTTTCTTTCTCAATTTAATGTAATCTGCCGCAGGGTAACAATTAAGTTGAAAGGGCAGTTATCATTATAAATATTTCGATTTGGTTATACATTCTATATGATAAGTTTGGTTCTTTCAAATGTCATTTGAAAATGCTAAACGACTTTGCCATAATTCAATTCGATTTTTGAACCAAATCTTTTCAAGCAAAAAGGTGGTGCGTATCATTAAAATAAAAAGTTAAAATAAAAAAATCCTTACCAAGCCAAGGTTAATGTTTCCTCATATGTTGCAGCCTGCCTGGCATAACCCATAGACCCCTTTCCTTTAGTTTGCCCTGACTTTTTCAAACAGGAGGCGAGAGAGAGCCAGAGAACCGGCTCGTTTACGCATTTAAATTCAAATAACTTTTATTACCAAAAACTAAAGCCCGGCCAAACGTGTTTGTCTGTTAGTGGGTGGTGGGATAGTTGATGGGGTTGGTTGGTCGCTGGCACTCCTGAGTGCAATAAAAACTTTTGCATACAACCCAAAAAAAAAAAAAAAGAAAAGAAAAACTTTTCAGTGGAAGGACACTCTACCGCCCGCTTTGTTGGCTAAATTATGGGCCCGGCATATTCAAATCGTACTCACACGATCCGGAGGAAAGTCACTGAAGCCCACGTAGAGCGAGGTGAACAGAGTGCAGAGGGCATAGGTGGGCAAGCTGGCGGAACAGAAGAATTGACCACCCGCCTGGGTTAAGGCAGACGAGGGCAGCAGCTCATGAAGACCCAGTAGATTGAGTAGAAGCTACAAAAGAATAAAGTAAAACAGAATGAAAAGCTTAAATAAAAACAGTCGCATTTTAAATAGATTTTGTACACTCAGAAAAGATGCCGGTCAGAGTGCAAGCACGATCAGAATAGAGTTCTAACTGTTTGGTACTTATTTTTTCAAATATTTTGAGCCCCCAAGGGGCCCCTTACCAAGATTCGCTTTGTTTATACTAGAGGTGCGCGCCTAAGCGATTTATCCTTTACGAACGCACGATTCACGATATAAAAATCTCTTGACGCACGATTTACGTACACAATTTACAAGCTTATTGCGTCACGCACGATTCATGCACGATTAAAGGAGGGGATCTCGAATTATTAAGCACGATCACCCACCCCGAATTTTCGCGTGTAGAGACCTTAATTCTATCATGGGTTTCATGGCCACACTGCGCCTTTTGTATAGAGCAGCTGCGAGCAGCGAAATCATGAAATCAAAAGCAAATCAGTTTTAGAAATAATAATATTAATCAAATATAGTTAGGGTATTCCCTAGCTCTGTCTTAAGTCTTAAATCTTAAATTTAAGACATAATAGCTAGTGAACGACCCTGTCTGATTTGACGTCTTAATTGTTTTGACAAAACAAATGATTTTTACACTTTTATCAACTTTTCGATTATTTTACACCATTTTAACATTTGAGATTTTAAGACACATACCCCAGGGCATATTCAAAGTCTTAAATTTTTTCAAGTATTTTGTTGTTGTGTCTTAAACTTTTGAAGTTTAAAAATTGAGATTTATGACTTAAGACAGATATAGTGAATACCCTAAATATAAAAAAAAGTTTGTGAATACTGCATGACATACATTCACGAGAAATATAGGTATAACACGTAGAAAACACGCACGAATCAGGTACCAGTCACGGATGCACACGCGCAAAATACTGTGTTTTCTCACGATCATATCATATATATCATATCATTAAATTCACGTCAAACGCGCACCTCTAGTTTATACCATTATTTTTTATAGCTGCCATATAAAGGATCAGGCCCGACTTGCACCAACTTTGTTGATTTTTAAGCGATGGAAGTTAAATTCGGTTTGTGCTGATATTTTTAGCTTTTAACACGACGTAAAAAATTTGGCTCAATTTGGATCGATATTTTATATAAAGAATCTGGCCGACTAGCAACAATTTATTTGTTTTTTTTTTTTGGAAATTAAACTTAAATTTGGTTTGTGCTCATATTTTTAGTTATTACCACGACGAAAAAAATTTGGTTCGATTTGGCTCACTATTTTATTTAACTGCCATATAAAGGATCAGGCCGACTTGCACCACCATTTTTTTAATTTTTAAGAAATTAAGCTTAAATTTGGTTTGTGCTCATATTATTAGCTGATAAGACGTCCTACAAAATCTGGTTTAGATTGGACAATTATTTCGTGTAGCTGCCATATAACCGATCTGGTCGACCAAAACAAATTTTGTTTTGTGTTGACACTACATTAAACTCGATTTTTTTAAACGGGGCAAGGTGGGGCAAGATGTGATAATTATTCATCAATCTGCACACTTAAGTGAACAACTTTGCACTTAAACCGTTTGCACCTTTTTGCCATGCAAAAGTTATATTCCGCGAAACAAATTAAGCTCAGTTAGGCTTACCTTTAAAAATACCGATTAACAACACACAGCACAAGCGGACAAAAACACACAACAACAACAATCGTGTTATTATACCAAAATTTGCCATTCCTGAATTTACATTTTGCAATTTTCACATTTTTGGGAATATCGAAATAAACTTGATCTGTCTGCAATTATACACTTTAAACCTCTTGCTCATACCTTCAGTACAGAGTATAATCAATCAATTAATTTTATTTTGACTAAGTGATCCGATTCTGGTTGAGGTTGGGGAAACCTTAAAAATCTCAAACCGGTCCATTTCTCAGTGGTTCGGTTAAGGAGGTCTAATAGATCCTTAAATTAGTGCGAAATGCACCTGAAATATCTCGAAACGGTCTAAACTCCAGTATATCGGGATTGCAAATATTATAAATTTGAATTTAATATTAAAACCAAGATATTCCATTTTGAATTCATGTGATCAAATTGACCATATTTAATATTGCCCATAAATTTTTTGCAGATTAGTAATAGGCGCATCAAATGAATAAACTGTAACATCCACTGCAGCTTAAAGGAATCTATGCTTTATAATCTCAATTCAATTCATACGCACTATAATGCCTTGACTATCACTGGCCAGCAGACGCAGTGGGGCACTGCTCAAGTGCTTCAGAAAAGCCACCGGTGCCATTAGCGCCACATTTGCAAATCTCCAATTATATTCCGGACGCTGTGTGAGTAACACCAATAATACGGTGCTACCCTGGGAGTGACCCACATAATGCAATTGCCGGTGTCCCGTTCTACTAAGCACATAATCCACTATCGCCGGGAGATCATAAATGCCAATCTCATGCCAACTGAAATGCCAAAATGCCGCTTGATTGGCCTGCAATTTTCGATGCCGGCGCGAATGTGTGGTACCGCGAGCATTCGGTAGCCAGACATCAAAGCAGCGTCGATGCAACAGGAAAGCCAAGCCACGACCATATCCAGCTGTTACAAAATCACCCGCCGAACCAATCAGTCCATGCATCAGCACAAAGGGACGCAGCGCCGAGGTGAAGCTGGCTGGACAACAGCTTTGATTACGCGACGGGGGTATGCGTTCTACGGTCAACTGATAACCATCTAAAGTCTCTACGCGATGCACTTGACACTCGAGTCCCTGGCGTTGCACGATTTGGCAAATATTATCAATTTGGGCCAAGATCTGCTGCTGGCCGATTAGCCCTAAGAGAAGATAAGCTAACAAAATACTCATTGTTAAGACATGTTTGAGGCGATGACGATGTGATGACTTTCGAGGGTTGACTGTGAATGGCAGGCGATTCGTTTTTTTTTTGTTGACTGGTTTACGCTGCGTATACGCAATGCAAAACAGAGAGGGAGTAAGGCAGGCAGGCAGGCAGGCGGCAGCTATAAATAAACACATTTCAAGCGCTGTTTACCCATAGGCGGACAATTGTTAAAGCGGCCATTGATCAATGGGGAGGTAGACTCGTTATTTTTTTAAATTCATATTTTCGCAAAAATAAACATCATGAACAACTGTAGGTTTTCCTTACCCTTAACTTTGTTGCGAGTACACTACATTTTGTCATGCAGTTTGTATGCTTAAAAATGTCGTAAGACTAAAAGATGGGGCAATAGGTGCAATATATTGCTCCTAGCCATCTCAACCAAAAAAGAAAAGTCAAAGCTAACTTCGACAGTGACGTATCTTTTATACACTTTCAAAAGCTCGCTCCAATATATATAAGATATAGATGTCAGATATTAATAAATTCAAAATTATTAAAAATCTGATTGTTAACTTCTACCATTAAAGCAAATAAGGTTTTTCAGTAAGACACATTTTCAACCCGATCGTTCCTATGGCAGCTATAGGATATAGTCAACCAATTCTGACCAACTTTGGTTAAACTGTTTCAAAGCATATAATATTTATAAATGCTGAGTTTAAGAACGGTAGCGTGGAAAACAAAAATGTTTTTCTTACTAAGATCCATTTTCCGACCGATCGGTCCTTTGGTAACTATACGATATAGTGATCCGATTTCAAATAAAATTTTGCAGAACTATGTGACAGCATATAATATTCATAATTGCTGAGTACAAGAACGCTATGATTGAAAACAAACAAGTTTTTCCTACTAAGTCCAATTTTCCGACTGATCGTTCCTATTGCAGCTATAAGAAATAGTCAACCGATCCGGGCGGTTCCGACATATAAGCAGCGGGCAGTAAAAACTGTGTGCAACTGTGTGCATTTCAGGTCGATAGCTTTAGAACTGAGGGACTCGATTGCGTAGAACGTAGACAGACAGACAGACTGACGGACGGACAAAGCTTAATTAATGCAGCTCGCCGTCCTGATCAAGAATATATATAGTTTATTGGATCGGAAATCAATATGCACAAATACAAAATCATGATTTTTGCCCTTTAAAGTATGATATGTTTATGAATATAAATAATTAAGGAAAATATTTATTTTTAACACTTATTATTTTTGTAAACCTTTGGCTGGTCCGACAATCTGAACAATATGGATTATGTAAGATGTTGCCATAACTGACTTTAAATTATCTCGTTCAAAAAATAATAGAAGAAAATAAAGTTTGCATACTTTGCGGGAAAAAAGCATGATTTTTTATAAGCATAAAAATAGTATATGCGCTACAAACTTCTGGGCACAATTAATATACACTTTGCAAGTGTATAAAAAAACAAGTATGAAAGTCGGTCAAGCCTTGCTGTAATATACTTTGTACCAGCCAAAGTTTGTATATAACTGATCACTTTTACGTTTGGGGCCACTCAAACTTTTTCAGTGCTGCCTAGCATGTTTGCGGTCGGTGCAGCCCAGCGGAGTGATTTGTTTTGTAACTCGACTATCGTTAATCTGATGTGGAAAATAAAAATGTCCAAAAGTTTTGAACAATCTATCCACAAAATGGTGAAAGATATGAGTTAACCAGGGGAAATTTAAGATCAAACGATCTCAAAACCCGACTTATTTGAAATTTTTCAAATGTGAAAATAAAAGTCTGATATCAAGTTCGTTTAGGGATAACACTGTTCAACAGCCAAAAGTATCCCGAACATTTTTAACTAATTAATGTTTGTCTACCAATGCTGAACACGAGTTGATAGGCCAAAGTCATATCTTAGTTTCCGTTTCCAAGAAATTGCGGAAAAAGCATATTTTCGATTTTTTGACCTATTCGAATTTTTGGAGGCCACACTAACCATATGTTGATGGGTTTATGAAGCCTATTTGATAGTAAATATGTCAATGCAACTGAGAAAAATCAAACACGCGGTAAAATTGAAGCCAAAAGAGTGGAAAATGGCCTGTGAAGTCAAGTTTTTCTATATTTATAGCGTTTTTGTCAAACTAAATCATCTGCTACAAGCCAGTGGATTGGTCTAATATTTTTTGCAGCCACATTACCATATAGTTTAACATATGCACTAATTATGGCAATTTTTCTGAATTTATGACAGGTACATTGGCAACGTTAGAGCCTTTTTTAACCGAAAATCAACATTTCATTTTATGGGAGGACAACTAGATTCCAGCCCAAAATTTTTATAGGAATTATCAAAAGGCTACTTGATATAACATTGGCTTAAGTAAATATTTATCCAAATGTACACTTATATCATTAATGGAATGCTTGGTTAAGTTTTGCTGATTGTGGAAGCATGACGGAAATATAAAAAAGTTAACAGTAATCAAGCTGTGAACGTATGTATATGGTGCTGCTTTTGGACATTTGCGCCAGAAATTCTCAAAATTATATGAAGCTAAAATAAATGAAGGTATTTTCGAAGGTCCTCAAATAAGAAATTTATTCAATGATGTTATAGATTTTTAGAAGGAAAACAAAAATATAAATTTATTTTAAATAAAAATCTATTTCAAAATAAGAGAAGAAAAACGAGCATCGAAAAATAGGAGAAATGAAAATTATTCTGAGCTTATTTAATGTTATCATAATTTCAAAGTCGGGGTTGCAATATGTGCATGAAAATTCTCTTTTTGCATTTCTATATAGATGTTATTGGGCCAAAAGCTTTTCATTTACTTTGAAACAAACAAACAAACTTTGAATTATATATGCAGAACCCCAAAAGTCAAAAGAGGATTTTAGAACAAACAGCAGTGTCAGTCCAAGTTTGCAATACAGCGTAACAATGCATTTAAACTGTTCAAATCATTGTATGCTTATTTAAAATTGAAAAAAAAATTTTTGGCATCATAAAAAAAATGGAATTTTATTCCATGAATGTTATTATACATTACATAAAATTTACTACATTTGGATAAAAATTTACTTAAGCCAATGTTATATCAAGTAGCCTTTTGATTATTCCTATAAAAATTTGGGGTTGGAATCTAGTTGTCCTCCCATAAAATTAAGTGTTAATTTTCGGTTAAAAAAGGCTCTAACGTTGCCAATGTACCTGTCATAAATTCAGAAAAATTGCCATAATTAGTGCATATGTTAAACTATATGGTAATGTGGCTGCAAAAAATATTAGACCAATCCACTGGCTTGTAGCAGATGATTTAGTTTGACAAAAACGCTATAAATATAGAAAAACTTGACTTCACAGGCCATTTTCCACTCTTTTGGCTTCACTTTTACCGCGTGTTTGATTTTTCTCAGTTGCATTGACATATTTACTATCAAATAGGCTTCATAAACCCATCAACTTATGGTTAGTGTGGCCTCCAAAAATTCAAATAGGTCAAAAAATCGAAAATATGCTTTTTCCGCAATTTCTTGGAAACGGAAACTAAGATATGACTTTGGCCTATCAACTCGTGTTCAGCATTGGTAGACAAACATTAATTAGTTAAAAATGTTCGGGATACTCACAAAAGGTCTCATTTTGTAGAACTGTGTAATTAATCCTCTTAAACTTGAAATAAAGTTTTCTCTGTTACATTATTATTAGATTAATTTTATCTAACCAGAGTTCAATCCCAAATAGAATTGCGGTTCTTGATTTATTTCGTTATTAGGTTTCGTTACAGTACACTGACATTTATTTTGGTATATCGCTACGTTCCAGTACAAATTTATTATTATGTTAAGATTCGAAAAATGATATAATTTTAAGGTATCCAAAAAAATAACGGTAGCATTCGAATTAAACATATTTTAAAAAGGCCTTAAGGTATTCGCCCTACTCTTGTCGCCCACACAAGCTCGCCATAATTGAGTTTATCGGAATTAATCCTAACTGTTTTTCTCGAAATTAATGAAATCTTTCTAAAAGGCTGAAATTAAATAAATTTCCTTTTCCAAAAAATAAATCTTCGTTACCTAACTATTTAGTCGGAACCTCCATTGCCGAAAAAAACCCGGTCTCACTAAGGACTAAATGGTCTATGTGTGATTGCCTTCGGGGCCAGACGGAATAACCTATCCTAACCTTACATACGCGTTTTGTATTGATTGAAAAACGTACTTTAAGGAAGCATCTCCGACCCTATAAACTATATATATTATTGATCAGCATCAACAGCCGAGTCGATATAGCCATGTCCGTCTGTCTGTCTGTCCGTATGAACAAACAGATCTCAGAGATGGTAAGAGCTAGAAGTTTGAAGTGTATGGAACATATAATTCTTATACCTGCAGGCAGATCAAGTTTATTTTTATTTTTTGCCACGCACCCTGCCTCCCCCGAAATTAAAAAAAACGTTATAACTCCCACAATTTTGAAGATATATAGTTCAAACATTCTAGACATATATTCTGCTACTCATTATTTATCGACCCTCCATACAACGTTTTTCGATCAGATGAACGATATTAAAGCTATAAGTAAAAGAAAATTCAAAGCAACAACGACACCGCAGCGATTGGTAGAACTAACGAGAAAGAGAGAGCGAGAAGGCAATAGCTAACTGGTAATTTCCCAATTGGACTTTGCTTGACGGCGGTATCTAATTGAACTGCGCCGCTCTCAGTTTCCCCCCTCCCTTCTTTCCCATAGATATTTGTGTAAGGAGGCAAAGATCAATTTTGAGAGGAGCGATGCAATTGAGATGGCCTGCGGTCAGAAATCACTCGTGATTTCCGTGTGACTAATATAGATACGTTTATGATAATATGAAATTATATACAAATTTTATAATTTTACGTGTGATGTACTAGGGTAATTCTACTCATCATTACTTATCGAGCCCCCATACATCGTTTTCCAACCAGATGAACGATAGTCGAAAGAGTTGCCACCCCCAGATTTTGAAATAACCTCACACTTTAAAGTTATCAGTTACATACAAACAGGTACAGAGTATAATACAGTCGGGCTTGACCGACTTTCTTACTTGTTTGGTTAGCATTTTGTTTTAAAAAAACACATTTCTACAAAATATAACAACATATATATCTTTTCTAATTTTCAGGTCGATTTGGAAATGGCACATTTACTGATGGCACATCCACTATATAGCCCCGACCTTGCAACTTCAGAATTTGCATTCTTTTTGATCTCTTTTTAAATTCTTCAAATGGTCTAACATTCGATGAAGAGACTCTTTTTTTCTCAAGTTCATGTCTTTCAAATCTAGGTGGATGTTATGAAAATATATATTGCCTGCTTTTAGGCTGCATTTAAAAGTAATTTAGTAATATATCTTATTAGTAATATATATTAGTAATTTAATATGCATCCACATAATTCTGCCAAATTTAAACAAAATCGGACTACTTATCGTATAGCTGCCATACAACCGATCGGTCTGAAAATAGGTCTTAGTGAAAAAAACATTTTATATCCTTGCAGAGGGTATTATAAAAATTGTGCAAATGTTTGTAACGCATAGAAGGAAGCATCTCCGACCCCATAAAGTATATATATTGTTGATCAGCATGACGAGCTGAGTCGATATAGCCATGTCCGTCTGTCCGTCCGTCTGTTTCTATGCTATCTTCTCTCTCAGATTTAAAGCTATCTAGAACAAACTTTTCTAAAAGTCTTTATATTTGTCATAATCGGCCGGATCGGATGACTATAGCATATAGCAGCCATAGAAACGATCGGTCAAAATACTAGTTCTAGTAAGAAAAACATTTTTGTTTTCCATCAAAACGTCACCGAACTTGGTATTAATTAGTTTTATATGCTTCCAAACAATTCTGAAAAAATTGAAAAAAATCGGATGACAATAGCATAAAGCTGCCGTAGAAACGATCGGTCTAAAATGTTTTAGTGAGAAAAACTTTTTTGTTATCAATGGTAGCGTGTTTAAAAAACTGCAAGTTTATTTAAATCATCGAAGGAGCCAATGTTAGACTTCTATTTTTTTTTAAGTTCACAGAGCATTTCATAGTCTGCTATCTCATTGCAGCATTTGATCACTTGAAATATATGCGAATTCTGCAATGTTGATGTGTTAATTGTCTTAGCCAAATCAAATGTCATAGCATAAATAAGTTTCCCAGCTGCTGTCCTTGTCTGCCTTTGTGTCTCTCTCTCTCTATTTCCCACTCTCTCTTACTCTATATCCTTAAGCCCATAATTAGCCATATTAATTTACTGCAAAATTTTGTTGTGTTGTGGTTTTTCAACTAAAGTGCACTCTCAAAGCGCAGCGGCAATTCCACAAAACACCAGCATTATAGTTATATAGTTGTGCGCATAAATATGTAGTATCCGGAATGTATGGCAACTACTTGCTGCATTTGAATGACTGGGGGCTAGCGGCACATGTTTAACGGCCTCTGTGATTTACATTTCAAATTGCGTATACGTGTTGAAAATGCAATCGTGCTAATTAAAATGACCGCGATTGTGCGTGTGAAACTATTACATAGCCCAGATGTGACGTTGGCGTGGGAGTAGCATTAGGGTTACCTCCCCCCCATTTGAGGGTATGGCAATATTGAGTAGTGTGGTCAGACGGCTGGTTAAATTTTGTAAAGGCAGGCAAATTTGGTTAGAAGACATGAAGACTTTGACATTAACAATTAAGTTGAGGTTGGACAGGCAACAGAAATTTGATTTGGGAAGGTCATTCAAGTGAGTTCTAATTGGAAATTTTAATGTAATTGACATGGGAACTATCGGCCACGTATTGAAAAATTGATATGAAATGACAGTCATTTTCACAATTTTTTATATCAATTTCACACCGATAAGACGAAGATTTACTTGATATGTTTAAACATATCAAAACGGAATTTTTTTAATTAAAAACAAAGAAAACAACAGTGCCTTGTCTGGAGATCGAACTCGAGACCTTGCACTCAACACGAATGGAATGACGTCTCAAAGTAGTCAGCCAACGCACACGTTATTAGTCAAACGTTAAAGAGACTATTTATATTTGCTCTAGGCAGCCTATTGCGATGTTCGAATTCTAGTTGAAATTTAAGTCATATCATTATTACTTTTTTACTATTAATGTGCAACTTTTTAATAAAAATTAAAAATGAAATTATCTTGTATCGGAATGATATGATTTGTACCCAAATGATATAAAAAAGCAGGGAATAATACGTTAACCGAATAAACCGTTCAAAGCCAGGTACCGGTAAAGAAATCGGAACCGATATTACAATTTTTTTGAGAACCGAAAACCGTTAACCGTTATAATAGGAACCGAAAGAATCGGAACTATACCGAAACGCTAATACCGATATTGTTTCGGTTTCTTATTTTTTATTTGATAGATTTATGATTATTTCAAATATACATTTTAAATGGTAAAATAGCAATATATATATTAAGGGGGTCTTCTACCTTTGAAAAAAATTTTTTCGTTTTTTTGTTTTGCCTTATTATTATAGCTTGGGCACTCCCCTTTTATCCTCTTTAAACCGTTTTCCAAAAATCTAAATAATTAAGCAGATATAGCCATTTTAGTGGAGCAATGTTCTTGTTAAAGTGCGTATTTTTTACCTTGCTCAAAACTTTAAGTGCGTTTTTTTCGAAACCTCGTTTTTTGACCTTTTAGACATGATTGGGCCAGTTCTACTGAACCGATTTTGATCACCCATGTTGCAATCGAGGCAGAATTGCTGTTATTCTGGCCCGTACCTCAATCAAGAGGAAACACAATTTTTTTTATAATTTTTTTTACAGTAAACTACAAAAAAAAACTTGAAAAATCGAAATTTCTTTTTAAACTGCCGCCAATTTTTTAAAAAATTATTGAAAAATATGATTGAGGTACGAGCCAGAATTACATCAATTCTGATCATAACCTCATTTACCGTTTTTATTTCCGATAACCTGGAGTCCCGGAATCATGGCCACGACCTCTACACCTTTTTTTTTGAGACCTTAATTGGCAGACCGATAACTTGTTGAACTGCCCCCGAATCCCAACAATTTTTTTTTATTTTTTTATTCAATTAATAAATAACACAAAACAAACAAAAATTGATAAAGTTCTAATGGTTTTCAGTCCAGAATTTTAAAAAAAAAACACTCAAAAAACCATGTGCAAAGGTAGAAGACCCCCTTAAAGTCCTCATTCCAGATAGCACAACAATTTGTTTCAGCACTATGCTTCATATTAATAAGACAGCTTTCAAAAGCACTCAGCTTTTAGAGCATTTCAAATGTGTTTCTATTCATATGAAGGATTGTGCCGAAATAAGATTTTACGGCATCTGGATAGAGTCCTTAAAAAATAAACACATTCAAATTCTCTTTTTAAGATATATAAGATAGAAAAAAATTTCGAAAAAGCGGAAAAACTTTTCTTCCAAGTCTAAGTTTCTAAGTCATAAAAAATCCACCCTTAAATATAGAAATGTAAGGAAAATTTTAATATAAATTTTAGAACTGAAGTTTCTGGGTTTAAAATCAAATTTCAACCTAAAAAAAATTGTTTTAATATTTAAAAAAATGTTATGAAAGGAAAAGCTAAGGCCGATTTTACGTTTCAATATGATTTTGTGTGTTTTTAGAGATGAGAAACCCATTTGAGTATTTTACCAGCGTATAATGAGCTATATTGGACCGTAGTCTTATAGTATGGGTTCAAATCTATCCAAATCGCTAAAGATCTCTATCTAGATCAGTTTCATGAGAAATGGCCACAAGGCGAGTTTGTCTGGGCGACAAAAGAATAGAGAGGTCCTTTATTCTAGTTTGTTTTTCTGAGTGTAGGGATACCACTGGAAGCGTTTAACGAAATTGTTCGTCGTAAAATAAAAAAGGACAGAAATCGGTAAATTAAAAAAAAAACTGTTTTATGTGGCGTATTCTTAGAACACAATTTTTAGTTATATTACAGCCTTATATTCTTTTAAAGATCATTTCAACCAGGAAAGAATAAATTGATAATGTTCTTTTATTTTCTCTGGGCTTTATAGTTAAAAATGCGTAGTGAACTTCTACAGATATAATTTTCTTAATTAAACTCAAGTTTGTGTCTGAGATAGTAGTCCAACTCATCGTAACGGGTTGCGTCTCTCGCAAACAAAACTTTCCCAATTTTTACTTATAATTTATTTTAATGTTTAATTGAACATTTCCGAAAATATTTGAAGTACCGTTGGCACCACCTTCTTGCTCTTAAATTGTTTTTCTCTAAATAGTTTGATAAAAAAAAATTTCAAAATTGCTAAATTTTTCTCAAACAGATTTACACATCTTCTTCATTTTGCCTTAAACCATATGCTTATAAACGATAACCTTTATTTAATGAAGAATCCTTTCCGCTTGCCTTAGAAAATTAAGAAGTTAATTGGAAGGGAGTACGAATCTTTTAAACCATTAGTTCCACCCTTCCACAACATTTCCATTTCCATAGCCTTTTCAATTTCCTCTCAACCGTGTTCCTTTCACCATTTGTCAGCAAATCAAACTAAAATCTAACCCCTTTTGCGGGTGGGCCAAATCCATTAACTTTTATCATTGTACGCGAATCAGGCTGCAGTTTTGTTTCGTTTGCTTAGCCAAAGACAGCCGCAGTGGCAATCCTCAGCAGCAGCAGCAGCGGCAGCTGCACCCACACCTGGCGGCATAAATCGCGCCATGAGTTTCAACTTTCAACAAAGATGTAAGCCAAGTTAATTGCTTTTTGTTGCCTTGCTACCTTTTTTGCTGCTGCTTCTGCTGCTGCTCGAGCAATGTCAACAATGAAACTAACGGCTGGAGGCAGCTCTCCGCCCTTCACCTGGCTAGCTGGCTGGTTGGTTGGTATTTGAGCAGCTCTTCACAAACAACAACTTGGCAACATGGAAGCATTTACTAGAAGCGTTTCGCATGGCCATTTTGTGTTGCCTTGGCAGACAGCTGTTGAGTGAGAGATAGAGAAAGAGAGTAAAGCTCTTGAAAATAAGGCAAAGCCTAACCTGGAATTAAGATGAGCTCGTGACACAGAGCAACAACACAAAAAAAAAGAAAGGTAGGATATTATTATAAGCTTTAATCCTGAAGGCCAAAGCGCTACTAATTGGATATACAAATTTTAAATGCTACGAGGGTTGTTCCATAACTAGTTGGTATTTAAAGGAAAACGATTAAAATTTTGGCAAATAATGTCATTATTAAGGATTAATCGATACTCCTTTTTCAGCGATCTCTTCGGTGGAGCTGCCCACCACACATTTGTTTTTTTAATTCCTTATCACTGCTCAACAAAATGGAAAACGATTTTTCTCCAAAGTATTTTGGGCCGCACTAAAATCGGCATAAAAAAATTCTATAGACTAATTATCGATATATTATCGATTGTTTAGGTGGAGGTACTTTTTGAAAAAATTAAAAAAAATACAAAAAACGATTATCGATAATAACTCGATAACTAGCCGATAGAATTTTGGTTCAAGGCGATTTTCCTGCGTCCCATAATACTTTTGAAAAATTGGGATTTATTCATTGGGGAAAAACTGCTGTCAACGATCCCAAAGTCGAATAATTATAAGGATAACTACACAAATTTGGGTATATAATAATATTTTGGGCCCCCAAGACGACTTACAAAGATTCGTTCAATTTAGACCATTCTTTTATATAGCTGCCATATAAACGATCTAACCGATTTCTACTAACTTTGTTGTTTTGTAAACTATTGAACTGAAATTCAGTTTGTATACGTATTTTAAGCTCCCAAGAAATCCTAACAAATTTAATTCGAATTGCGACACTATTTTATATAGCTATCATATAAACGATCTAGCCGATTTTCACTAACTTTGTTGATTTTTAGACTATTGAACTAAAATTCAGTTGGTATACGTATTTTAAGCTCCTTAGGTGTCCTACCAAATTTGGTTCAATTTGGACCATTATTTCATTTAGCTGCCATATAACCGTTCTGGCCGACTGATTGCATTTTTTTTTCTTATATGGAAAATTTAAATTTTTGTTAATGTATTTCATTTTTGATTATAGACGAACTTCTCCATATTTTTTAAACATAAAATCGGAAACAGCTTATCATTTACTTCCATTTGTTAACCACATTTCAAACAGTTCTTAATGCTCAAACCCAAAGTCTGGTCTGAAAAAATTCGTAATTTCACGAAGTTGTGATAATTCGGGATAAAACCAATTAGACTATAGTATAGAGGACACTTTAATGAACAATATTTCATTAACAGTTAAGACAATCCACCAAACTTTTACTCCACGAAACAGAATAACTTTGAGGTTAAGCACGCCTTAAGGGGGTTTCTACCTTTGAAAAAAAAACATTTTTCGATTTTTTTTGTTTTACATTATTATTATAGCTTGGGCATTCCCCTTCCATCCCCTTTAAACCATGTTACAAAATTCTAAAAAGTTTAGCAGGTATAGTCATTTTAGTGGAGCAACGTTCTTAGTAAATTCAGTATATTTTAAGTTGCTAGAAACTTTTTTGACCTGGTAGCCATGATTGCGCCAGTTCTACTTAACCGATTTTGATCAGCCATGTTGCAATCGACGCAGAATTGATGTAATTCTGGCCCGTACCCTAATCAAGAAGAAAAACATTTTTTACTATTTTTTTACACTAAACTACAAAAAAAACACCATTTTTTCCAAAAATATTGAGAAATATGATTGAGGTAAGGGCCAGAATTACATAAATTCTGATCATAACCTCATTTACTGTTTTCAATTCCGATAACCTGGAGTCTCGGAATAATGGCTACCACCTCTACGCATTTTTTTTTGAGACCTTAATTGGCAGGCCGATATCTTTTTAAACAATCCTCGAAATTTTTATTTTTTTTATTTTTTTATTTAATTAATAAATAACACAAAACAAAAAGCCAAATTGAAAAAGCAGTTATGGTTTTCCCTCCAGAATTTAAAAAAAATGACACTCATAAAACCCTTTTCAAAGATAGAAGACCCCCTTAAACAACACACAACAAAAATACATAAAACAAAGCACTTGTATTCAACGAATTTGTATTAATCATTCCTTGGACATTATTTTCCATACTTTAATTCAATTGTTTAAATCTTTTTTTGTTTATTTTCTAGCCAATAAACTTAGACAATATTGTGTCACAACAAATGCCACGTGCTCAGTAATATAAAAGGCAGACTTTTAAGGGCTTCCTTTTTATAACACAAGTTTTCGGTTCTAAGACCCCTGGGGTATGCTTTTTTTTAAATATAAAGACTTTCCCACAAATCACTATTTTTTTTTTGAATTTATGCCAAAAAAATCGACTTTGGGATCATTGTGCTTCGGGATAAATTGCTGTCAAGCAGTGAATGGGCGTGATCGGATCGTTCCAAAATTATTTTCGAAATCTTATGCATGAAATTATAATGAAATGTACCAGCTATCAGGTATGTAACTGCATTTTTCATATTTTTACCAAATATTTGACCATTATAGAGAGGAATCGTTCGGTTCGGAACCTAATTTAAGTAAGAAAAACTTTTTATACCCTTGCAGAGGGTATATTAAAATTGTAACGATGTTTGTAACGCAGTGAAGGAAGCATTTCCGACCACATAAAGTATGTATATTCTTGATCAGCATGACGAGCTGAGTTCATTTCCGTCTGTCCGTCCGTCCGTCCGTCCGTCCGTCCGTCTGTCCGTCTGTCCGTCTGTTTCTATGCTTTCTCCTCCCTCAGTTTTGAAGCTATCTTGAACAAACTTTGCAAAAAGTTTTAAAATACAAATACGCTGCACATTTGTCGGAATCGGCCGGATCGGATGACTATATCATATAGCTGCCATAGGAACGATCGGTCCAAAAACTAGTTTTAATGAGAAAAACGTTTTGGTTTTCCATCGTAGCGTCACCAATCGTGGTATATAATAGTTTTTAATGATTCCACACAATTTTGGAAAAATTGATCAAAATCGGATGACTAAAGCATATAGCTGCCATATAAACGGTCGGTCCAAAAACTAGTTCTAGTGGGAAAAACTTTTTTGTTTTCCATGGTAGCGTCACGAAACGTGGTATATATTAATTTTATATGATTCCACACAATTCTGGAAAAATTGATCAAAATCGGATGACTAAAGCATATAGCTGCCGTTTATATGGTTCGAAACTAGTTTTAGTGAGAAAAACTTTTTTGTTATCAATGGTAGAGCCTTTAAAACATCGGCGTAGCCGATTTTAGCCTTCTATTTTTTCTTTTAATATTATCTAAATCAAAATCGGTTGAAAATATTGTGTAGCACGCATTAAGCATTAGTATTTTGACTTGGCTAGCCAAATGGTCACATAATCTGTTGTTCAGCTTGGAAATTCAAAGCCAAAAAATAAATAGAAAAAAAAATGTATGTTAATTATTTAATTTGCATTAGACTGACTAATTTTGGGGCAGCCCTCGTAATTGTATATACACATTTAAAATGCTTTGATGCAGTAATGTCTAGGATGTCATCTCTAGTCAGCCGATTCTCTCTCTTTCTGGGCTGGCATCCGCCATTATTAATGATTAAAAATTTGGCCATCGGACAACAACAACGTCGACGACGAGGAGACGGCGAGGACATTGGCAGTTCTTTGGTCCTCAATCAATTTACCATTTGTGGGGGCCAAGGAGCAAAAAGTCGCTAGAAATCGAAGTCAGTCAACTGTGAATATTGCAAAATGAGCTTCCGCCTTCGCATACACTTCCGGCAACAATTTCCGTTTCCTCATTACCTTTTTTTTTCCTTTGACCGCGCTCGCTCTCGCCTTGTTCTTTTCTTTGGGAGCTGGTTCGGTGGGTCCTTACTTCATATGACAATTTATTATGCTTCTGCCAGCTTCGATTTAAATTGCTTGACAATTATTGTTGCACAATGAAGGATGAAAAATTTGCGCTGCTCTGCGAATTTCCGAACTTCAAGAATTTATTTATTTTGGGGGCCCGAGCCGCTTGCAGAATTAATGATGGCAAATTTGCAAAGTTCACAAATTTCCTATTAGTTGAAGGAAGCAGGCAAGCAAGCACCAAGCCTTGGGTTCATATTTCATTTTAGGCAGTTAGTTTTTGGGGGGCTAAGGCTGAGGCGGCTGCTCGGAGGGCAGGGAAGGTGCTGACGCTGTGCGGTTTTAAGTTTTCGCCGACAGCGAGAAAATTTCCTCAGCGCTCTAATTTGAATTTTAATTGAGGTCTCTTTGTGGTCTTTTTTTTATGTATTCGTTTGCTTGGTTGCTTGCTTTGAAAATTAACAATAATTATAAATAATTATGCTAAGCAGGACGGCTGCGTGACTGGGATGTTTAAGGTAAGCGTTATGTGTGCTCCTTTGATATGCAAAAAAAAAAAAAAAATCAAAATACACAAAAATCTCGTATGAATGCGTAAATCGTTTGCAGCTCAAATAAATATGCAAATATTGAATAACGCTTTAATTTACTGTCTCTCCTGCCAGTTGAACATATCGCCTACATCTCTCTATGGAGCAGTTGAAGTATGACGGTAAATATAAATTTAATTGCACAAAAAAAAAACAACAAATATTAAACCAAAATATATATAAATCGATTTCGCACACAAAAATTGACAGCATAAAAAACGCAACTCGTCGATGGAGATGCAATTATTATAGCAAACGGCAAACGGTCTATACAAAAATGGCAAATTGAAATTGAATTTATTTTTTTTATATCGAGTTTTATTTGATATTGAAATACGAAAAGTTTACATGAATGGAAATCATTTTAATTAATATACATTTTAGAGTAGGATCTCCTACGAAATTCAGCATCGATACTGAAGTTCGGTAAGCCTAAAGCCTTTGCTAAAATTTTTAATTATTTGCAAAAATTTAATATTCAGTACTTATTATATTGAAAAATCGGTGAAAATCAAAAATGCCAGCATTACTTTTTTTTTCCAATGGCCAATTTGTAGCTTACAAGCGTAACATGGTTAACATTTATCTTCTATGTAAGGCAAAAAGCGATGCGTTGCTCTTCCTTTTGGATTCTGTGTGACATCACATATAGGGTGGCTAATGAAAGTTGCTACATTAAGATAAAACCTTTTTTTTAGTTTTTAATTTGATTTCAATTTAATCAGCTGTTTTGTGTTGTTTGCCGAATAAGTTCAAAGGGCATAGCCGAGGAAGCCTGGCTAAAGTATATATATAGTGATATATCTGATCTAATACCATACTTAACCATTCCCTGTTGATTGCAAATTAATAAGATTTAACGTATACATCCGAGGAAAAATTCTAAAATTTTTACTACTAATCGAATGGTCCCAAAACAATAGTCAAAGTTTTCTAAATATAAAGTGACCACAGTACCACCGATTTTTCACAGTTGATAAGTCTTTTAACCATCTACAAAAAATTAAAATTTTTTTAAATTGTGCAACATTGCGCAATTTATAAAACACAAATAATGCTCCCAAAAAAACATAAAGCGCACAATATTTTTATACTACAGTATTAGTTGCTTGCGATTGCCAAAAATTTGGGCACACTAAAGCCTAGTGTGCTCTGCGAGCAGCTTGTGTTGCATACGGGAGCTTCACAACACTGACTCCTGTCCTGCAAACTAGGAGGATCCGTTTGCTAAAAAGTGTAGTATCTGTGGAGGTAACCAAACTGCAAACTACAAAGGCTGACAAGTCTACAAAGATCTAAAGAGCAGTAATAATACTCACAAAGAAACTGCACATTCGCATGGAAACTTAAATCTGTATATGCTCTTACATTTGACACTTGGTGTTTTCTTCACCAAAGATCGTCATTCGCACCAACTAGAACCACCCAAGGCGTTTCCTTTGCAAGCGCCCTTAAACTTGGAACATCTACAATAGAGTTGGAAATTCTTGTTAATTTTAAAGACCTAATTTATTGGATAATTTTTTGATGAACTATTCACTTATGAACTAGTTCTCTTTTTTTGAACTATTGCTCAAATAAAAAAAATAAAAAAATTTAAAAAAAAATTACTAAGCCCAAAAAATGAACTAAACTCCATCTTGATTCTTCCAAAAATTTTGACTAATTTTTTTTTTACCAATTTGCTAAAATGGGCAATTTTCATGTCTTAGGGCAATAATTTGACCTTTTTCGACAACGGAAAGCACAGTTCCCCTTGGATTATAATTTTATTCTACAAAAATAATGCCAATTTTAATTATCAAATATATTCGCACAATCGAAATGATCGCTAACCAAACACAGAATGAGAAATTATACAGTGCGGCCATAGTTATGCACCAAGCATTAAATGATAATTAAATTGTTGTTTTGATTCTTGCTTTTCTTATCTTTGATTCTCTTTTTATCTGCATTCACCGATTGTTGCTCTCCCCTCTCTGAGTACTCATACACTGAAAAAAATAAGTTGCGGCCATTGTTATGCAGCGGAGCTTATATTTCATAAAACAAACTATAGCTTAAGAAATGAGCTGCACCGATTTTTATGAAATTTTCACAGTATGTAATTTCGATCAGGAAAGAGTCGCTATGTCGCAAGTCTGTGAACCGATTGGAAAGCGGGTTCAACCGGTTCACAAGTGGTTCAGAGCCATATCTCTAAAACCACTAACCCGATTTTCAAAAAATTTTCACATTATGTTCAAGTCTATCAGGAAAGAGTCATAGGACATGTCCCAAGTCTATGAACCAGTTTGAAAGCGGCTTAATCCTGTTCAAAAGTGGCTCAGAGGCAAATATCTGAAACCACTGAAACGATCTTTATAAAATTTACACAGTATGTTCATGTAGATCAAAAAAGAGCCATAGGCAATGTGCCAGGTCTTTCAATCGTTTCGAATGCGGTTAAACCGCTTCAAAAGTGGTTTAAAGACATAACTCAGAAATATTGTAAGCTTTGATCTTGAGATTCTGTTTGTAGGTTAGTTAGATGAAGACAGATATTTCACTGGATAAAGACCGGTTCCGAAGTGAGATATTTTCCCAGTTTAAATGTGGTAACGAACCAGTTTATATCTTTTCAAAATTAGCTAAGAACGTTTATTTAGCTGAGCAGATTTGTAACCGTTTCTATGACTTGAAACCGTATGCTATGCACTTGAAACTTTCGGTTTAAAAGAGTTAGATTTTTTCCAGGGTGTAAAACGAGATTAGGGACAGTTTGTGGAAAGCGATTTTCAATCGGTTTCAATTTGACTATAAACTTTGTCATAACAGTGTCAAAATTTTTATAACTTTGTATAAGAAAAATATTAACACTATTTTTAAGGACCCCTATAGAATCCAGAAAATAAACTAGTATCAATAAAGCTTAAAATAAGAAAAAACTTTATTCGTCAGCGACTAAACTTTCGGATCGGTTTAACAATAAGAAAAAACCTTAAACAATCTGAACTGTTTTCCATCGACTTAGTGTTTTATTTGTTCGATGTTGTGGGAGAGTCTTATTAAAAGTTCTATAAAGGCATATAGAATGAGTAATAAAGTTGCCACGCATAATAGACTCAGTTTTTAAATTCTCGATTCCAAAGTTTATTGAATGATTCACAACAGAAAAATGTTAAACATTTGTCGTGGCGGAAAAATGCACTGCGACCATTGTGCCCCCATGCTGAGTGGGGCAACTTTCATAGCGAATCTATTTCATTATGTCCAAAGCTGTTGAAACTGCGCCTCGCTAGAGCATCACTGGGTATACTCAGACAACTCCTTCTTCTCTTTGCAACATCTGTATAATTGGGTGTTAGTTATTCCCATCTTGTACAAGCAGCTCCGCAGTCTGCATTGTCCAGTATAGAGCCCTGTCAGCATCCAAAGGGCATACTCTCCATGTTGGTTTAATTTTTTAACCTTTTGTGCTCATGGTTCCCAATTATTGCTTTCACTTGACTCAGCCGCCAGAGGAAGCAGTTTTAAGTGTACACTGTGCATTTCATCGACTCATCAGTTCATCATTCTTTATATGCCACAGTAAATGATGAAATTGTTATTGCTTTTTTGTGTCGAATTGTGAAATAATATCTTCGTTTCATCTGTTTAATAAAAATCTCACCTCCTCCTCCCCATCATACCTCACAGTTCACATAATAATTTGGCCAACCTTTGAGATACGTAAAAGCGACTTAATTAAAAATGCATTGCTCATTAAATGGAATGCAATTTCTTAACCCAAAATGCCAGACAACAGAAACTAGACAGCTCTATCACTTTGTCTCCTCCTCCTCCTCCCCGACCATTCGACCATTCCACCTGCACACAGAAACACACACAAAGCAAAGGATGGATGGTGGCAACAACGATGAGAATGAGACGTTGATGATGACATTATCTCATGCTCATTGAACGCAAATGTGGCGTGTTTGTTGCACACCATAAAATACTTCTCTATAGGGAGAACACAAAATGGGAATAAGAAAGCGAATTGCAACTGAATTTTTGAGGACTGCCAGACATTCATTGTGCCATGCCCCCCAACCATCTCCTTCCACCTGAGCGAAGTGCTTTTGTAATATGACTGACAACAACAACAACAACAATAGCTCCAATGTGAATTGAAGCTGCGGTTTGCTTTTCTAAGGGAAAAAAACTCACAGAAAAATAAAGGAGAAACAAAAATATGGTTTTGTTTGGTAAACAGGTGAATGATCGTGTAATACTGTGATGGAATATTCTGGTCAGTGAAATCAAACAACAATCAAAGCTAATCTCTGAAATCCCTGGGGGTGAGTTCAAACATTTCATGGGTAAAATCATATTTTTAGCAATTTTAACAATCTATAAATAAAAAGTCTGCTTTAAAATTGATAATTTATAGAAAATGCTGTTTATGATTGAAGACATTAGACATTTGTCGATGAGTTCCCATTAACATAATTCTACATTTTTATCTGTATCATAATTTTTTTTCCCACTTAAATATGTCAACTTTTGAGACAATTTAATATTATTTCTGAGAAGTTTTACCCTGCGTCTTTAATTTCAAGAAAGCTATGGCTGAAGCGCTCCAGATGTTTATTGTAACTAAAGGTGAAAACTCGAATGCGGTGAATTCGACATGGTAAATAAGGAGCGTTGTCTGAGGTTGCTAAAGCCGTTTTCTAAATTAATAAAGATCTCATCAACAAAAAATGATTGGAAAGATGTTTAGCTTTTACACAAAAAAATGTTAATTTTAATCGGTTAATATGGAAAATTCCTCCAAAAATCATTCCGCGAAGAAAGAATGACTCGTCGACAGCATCCATTCGACCTATTAGAAGCTGCTGATGCTGCAGAGGGTGTCGAAGAGGGATTAGACGGTACCAAGTTAGTTGAAGAAAACAATTTTTAACTATTTGTAAACTACTTCTTAAACTTTAAACACGATTTTATCAAAACTGTGTGTTAGAAAGTCGGTGATCACTTGATCTCAAAAAGGCTGAACCGATCGATCTGAAGATTTCGCACAACTATCTTTGAAATATTGTACGGAGATTGATCATAGGATCAAGATATCCGATAATCATTCAAAAAACATTTTTAAACCATTTTTCGCGAAAATTTTAGTCGCAAAATTATTTTTCTACAAGTAAAAAAGTAGGTCAAGCCTGACTGTAATATACTTTGTACCTGTTTGTATATAGCTGATAACTTTAAAGTGTGGGGTCACACAAACTGTGCAAGTGCTGCCTTTCACGATTACGGGCAGTGCTGCCCAGCGTAATTATTTGTTTTGCTTATAACTCGACTATTGTTCATCTGCTCTAGAAACGATGTATGGTGGATCGCTAAGTAATGACAATTCAAATATATCCCTAGAAGGTTCGAACAATCTGTCTTTAAAATTGTGGGAGATATAAGGTTTTTTTCCAATTGTGGGGGTGGCAAATCTACTATTGTTTGTCTGATCGAAAAACGATGTTTTGTTCATAAGTATTGTTGAGTAGAATATATGCTCGAACAACCTAACTCCAAAATTGTGGTAGGTTTGAGGTTTTTTTTCCAATTGTGGGGGTGGCAACTCTACTATTGTTCGTCTGATTGAAAAACGATATTTGGGGGCTCAATAAGTATTGATGAGTAGAATTTTTGTCTAGAAGGTTCGAACAACCTAACTTAAAAATTGGGGAAGACATGAGGGTTTTTTCAAATTACGGGGGAGGCAGGGGGCGTGGCAAATTTAAAAAATTAACTTGATCTGCCTGCAAGTATAACGAGGTTATGTTCTATCTCTTACCATCTCTGAGATCTTTTTGTTCACACGGACAGACAGACGGACATGGCTATATCTACTCAGCTGTTGATGCTGATCAAGAATATATATACTTAACAGGGTCGGACATTCTTCCTTCTGGCTGTTACATACATTTGCACAAACCCAATATACTCTTTGTACCTTCGGTACAGAGTATTAAAAGAGGTCCTAAACAGGCTTATGGTCGAAATGGAGTTGGATTTGGATGTTCCGATTTCTTGTGCCGGGAATACAAATAACGGCAAAACACACAGAGGTTTTTTTTTTAAATTTGCCGTGATTAAATCACGGAGCCGATATAATATTAACTGTGTCGTTTCTAATGGGAATTGGATGTTCCGATTTCTTGTGCCGGGAATACAAATAACGGCAAAACACACAGAGGTTTTTTTTTAAATTTGCGAGAAACGAGATTTAGAGATTTTTCGCAACTTTTGACTAATGCATACAAGTAAATAATCACGTCTATTCTTTGATCAAAGTGCTTTTCAATTATTAAAAGAAAACAAAAATGATTTAAATGAAAGCCGAAAAGTCCACTTCAAATTGTGGAGTCTGAAAACTCTGATTCTGAGTGTAATTCAGACTCTGAATAATTTTTTTGGTTTATATTATAATTATTATTTGTAATATTATTTTTTTTAAATGTTATTTAACTTTAATTTATCATTTAACATTTTATAAAATCTAAAAAAAATTTAAAATTTAATTTTATTAAAAAAAAAAGAAAAAAATCTTATCTCAAAATTTGATTTTTTTATTTAAAATATTCCTTTTATTAATTTCCATTTAAATAAAAAAAAGTCTTATCTCAAAATTTTTTTAAATTTAAAAATTTTTATTATGAACAATAAATCTTATCTCAAAAATTTGTTTATTTTTTATAATATTAATTTCCATTTAAATAAAATAGAAGCTATTCGAAATCTTTATTATTTTAGAAGTTATTAGTTTTTTTCCCCGTGATAAGCAATTTCGCCCACTGTGCGATGCTCTAAAATCTTCGTAAACCACTGAGCCGAAACAATCCTAATCGAAAAAAGCTAAAAAGAGCAAAACATATTAATTAATGCAATTAATGCAACATATTAATTAATGCTAGAATTCCAATTCTTCACATTATAGGGGTTCCAAAAAATGCTGAAACAGCCGAAAAAAACTGATTTGGGAACATACGCATAAGACAATTGAAGGAGAAATTCGTAACCAGATGTTGTGGGAATACTGGAACATTTTATTTGAAACTGTCCCGCTGGACTCACCTTTTTCTTTAAAGATTCGGCTTTAGATAATCTTAAGACGATTCTGTATTTCGATTAAAACTCTTAAATTATGATAGACGCATGACCAGCCTAAATGATAGTATAAGTTCGGTTCACTAAGGCTTAGTTTGATCAGAACTTTTTCTACTTTTTTGCATTACCTTACCTAAAACAGATAAACCAATAATTCTAAAATTAGTGCAATTGATTTTGTTCATCAATTTTAATAAAGAATAACAGAAGTGTATGAAACTATACCAAAAATAAAACAATAAATTTCTTCCCCACAATTTTTACATTTCACTTAAATTGTTTGCGGTAAGCAACTAAAAATTCAAATATATACAATATGAAACTATTTCAATTTGAAGCCACTAAACTTTAAGTTTTTGACCAAACAGCAACCAGCAAATGGATCGCACACATTACTATACTTACTACATACAAAAACAAAAACCTGCTCAAGACTTATGAAAATTCATTTTCCCCCCTTGGAAATGAGAAGAATTTTGCGTAAATTGTGTAAAAGCAAAACAGAAGGGCAAACAAACGGAAAACCCTGAAGGAAAAGCAACAGCAGCAGCAGCAGGAGCCACTTGAGCCAAAGTTAAGTAAATATGACTCAAGGACACTTGCTGGGGTATGGAATCCTTTTGGCTCTTAGTCCTCACTTTCAGTGTTCCATTTGAAAAACGATTTTAATACTTTCGCGCACAAAAGCTACTTAAAGTTTTGCCTGGTGGCTTAATTCGTTTTTTGTCAACAACAAACAAACACAAAAAAAAAGTTTTTTTAAATTGAGTTAAGTTAATTTTTTTGCTGTTTTTGTTTTTTCCAAGTTTTTGGGGCTTGGCGCTTTGGTTTGTCTAATAAATGTGCGTGCCAAACAAAAGGCTAGATAAAGAGAGAGAACGACAGTTGTTGCCAGAGCCAAAAAGGATAAAGGATAATGACAGCCATTAGTATTAAGTGAGCGTTGGGCTACTTTGGCCGCTGCTGCTGCTGCTGCTGAAGTTGAATTCCGCGATGTTTTTTTTTCCTTCTCCTTGGCGCTCATTAAAGTTGTTAAGTACTTGGCGTAAATGTTAAGCCGGAGAGTGGGTGCAGAAGGGGGGCTGCCATTAAAGTTAATTTAAATACGCCTTAAGCGTACTGACTTAATTCGTTAACAAACAAATAAAAAAAATTACAAAAAAGAACGAAACAAAAACTGACCCGTTTTTATGGGGAAAAACTTTTACAAAACTTGAGATTCTTTCGAGTTATGTCGACAGAAAAATTATGTAAGTCACTGAACCGAAGACACAGATCAACAAGCTGTGTGCGCCACAAGAGAAGAGCTTAACAAGTCTCAAAAAATGTTTGGACAAACAATATTAAGTACATGAATATACTTGATATCAGCATTTTTAACTATCTGCAAAGGAAATTTGACATGTCAGTGACTTTTTCAAAAGAGAATTTCGTGTGCTCATCAATCATTATTTTTGACTTAAGAAATACACCACACAAATTATAGAAAGTCTGCATAAATTCTTTGGGGACTCTGCAACTTGACCTACCTGAATTCAGTTTGTGGTTTATACTGCTCAAAAGATTTATCACGCCACCGCTATCCGAGTTTAAGCGTGGACATATTAAAGATCCATCACAACTCTCCTGAGACCAAGAAACAAGTTCAGACCAAGAAAAGGCAGCTATGTTGGTTGCCATCCCCCGCAGAACGTTTCTGCTTCTTTTGCGATTTCTACTGACCCAGTCTCTATCTTACTAAACTAACCAAGACGTATTGAATTTTAGTTCTTGATCGTTATGGTAGTGGGTCATTTATTGGTATGTTCGACGCAACTTAAAATAACTGGCTGCTTTAGAATTTCAAACGACAAAGCCTAGATTTTCTGAATCTATTGGGAAGTGGGTCTTATAATTTTTGCTTAAGACAATGGGATCTACACTGCAGTTTTTTTAGAAGCTTAGATGGCGTGATAGAACCCACGTCCCCCCGCACAAAAGGGACACACGCTACCCACGAAGCCAGACAAGGCCTCATGCAATTGCGGCTCCAAATTTCTGAATTCGGTTATCTGCAGTTAGGGTCCAGAAATCTGCACTGTAATGCAGTCTGCGATGCCAATGAAGAGGTCATTTTAAATTAATAGAGTATAATTAAATAATTTTTTTGAAAAAGATATGAAATACCACAAAAAATAAGAGTGGTTTCCTACAAGAAAAAAAAAGATCCCCGTATAAAGGGATATGTAGGAATATCCTTTTTAAGATCAATTTTTCCATATCCTGTAGACCTTTTTCATATCCATTTGATGAAGAATTAAGATCAATTACATATCCTTTTTTAAAATATCCTTTGATCATTTTAGATGATCCATGGACTAAAATATTCAATTGATCTTGCTTTTGTCGAATGTCAAATTTGGTAATAAATCGAAAACCACTATAAATTAGAGTTATTATTATTTTAAATATATAATAATAATAAAATAAAAAATAATTTTTTTTTATTTATTTTTTTTTTTATTAGCGTTGCTTTCCTATGCATGTGGGCCGTCTTTTTACACATATACACATACATACATATCTCAGCATGCTAGCATATACAGTGCTGCATAGTTAATTGCAAACTGGCGTAAAATAAAATGTTTGGTTTTTAGTTGTGTCTGGTTTTAAACTTCCATATTTCTAAAAGATTTAGTTTAAAAAAAATTAAATCATGAAGGACATCACTTTTTTCAAAATAAGATAAGAATAAGATAAAAATGTAAATTTTTTATTTGTCAAAAAAACTTTCTTGACTTACTGTATATAAATGTTATGGAATTGTCTGATGTTTTTATCCGTTTTGTCACATCATTCATATACATGATCTATAGCCATATGCTTCTCCAAATAATTCTGCCTTTATTTAGAAAAATGGAAGACCAAGATTTAAGAAATTTTTTGGCAGAACACGAAATTGACATGCAAGGTTAGGTGATTACTACCTTCAACAACAGCAAGAAAAAATATCGTTATTTCGAGGTGATTACTACCTCCAATAACAGCAAGAAAAAATATCGTTATTTCTTTTTATTAATTATTTTTTATGTTTCTTTTAGAGTGTGGATATTCTTTTAAAATTCATAAATCAGGAGGATTTGGAAAAAATTGTCGAACAGAGGCAACGTGGTCTACTAGCTGAATTCAGGAAAACATTTTTGAATGGAAACGCATGGAAGTAAGTATTAACAGTGACAGATATTAAACAAAAAAGATATTAAAACAATATATTATTTCAAAGTGGCGTTAAAAACTTTCATCGTGAGAATAGTTTTGGCTCACCCGCTTTTTTCTCAAACTTTGTATAATTCTCCAGAATCTTCGTCTTTTTTTCAGAAAGGTAATGTTTATTGAATTGTATATTGAATAAAATCATAAGCAAATTCCTCGAAATTGTACTGCCTTTTTATTTAAAACAGATCATGGGGATATGAAATTATGATCAAATGGATCTGAATAAAAGATCATTGGGATATGAAATTTAGATCAAAAGGATATTAAATGGATCAAATTAAGATCAAAAGGATATTAACAGATATTAAAAACAGATTATTTGGATATGGTTTTAAGATCAAATGGATCTTAAAGATCATTGGGATATAAAACTAAGATCAAAAGTATATTAATAACAGATCAATTGGATATGAAATTCGGGTCAAAATGATCTTGATAACAGATCATTTGGAACTGTCATCAAGATCAAATGGATATTTCAAAAAATATGTAAAAAGGATATTGGTTAACAGATCAAAAGGATATTTTATAAATATCCTTTTGATATTTCATATCCTTTTTCGAATTAAAAATCGACTTCGAAAAGATCAAATGGATATTTTAAGATCAAAAAAAAGGATATGGCCATATCCAGTCCAAATGGATGTGGAAAATCATCAATGGATCATCAAAAAATATCCTTTTTTTTTTGTGTAGTAGCACACAAATTAGAACCAGCGTGGATCACAAATCGCTCGTTGTTGTCTGGAGAAAAATAAAACTGAAGAACATGGATAAAGTGAACAGTTTGGGCGTGGGTAATTATTTCCTAAAAAGAAGATGGAGGAAAAATTTAATAAAAGGCTAACAAGAGATAACACTGACCGACAAATTTTAATGAAGTGTCTGTCGTATTTTGGAACTCTGAGTTCAAAAATGTACACTAAAGTCGTTCTCCAGATATCGGCGAATATAGATTTTTTGTATTTTTTAAATGATAGGTTTACATAATTTGTTCATGCATCTGAACCGATAATCTGAATTACGTTTTCTATCCTTCAAATGAAAGAAATAAGATGCTCCCACACATTCGTCATAATTTATATTTTGATTGGAAGTTTAGTTACGTACAGTTAAAATCAGGGCTGCAAACCCCCTCCAATTTCGACAGGGGTTCGGTTCGGGGGTTCGAACCCCTTACCCTACGTTAGGGTTCGGTTCTACAACCGGTTCCTTTAAATTGAGAACAGAGGTTCCGGTTCGGGTTCGGGTTCCAGATTGCATTTTATATATTTATGTACATAATAAATAATTTAATAGAGTTTGAAGAAGAGATGCCTTATAAACTGCTGGTGTTTTTGGCAGTCAAGCACATAAATGATCTGTCTAGATTGACTAGACAATCAGACATTGTATGTATGTTTAGAAGAGTTCAGCGATACTGCCAACTTGGATTCCTGAAACTCATGTGCTTTTTGTGGCCATGAAACCTGCAAAAAACACGGCCACCGCTTATAAATAAGAGACGACCTTTATCGGCGTATCCGTGATTTAGTAACTGTGATTGGCCATATCGGCGTAACTGTGATTAAGTCACAGTGATTTGTAGTCACCAAATCACACTGTTGCTTTTATATGCAGTCACTGTGATTTGATGATTGCCCGTGACAGTGACTTAATCACAGACACGCCAGTATGTCTCATCTAACTTATAGTGTGGCCGAACACATTTATACTTCCGCGAACTCAGTCAGAGCTATTTTTTTCCAAGAATGGGACCGCCACAGCACGGCTTTGACTGGCATATTGTGAAAGTGAATTGCTAAAAAGTATTTAAATTGTGACTTGGGTAAAAAAATTTAGAAATCGTAAAATATCCATCGTGCATAAAATTAATTTAATTTTTCATCAAAAAAATAAAAAATATTTTTATAATTTTTTTTTTTTAACGATAGCTTTGAATATTTAAAACATTTCAAAACATACCATGGTTATACTGGATGCAAAGCTTGAATGCTATAAGTAGTTTTCCAAAAACGTATTGCTAAAATATTAAATTTTTTATAATTTTCGTGAATTTTTTTTGTAATGACATTTTCGTAGGTCCAATCAACGAAAAAATTTTTAAAGACCTATATTTTGCCAAAGTTTTACCAATGGACCAAACAAATGCAGAGCTGCTTTCTGATCGTGGTAAATGGCTTTAAGTAAGCAATTAATTACAAAAAACAGATCTGTTAAATATTTATTTTATCCAAGGCTGCAAAATGATCTATAACCGAACCCCTCGAACCCGACCAAGAGCGACTATTGATTGACATATCAAATAGCTTGGTAAAAACAAAATTAAAAATGAATAGGTTTAAATTTTAATTGAGTTGCTTAAATTCATCGAAAAAAGCGGCAATTTGCATAAGCGTTCAAAAAACTGTGATCCAAGGATCGATTCAAAATTATATCGTATTTCTGTTGGTTTCTTAAAAGAGAAAAACCAAAAGATGCATAAAAGCACCAAATTGGATATAAAAATGATTTTAATGATTCTATAGTTGTGTCACCCGATTTTTCGCAGTGAAGCTAATCTGCAACCTAATGGTTGCATCGAACTCAAACCGCCCTTTTCAAAAAAACACCTCGGGAGTTGGTTGGCTGCGTTTGAAACGGCCGGACGTTCTCGGCAAGCATACGTATTCATATTAGTTAAGCACCGACATAATCATGTAAACGAACCTCACATTATGATTTTAATTAAACTATCATTATCATTATGATCGTCTCGTATCAGTCTACTTAATTGGTACCGTAAGCCGCTCTGCCCGCCTGCCTTTCTCCTGACAAACCCCCATCACTCACATGACAATTTCATCAGCGGGTCCAATCCCAAAAGTGTGATTCCATGTGACAGTTGTTTAACGTGAGTATATCACTCCCCATTTTTGGCCAATATTGTTGGGATATACCTTAAAATAATTTGAAATAATCATAACTATAATAATCACACAAATTAAAAAAATTTTTAGACAAGCCGAAATTTTAAGTTTAAATTTGATTTTTTTTTTTTAATGAAAATGACTTTGTTTTTGCGGTATTTTAACTGAACAGACGTAACTATAGGTCAAATCAAATTATATTGTATGAAGAATGTGTGGAAACATTTTACATCTTTCATTTTAAGGATAGAAAACGTAATTCCGATTATTTGTTCAGAAGTTATGACAACTTATGTAAATGTATCTTTTTAAAAATACCAAAAAATATATATTCGCCGACATCTGGAGAACGACTTCCTAGAAAAATTTGTAGTGTTAATTTTTGAACTCAGGGTTTCAAAATATACTTAAAAAGTTGGGTTATTTTAAATGGACATTTATTTTTCGCCCAGTGTGATCATCAAAACCAATGCGTAGAAAACCAAAGAAAACAAATCCAAATTGTCGAAAAAAAACACTTTCCAATAAATTTGAATACTATTTAGTTTTAAAATAAATTTTATAGGAATAATTAATTTTTCGCCAATGAGTTGCCATTTTTAATTTTTTTAATTCAAAGATGTTGTTTTTGTAAAAACTCAGACTTCTTTAAAGCACGTGCAATGGTTCAGTGGGACCCAATGAGGCTGTAAATCTTTGGCTGTCCTGATTGAATTGCTTGGCTTATATGTTATTCGGCGCTAATCACGGTCAGGATATTTTGGTTCTCCTTACTTCTTTAAGCCATATTCCACCTTTCCCTATTAAAAAATGTTCCACTACAGTATCAAAACGTTTGATGTTTGACCAAGCAATATTTCATCTTGGCATCTTGTCACAAAACTTGAGTGAAACCGCGCGATCAGCAAGAAACTGAGTGATAACCGAAAATAGTAAAGTACGTTTATAGTTATGCACCAGCCGTACTTCAAATATTTACATATATTTCAAAAAGAGATAATATTGTTGTTAATTTCCTGCATTTCTTATGGCTTATTTTTTTTTATTCCTTTTCACTTTTCACTTCTCATTTACTCTTTTTCGCTATTCCATTGTAACGTACTTTTCGCTGCAAAAAGTGGGTGTGTTTATAGATTTGCATCAGAGCTTTGCATACGAAGTAGTTCGAGTTAGAAACAATGATAACTTATTGTGAAGGGTAATGTTTTGAAACTTCTAATAAATTTCATAATCGAGCAAGGTGTGAGTGGAAACTTTGATTCCATTCCGCAACTCTTAAGACTATTTTTTTTTTACCTTTTTTTTTGTAAACCATTTATACACCATAATGCATCTTTTAAGGGGGTGGGAACATGACCCTACCTCTTGGGGAACACTCCAATGCTCGCAAACTTAGAAAAATATTTTGACCAAACCGAATTTTCCGGTTTGTTCCGTTTTCCGAATCTTTTGTCCCATTTTTGAGCTTTAGATCTGGATCGAGCTGAAAAAAAGTGCTCGGGTTCAGGTTCGGTTCGGATTTGCATACAAACGCCGACTCCATGCTAGACTTACTTGGCTGAGTTTCCATCCTTTAACATAAATACAATATGTACCACAAATAAAACCAAACACTTAATTGGTGACAATTATATGTATGTCAACCCCCTTCCCTCCTTTCGCCCGACTGCATTGAAATTGATTAATAAATCAAACAATTCGATTCTCGTTTTGTTCTCCATTCCATTTATTTGCTATGTTTTGTTTTAATCTCTCTGGTATTTTATTACATTTCACATCGTTTTTGTTTTACGTTTTGCATCTTATTTACTTAAATTGGCATTTGCTCACGTATTTTTGTATATATATTTTATATTTGATTTATGCTTGCGGCTGTCAACGCATTTGATTTCATTTTCCATTTTTAATTTGCATTTCTTAGTTGTATTCATAAATACCAGCTTAAATGTTAATGAATTAATGGTTAAACTGGTTTAATAAGTAATTTGTTTTTTTTTTTTAATTTCGGCTACAAAAAAAGCTCATGGCGTGGTTTGTTTTAAATACTTTTTGTTTTGAACAACTTGAAGTTGTTTTTATTTTAATGTTTAAGCTAAAAGCAGAAAAGTATGCTACACACAGAGATATACACGTACACATCTACCATAAAAGACAACATCAAATGTGTGTGTGTGTGTGAGGGCGTTTGTATACATAGAATATTTGAATGATTTGTAGTTTAAAAAAATAATTGTGTTTTTTTTTATGTTTTTTGTTTTTGTTGGACATTTGCTGAAGTTTTGTGGCAGGTACCTGATACTTAAACGGGAGTTGTGAAGCAAATGAGAAGATCAAATTTTGTCTGTTCGCTTGCGTGTAAAAGCGCCTAAAAGCGAGCAACTATGCAACTACGGCAAAAATGTTACTGATTGGCATATTTTCCGTCTTTTTGTATACATAAATAGTTAATATAGAGATATATAAATACACTGATATACATAATATATATATATATATATAGCAAAAATCTGTTAAGCCTACACACAAAGTAGTTCTCTCTAGATTTACATTTATGTATATATGCATGTATATATAGTATAACTCTAGATTGTAAATACCTTTTGTTTTGTTTGATTTCTAAGTAGCACTTAACCTAGCCGTTAGTTTTGACTTAGCTTTGGTTTTTACTTATTTTCCATTTTTTTTTTTTTGAGTTTAACACTTAGGGTTTGGCAATTGGAGCTTTGACCTTGAGTGACGATTTTGCACGCCAGTTTTGTGATGCCAAAAGTCTCCAATTATTGGACGAATTCTTGATATACGTTGCGGTTTATGCTCAGAGAGTGTGAGTGAGTGAAAGAGAGAGTGTGTGGGTGATGAGTGTGAAAGATGTGCTTAGCATAGAGTTACAGTAAATAGAGAGAGAGTGAGTTAGAGAGCTAGTACAAGTCTTTGGATTTCGATGGGGTTCCATTGAAAAAAAGGAAAGTATACTCAACTTAATAAATTTAACTGGGAAATTTGGGTTGGAATTTGATTTTTTTTATTCAAATAAATTATAATAAAAAAAGGAAGAAAGTCGATAAAGCCCGACTGTAATATCGCGTCATTTAAAGTTACTTCATTTAAGTCGAATTTCATTCAGATTGTTAAATTTTCATTTCATAATACAATTAATATGTTTTGTGCGCTTTTCGTCCTTTTTGCTCGAAATAAATTCTCTTTGCATTGAACCATCGGTTTCAACTGCTATAACAATTCCGAGGAGACTCAAATCTTATCCAGTAGCCGTAGATTTACTGGTCAATATGAAATTTCAAGTCGAAATAGAAACGTTTACAAGAAAATTGACTCGGAATTCGGCACATGGCCGAATAACTCATATACAGGGCAATTCGTATATACACTCAGAGAAAAAATCGAGCAGATCGTGCTTGATATCAAGCAGATTTCGTGTCAGAAGTTCGGCAAGACAGAATTTTCTTGGATTCAAGAAGAAAATACTGAAATCAAGCATGAATTTTCAAGCTCTATTTTTTTGTCTCACCTCCCTTGCCACCAAACACACAAAGTTTTCTCGATTTCAAGCCGATTTCTTCTTGAAAATTCAAGACGAAAAAAATTTAAATTGAAGCAGATTTCAGTCTTGCCGAATCGTGCTAGATTTCTCTGGGTGTACGACTGCATTTCGAACCTAACTTGCATGACATTATATGTAAAGAAATAAGAATAAAATCGGCTACTTGATTATATAAATGAAAAACTACTTGGCTTTGAACAATCGCTTTCAAATCGCTTTATTTGCGTCTTTTGATCAAGTGTCACTCCCCATATAAAGACGAACAGTTTTATTACAAAACACGAAATATACGAATATTTCTAGATATTTCCGGGACACACTCGATAATGAGAAAATGCTGAGGCTGACGATTGGAATCACCCTGCAACCGGTATCTGTTAAGCTACTTTTAAAAACGGTTCTGTAAAGGAAAAAAAGTTAAAAAAATTATATTTCGGGCAAAATGCTTAAATTGTTGTAACTTAGTCGATTCTCCATAGATTTAAATTTACAATAGCTTGTTTGACGCCAAATTAATCTATATATGTAATCGATAAAGAAAATTAATCACTTCATTTTTGTTTATAAAGTGTTTGAGACTTATATTGACACTTTTGCTCAAAATTATTGTATGTTATTATTATTACAAAAATTCACTTCGTTTCGCCAAAATGTATTTCAATATAATTAAAATATCTAAATATTGATAACCTAATTTAGCGCAAAGCGTTCCTTTAGTAGGCAAATTTATTGGCTGTAATTCCGCATATACCTTATTAAAACCGATTAAGTGGTACGGAAGTTATGGAAGTGATTCACGTTAAAAAAACGCATAAATAAGCTAGTTTAAAAAATTCTTAAAAAATAATTTTAAATTAAAAAAAATCATTTTTTTTTAATAGGTGCTTCTTGTCAAGGTTTTATTGCAAGGAATTGGTTGCAGTTCATTTGTTGCCCAGGTCATGTGATATCACTTCTCTGAAATTTGTATTTTGAAATTGGGAACCATAATTACTTGCTTCATTTGCAAAATACTTAAGCGGATCTTTCTAAAGCGATTGAAACTTTCTACCTTGAGTCGTCTACTAAAAAGATATATTTAGAATTTAGATTAGTAAATGCTTATTTTTTTTAAAAGGTGCAAATTAATTTGACATTAAATGCTTTTCAAAATCAAGTAGCCTACAAAGCGTTAGGTACTAAGGGCGTAGCAAGAGGGTTAAATATGAAAACTGTACGTATATGTACGTATATGAAACAGTGTACGAGAGATTTTGACCCCTCTTTAAAGAAAATCTGCCCCTCCTGGCTACGCTCTTGGAAGGCATGGTAACTTCTTCATCATATTTCTGACAATGGTGGAATTATTGCTGGTGTGGCGGTAACTCAAAGCTTCCACTTCATACTTCACGTATGGTAAGTATGCAATTGCAATTGAATTGATTGTTTGCTTGATCGCGAAGCAAAAAAAGGGGGGCTGGTTTTTGTGCAGTGTTCAGCCACAATTTTGGTTACCTCCTGCTTCTAAATACTTCTGTTCAAGGTGTATCTATCATGGTGTGGCGGTTATTCAAAAACGTATATTACAAAGCTTACATATTGTCAGTGTGCTATTCAAGCAAACATTGTCTGTCTCATTCTTGCTCATTTAGCAAAAGTTCCGAGTTTACACATTTCAGTCTCTGCCACACCACCAAAAGAGGCCTTGCTTCGGATCAAGATGTATTTATTTCAGGTGTGGCGAATATTGAAATTTGTAAATTCGAAACTTTTTTGCAAAATATATGAAATAAAAGCTTTTGAATGACCGCCGCACCAGTAATAGATACACCTTGCTCTGACTATGTGGTTAGTGTTTTTTAAAGTTCGCCACCCTGTATTTTGCTTATTGGAGTGCTAATTACTGCTGTTAAATCGTTTGGTTGTTGTAAATTTCGATGATCATCTCAATCAGAAAGTTTTGGTTTACGTCCAGAACTGCGTTTTGTTCCATAATATAAGGGATTGCTGAAGAGAATTATAATTACGTATCCTGTTCAACTAATAATTTAGCAATGTTTATTTTTCTGTTAATTTACTTAGGTTTTACCAAAATTCCAAATAAACTTGTCCAATTACAGATGATGCTGTCACTTAAAGTGCACTTTAGCTATTTCAGCAATGCATGAAATTAGATTGCAGTTGTAGCCTATCACTATTTATTTTGTATCCTTCCATTCTTAGCTTTATTGTAGGCTCCTTAATTTTCAGAAGTATTTAACGAACAATTTTGGCGGGTGTCGTATAAATATATCATGGTTCTTAAACTTGATCGTTCTAAGTATTAGGACTTAATGCTCTTAATGAGTGATTGCCTGGAATTGCTGCAAAGGCCTTGTTATACAAATAACAAGAATAAAAATTAAAATAATAAAAAATGTAATTTCTTTTCTATTTCATTTTAAATGGAACCTCCTTCGACTTAAGTAAGTTTGTTGAGCTGCTCATATTTTTAAGCTTAAAGGCAATAAGTTTCGCAAACATGGCCATTTAAGTACATAGTAGAAAAAACTGCTACACTCGCACAAACACACACACAGCAGTTGCACAATCACATGCTTCCACGAGCACAAGTTTCAATTTGTTGCACTTTTTAAGCATTAAGTAGCCAGGCCAAGCGCCCGAGCTTAAGAGTGCCAGTGTATGAGTGCTTATGCATATGTGTGTGTGTGTGTGTATGTGTGCGAGTGTTGGCAAAGCGGTTTAGTTGCATTTAGCTTTTAACAGTTACTAGTTTTTTTTTTTTTATTTATTTTGGTAGTTTTCATTACACAACATTGAAAGCACACAAATTTTCCGTGTTTTAATTTTTGTTTTTTTTTCCGGTTTGGCTTGTCTAGAACATTTAGTTAAAATTACAAATTACGCACTAAAAAACACACATTTAGAAATTTGGGGTAAAAAACCAGTAAGAGATGCCGTTTTTTTTGTATTTTTTTTTGTGGCGAACATTTGATAACCCTTCAAAGCACCAAATTGAAATGGAAACACATTTGTGTGTTTATTTTTTAAAATTTTTCAATTTTCATAAAATATTTTGATAAAGATAGTCTGAGCAATTCTCTCAAAATATAAACTTAAATAGGAAAACCTCAGAATAAATGATTTTTTTTTTTTAAAAATCACAAAATGTTGTATCTTAGTCACACGTGAAAAACTAAATTTTGTTAATGGAAATAAATAAACAGTTTTTAGAAAATGTTTAAAACATTTTTTTTAATAATAAATACTACATTTTTGGGTTTAAGAAAAAAATTGACGAAATCAGTATGATAATTTGATATGTAACTTAAGTGGATACTTCAGATTTTTAACATTACAACATTATGGTTATTCACGACCCCTGGTTGACTTATGGAATAGTTGAATTGAGGAATCGTAACCAAGTTAAATTGTGTACAACCTTTTTTTCTTTGAACAAGTGAGTTGAATTGTTAAGAGTCCTTTTTCTTGTGCTCGTCTTGTTAAATACAAATTTAAGAAAATTGTTGCAAGTTTGATCAAATGCATTCAGTACCAATTAAGCAAATTATGAAATATTATTATTATTTTATTAATGATACACTTAGAAAAAAGCAGAACGACTCGATGTTAAAGTTTTTTTTTCATTTCATTCTAGAGTTTGAAAAACGAATTTTTTAGTTTTGGAACAAAATGTTCTTAAAATCAAAAATGACTGTTTAAATCTCAAAAACAAGAATACTAAATAATAAAATGAAAATCAGTTCCTAATTTAAGTACAAATCGTTCTTAGAGTGTACTTTCTTAACAAAACTCTAATATTTTATGGTTTGAGATATAATTCATTGCAAAAGGTAATTGGTTTAAGAATAGATCGGTATTCATTTCAGATCAAAGACGATTAATTTTAGAATTTTATGGCCTTAAATAAAGCTTGCTTTGTTCTTATTTTAGTATCATAGTTATATATTCAAGGACAATTTGTTCTTTTACTTAGCACATAAAGAACTTAATTTAGCCATAGACTGGATTATATTGAGTTTAAAAAATGTTTAAAACCATTCCGAAATAATTGGAATTTAAAATATCGGGAATCAAGAATTTGCAGTATCAATAAACTGTTGACATCGAAAATTCTTGTTCGAAGTACGAAAATTTCCTGCTTTTCTCTCAGTGTATGTGCATGTAACCCTCATCTTCAGAGTCAGCGACGTTGGAACTGTGGCCAAAGTAACAAATATAGTTTTAACAATTAAAGAAAGGCTGTCGGAGTTCCTTTTGTCGAATCCTGGGGACTATAATATGAGATGTACTTTTGAGTTCATCTCGGAACAATCTGTAACGATCTGTGGGTGTATTGCACTTTGTTATTTAATGCCTCAAATCGACTACGCAAATATACCTCAAAAATTGTTTAATAAAATTCACGATAGCGTTTAAGATAAATAAGAAATAATAATAAAAAAATTTGACCTCTTTCTTTCACTTAAGTTTAAAGTAAATTTAAAATATTTATAAAATTTTCCTAAAGTAAGTTAACAATTTGTTTTTACAATTTGTTGATAAAACTGAAAAGTGATTAAATTTATATGTGTTTCATAATTTAATTACTTGATAAAATTTTGTGAATATTCGTAATAGTTTTCTTTACCTCTTCCCTTTGGCACTTTGCAGGGTAAATCAATTCTGTTTGCCACGCCGCACAGTATGCTACACATTTTTGTTTGAGCTTATAACTTACTTAAATATACCAAAAAATAAAATGCTCGAAAAATCACACACGGCTCCGTTTTCATTTTTATGAGTGGCTCAGATTGGACGGCGGTGGCCATTGCCGTTTGATGACGGCAAAATGAGTCATCTGAAAGGTGTTTGTCAGCTGGCAGCGACGCTCCACAAATCCCGTCAGACAATAGCCCATATTGTAGTCCTCCATCGAGATGTTCGATGTCAGATACAGCTTGAACTCATCGTTGCACACGCTGCCGCTGCTTCTGCCGCTGCTGCTGCTGTTCAGGGACTTGTCGGCCGTGGACGCAGTGGCAGACGGCGTCACTGCCGCCCTTTGAAAGTGTCCGGCAATCAGTAACGAACCCTGCTGCTCCAGTGGCAGCATACGTGCCTTTGTGGCCTGCCTTTGGGTGCCAGAGCATTCGACAATGCGACAACGATTCGGCTGCCACCAGCAGGGCGTGATAGTCCAATAGCTGGATGAGGCCGTTCGCGCCCATCCCTCCTCGGGATAAAGCAATATCTGGTTTGGGAAAAATGCGAAAAAAGAGCAAGAGATTTTAGTCAGAGAGGAGCCAATTGCAAATTGGTTTTATGTGTTGTGCCCCCCCTTTTTAGCAGTTTAATTGAAAATCGTAATTACAAAAAGTGCAAGTTGTTTGAGTGCTTTGCAATTGGTTCATGATTTAGTTGTCGGCCTTAACTGGTGCTCATTAAGTTGTCCACTTAATTTTGGTGCAAACAAATTGCCATAAAATTAACATAAAACTGCATTTGACATTTTTATAGTGGTCCGTTGGCAAATGCGTTGCTACAGTGGATGCTCACTAAGTAGAACAATTTATTGGCACAAACTGAGAGAACTAATTTTTTTGACAAAATATCTTTTTGGTACAGATGAAATTTAAGATTAAATAGAAGGAAACCGTACGAATTAAATCGACTTAGCTTTGAGCGGACGGTTTCAAATCGCCTTACTTTCGTCATCTGATCTAGTAACCGGGCATATTTGTGTCACTTTCCATATAAATTGTAACAGTTTAAGTTCTAAGTGCAATCGCTTCGAAAACCACTACAGATTTCCGGGACACCCCGTATAGGCATTTTCCATATAAACTAAGCCGCCTCAATTTGTTGTATGTCTCCCAAAAATGATTAATGGCTATTAAGTTGAAGTTAAGTATAAAATACAGGGTAGGCCATTTATCCATCCTAGAACTTTTGAAGGCGCTGAGACATGGACTAATATCATACCGCGTTGGAAGCGTCATTCAAATGTAATTCTTAATGCCTATTATTCGTGATAATGACATGGATAACTTCTGATTCCAACCATACAGCTTAAGCAACAATCAAATTATTGCGCCCATGGGTCCCCCGGGCGGTTGATATCAAAAAGTTGTGATTTTGAATATCAAAATTCGACGAGAAATAGCCGTCATATCGTCCGAAATATTAGCCAAAGTCATGGAAAATAACGCAATTTGGGTTCATTTTTCAATGGTAAGAATTGTCATCAAATGACACTTCAAACGCGCCTTCAATAGTTTTAGGATTGCCAGTTGGATCAGATTTAAATAACCTACCCTATAAATAAAAATTGATGAAATTGTTTTCCCCCTCTGTCTAAATTTCTCAATAAAATGCGGATGAGATTTGAAATTTTCTAAAAATCATAACCTTTGAACGAAGCAACGGATTTTAATGAATCCAACACATTTTTTTTCATTTTCTGACGCACTTTAAAAAAAAAACGAGAAGGCAAAGCTAACTTCGACTGTGCCGAAGTTTTAATACACTTGAAAAACTTTACTCCAACTGATTTAACCGGTAAAATATATATAGGATATAGATATCAGACATTTAAAATTTTTAAATCATTGATAATAAAAATTTGATACCCTAAAAAACTTTTCTTAGTAAAACACATTTTTCGACCGATCGGTCCTATGGCAGCTATATGCTATAGTCATCCGATTTTGATAAAATCTTCCAGAATTGTGTTGACGCATAGAAAACTAATATATACCAAGATTGGAGACGCTACGATGGAAAATAAAAAAGTTTTTCCCACTAGAAGTAGTTTTTTGACCGACCTTTTCTATGGGAGCTATATAATACAGTCATCAGATTTTGATAAATTTTTCCTGTACTATATGAAAGCATATAAAACTAACATATACCAAGATTAGTGACGCTACGATGAAAAACAAAAAAGTTTTTCTCAATAGAACTAGTTTGTTAACCGACCGTTTCTATGGCAGCTATATGCTATAGTGATCCGATTTTGATACATTTTTCCAGAATTATGTGGAAACATATAAAACTAACATATACCAAGATTAGTGACGCTACGATGGAAAACAACAAAGTTTTTCTCACTAGAACTAATTCTTGGACCGATCGTTCCTATGGCACCTATATGATATAGTCATCCGATCCGGCCGGTTCCGACATATTAGTTGCGTGCAGTAAAAATAAGACTCTGTGCTCACTTGAAAAGTGTATATTAATTTTGCCCAGAAGTTTGTAACGCATAGAAATATTCATTTCCGACCCCATAAACTATATATATTCTTGATCAGGACGACGAGCTGAGTTCATTTCCGCTTGTCCGTCCGTCCGTCTGTCTGTCTGTTTCTACGCGAACTAGTCTCTCAGTTTTAAAGCTATCGAGCTGAAATTTTGCACAGAGTCTTCTTTTTACTGCACGCAACTAATATGTCGGAACCGGCCGGATCGGGTCGGTCGTGAACTAAGTCTTTGTGAGAAAAACTTTTTTGATTTCTATCGTAGCGTCTCCAATCGTAGTATATATTAGTTTTATATGTTTCCACACAATTCCGAAAAAATGTATCAAAATCGGATGACTATAGCATATAGCTGCCATATAAACGGTCGGTTTTCCATCAAAGCGTCACTAATCTTGGAATATGTTAGTAATATATGCTTCCCCATATTTCTGGAAAAATTTATCGAAATCGGATCACTATAGTATATAGCTGCCATATAAACGGTCGGTCAAAAAACTACTTCTAGTGAGAAATTTTTTTTTGTTTTTCATCGTAGCGTCACTAATCTTGGTATATGTTAGTCTAATTTGCTTTCACATAATACAGGAAAAATTTATCAAAATCGGATGACTATAGCATATAGCTGCCATAGGACCGATCGGTCGGAAAATGTGTTTTACTAAGAAAAGTTTTTTTTTTTTGGTATCAAATTTTAATTATCAATGATTTAAAAATTTTAAATATCTGATATCTATATCCTATATATATTTTACCGGTTAAATTAGTTGGAGTAAACTGATTCAAGTGTATTAAAACTTCGCCACAGTCGAAGTTAGCTTTGCCTTCTCGTTCTTATTATTATTTATCAATATTATCCTAGAAAGTTCGCAAAAAAAACAATTGAAAACGATCAGAATACTTTTTGAAGTAGTATACATTTTTCAGGAGCGGTACTTTCGTGGGTCCGCAAACTAGAAAAAATTTCGAGAGATTGAAATATTTTAAACTTAACAGATCAAAAACAGACATTATCAACACTACGTCTTTAAATTAACCTTTTGAACTCAGAAAATGTTGGTTGCCGTGTGAAGAAGGAGTAAGTTTCCACCAGGATATGATATCCGTAGGAACCAAGGCAACTGGGGAATAAGTTTGATGGCCGTTTACACTGGGCAACAGTCAAAAAGTTTAAGGACGAAACTAATTTTTTGTTAAGAGGGTCTTCTACCTTTGAACATTTATTTTTTTTCGATTTTTTTGTTTTGCATTATTGTTTCAGCTTGGACAATCTCCTTTTCATTCCCTTCAAACAAATTTCAAAAATAGTTTAGCAGAAATTGCCATTTAAGTGTTAATGTTAAACGCGATTTTCTCGAAACGACGTTTTTTGACCTAGCAGCCATGAATGCGCCAGTTCTACTGAAACGATTTTAATCAGCCATTTTGCAATCGACGCAAAATTCAAATATATGTGGCACGTATCTCAATCATGAGGAACAACTTTTTTTTTACACTAAACTACAAAAAACTTGTAAAAATCTATTTCTTTTAAATGACCGCCAATTAAATAAAAATGTATGATTGAGTTAGGGTTCGAATGACATAAATTTTGATCATAACCTCATACACCTTTTTAATTTCTGATAACCTGGAGTCCCGCAATCATGGCTACCGCCTCTACATATTTTTTGGGAGACCTTAATTGGCAGGCCGAGAACTTTTGGTACAGCCCTCGAATTTCAAATAATTTTTTTTTATTTTCTTATATAATTAATAAATAACAGAAAACAAATTGAAAAAGCTCTTATGGTTTTCTCTCCAGAATTTAGTAAGAAACCCTTAATAGATTTGGGCTCAAATTAACGAATTTCTCTGGTAAATATTGTTATTTACGAATTTTTTAAATCAAGTTTAAAATAAATGGCATTTAATCGATTTAAAAAAATTTAATAAATCTATTGGTCCACACGTCAATAATTTGCTCAAATTTCCATTAAAATTTTGGCAAATAAGTTGCCACTTTAATCTTAAAATTCGTCGTTTTTAAGTTATTTATCCTGAAACCAAATCCGAAAAGCAAATTTTGAGAAGCTTTTTCATGGCTGCTAATTTTACGGCTAGCGCCAATAGCAGGTGAACGTGAACGGATGTGTATAAGTTTTAATGAAAAAACTTCTTTATTAGATGATCTGTACCGGGGTCGATTTCAGGCCTTCCGCACTATAGACGCCCACATATTTTTGGTTTGATTCCGGTTATTAGGGGAAACGGCTTGCCGGTTTCGGTACCAGTGCGTGTTTTGAAACGGTTAATTCCGGTTAATAGTTTCTCTTCCGGTTACGCTGTTATTCCCCATTTTTAACGTTTCTCGTGAGCATTAAATTTGCACTTTTTTTAGATTTGCTGTAAATTTCTGAAATCTTAATTTGCCAAGTCGAAATCAAGAAGAAATTCAACAACTTCACTTTCATGTTTGCAAAAAATATCGTGGAATATAAATTCCACACCCTTAAAATTGCTAAATTGCATTATAATCCCGGTTGGAAAACATATTGCAAGCTGAATCATTCACAGTGAAAAAAAAGCTCAAGGTCAATTTAATCGTTGCTGGTTAAACTGATCTTTTTAAAATATCAATTTTTTCATACTTAACATAAATAGTCTCTTAGACGTTTGTCCATAAGCGTGTGCGTTGGCTGACTGCGTTGAGGCGTCATTACATCCGTCTTAAGTGCAAGGTCTCGAGTTCGCCTCATACAAGGCAATGTGTTTTTTTTCTTTTTTTTAAAAGATCGTATTGATATTTTTATAATATCAAGTTAATCTTCGTCATATCGGAGTGAAATTAATATGAAAAAATGTGGAAATGACTGCCATTTCATATCAATTTTTTTCTCTGTGTTGTTTTAAAGTTGAAACCCTTGAACTGAACCATTCATAATTATCTAGTGGCTTCGGTTTTAGGTGTTTTATTATTTGCTTGATGAAATAAATGAATTTTCTCATTGTTGATTTTATTTCAAATTTTCTAAAATTCCATTGAACTCTTTTATTTTTCGTTTAATTTGTGGCATTTAGCTGCTAACCACTGTTCATTTGATTATTTCTGTTCCTTTTTTTTTGTATACATATATTTAATTTTTATTGCCTCCTGACATTTTGCCACCGTTGCAACCGCATTTGGTGTTGCCGTTGTGGCAGTTGGCATCTGGCAGGTTTATCAACAGCCGCCATAAATAAAATCCGTTAGTTAGTTTATCATTAAGCTGGAAAATGCCAAAACCAGACTTCAATTTTCAATGTGTGTGGCGATGCGGTTGCTGTGGCCTTTTATAATTAATAGATGGCACAGCAGATACCATTCAAAGCGCATCAAATGAAATATGCCAAATATTTTGCTTCAATGTGCTAATCAAACATGGAATTAGCGGGCACAATGAGAATTGAGAATGGTGTGGAAATCCGGGAAGCTGCCGCTAAGTAAGAAAACAGAATGAACAAAAAAAAAATGGCCAGAGCTGGCTTTTGAAATAAAAGTGGCTGCTGGCACTGCGGGCGCTTGCGCTGTGTTTAAAATATATAAAAAAATCCAGGTGAATTGTTTAAAATTAATGCGGCACAGACAACGCTTAAAATGGCATCAATTTAAAGTCATTTTATTTTTTCATAGCCCGCTGGCCAAAAACAATGGCATAATGCCATGTCCTGGCCATGGCACATTAAGCTCAATTGAAAATCCTCTTGACTATCACATTAATGAAAATTAAACGATTTTCAAGTGGTTGGTGGTGCCTGCATACAATTTTTTACCCAAATTTAAGTTGTTACAGCAAGGCACTATGATTTAAAAGCCTCTTTTTTGTGGGATAAACTTAAAACTGAGAAACCTTGTCTTATTAAACAAAATTGTTTATACAGAAGCGCCAAAGCAAGTATTTAAGAAATACCGAAAACATTATTTGCCAAAGACTTAAATAAGCTAGTTCATAAAACATGTATCCAGTATTGAAACAACAGAGACCAAGGATTAATTGAAGCAGTGAACTGATTTTGGGAATTTCAAAGTTATGGCAATGGCCTTTTTGGAATGGATTTGGCTTAATTCTCTATTCCCAAAAACTGTTTAAATTTGATTTACCTTTTTTTTTAAAAAAAGCAGTTGTCCTGCTGATGGAAAGACCTCAATTCAAATCTTTTTTAGCTTTTGAAACAATATTAACTATAAATAATTTTCATAAGGTTTAGAAGTTTTCTAGAAATATTTACATTAGTTAATATTAACTATCAAAAGTTTTTTACAAAAATTCTAATATTTCTAAATGGTTCTATAATTAATCCCAATTTTCTGGAAATTCTCATAACGTTGCTTATGTCTACAGCAGTTAATTAAAACATTCTACTATAGTCCGGAAACTTTTAGATAGTTCCAAAACAATTTCCTAATTTTCTGAATTTTCTAAAACATTTTAAAGATTTTTTGAAATTTCTCTTATACTTAAATAAATGATTAAAATATTATCGATCTTTCATCGAAAATTCGTAAACTTTTGGAAAGTTTTATAACTATTCCCAAATTTCTACATATTGCTTTGACACTCTTAAATTTTACATTTTATTTTGTTCAGAGACAAAACCATATTTTATTTGATTTAAAACAGAGTTCCCCAGTCATAGTTACTGGGGGCCGAACACATTCGGCAATTCACACAGACACGAGCCGAACACATGCCGAGCCCTTCGCAAAGAGAGTAAAAATCCAGAAAGGCCAATCAGTGGCTGCCTAGCTTTCAACGAATTATATTCGCAGACCAATACACTCTCACTTTTTCGCCTTGCTCTTCTTGGGGAACCCTGATTTAAAAGAATATATCTATTAGTTTTTTTCTAGGTAAAGGACAGACTTTAAAAATTTAACAACTGAGAATGAATCTTTTGTCACAATCAATTTCTAAGATATAGTTCTAAAACACTATTGAACTGGTTCTGACTAGATTTATTTCAGATAATATCAAACTCCATTTAACCAACCAAATTTCGAGTTCTGAACCCTGAATTCCGACTTGATTTACAGTGAACTAAACCTTGACACAAACAACATGTGAAAAATTAGCTAAACCTGAACCTGTTCCGAACCTTAATTGGTTCGGTTCAGCAAAAACTCAGAACCTTTATGAATCTGAACTTCTGCCAAGCAACTTTAATGTTTTTTAATCGATTCCACATTTAAATTTCTTTTGTCTGATTAAAGAAATAATATAAACAAAAAATTACTCGATTATTGAATATTATTTTAAATATCAAACAAATTCATTTAATTTTGAATTCAAATTGCGTAAAACATTAGTTCGATCCCAAAACTCCGATAAAAATCCCGAATTTCCGACCCGCAAACCAGAGCTCCAAAAAATGAGTTCAGTTTACGAAAAAAACGGCTGGTTATAGTACGATCGGGGTGAAATTTATACCATTTTGTACTTAAAATATCAAGTATGTTATGTATTTGAATCAGGGAATAATATCGTTACTGGTATCTTAACCGTTATCCGAAATAATCCTTTTCAAGCCACTTACCGGTAAACATTTTTTGAGAACGGAAAACAGTTATCCCTTATAATAGGAAATACCATTACTGTTTTGGTTTCTTATTTTTTATGATTATTTCAAATATATGTTACACTATATAAATTCGGACTTAATGAACGAGAAGAATCAAATAATTTTTTAAGATATACAAAATTATATAAATATAATCTCTCTAATTAAATTAAAAGGACTAAAGGAACAAAATTTTGAATTGTTAGAAAAAAAAAAAAATATAAATTTAAGAAGTAAAGTTTCTTGATTTAAATCGAATTTCGCTTAAAATTTTCAAATATTATTTCGTACTTTAGGAAAGTTTCGTTTTAAAATTAAGAAATATTTAATGTAAAGTAGATTTTAGTTTCCAACTGTTTTAAAGCGATTTTAGAGCTGATGCACCCTATAAATATTTAATTTTATGGGCTGTATTAAACTTTATATTATGGGTTCAAATATGTCTCAATGGAAAAAATATTTATATTTATGGCAGGATTGCAGTAGATTTAAAGACCGAATATTTCGAATTATAATTAAAAAATATTTTTCTGCTTTTTAAAAACATTTGATATAAGATTAGGCCCAATTTCTCATCTCATAGAAAGCAGAGTCTGTTACAGAAACTAACAAACATCAGAAATTAAAGTTTTTCTGACACATATTGGCTATCTTAAAGGTGAAATATCGTGCCTAAGAAGGATAAACTTTAAATTTACTCTGTTATTTTTAAGATTAAGTGACAGATCGTTCTATCTGGAAGATGAGAAATCGGCCCAAGACGAGCTTGTCGGGGCCAAAAAAAAGACATTTCTTAATTCTTGGTCATTTTTTTCTGAGTCTCGGAAATTGTTTGTCCAAAATAAAAACGGATAGAAATCGGTATATTTTAAAAAACGTTTTTCATGTGGCATATTCTTAGAATACAATTTTTGATTTCTATTATATCCATTTATTTTTACTAAGTCTTGGTTATCGTGAAAAACTTTAATTTTTGAATATTACAAAAAAGTATATTTGAACCGGTACGTACCGGTATACTGATATAAAAATCTTGGTACCTTATCGGAACCGATAACCGAAATTAACTGAACACCTAAATGTAACCTTTAACCGAAATTCTCATTTCAATACGGTACCGGAATCGATATTCAATTAGGGATTAATCCCTGATTTCAATTAAGTACGATACAGTCGTAAATCCAAAATCGACCATGTCAATTCTTGATTTAAAAGTTAATAGGGATTGACCTAAAAGTATGATTAAATAGATCTTAAAATGGTTTGAAATTTACTTAATATATCCTAAGTTTTAAATCAAGTATTTCGTTAAATATATTTAAAATAAGAAGTTCGTACGTGAATCCAGTACTTTTGTACCGTACTATTGACACCGTTTATACTTGATTGAAGTACAAAACTTTCTTTCTTTTTTTTTTTGACGAATTATAGAATCAATTTTGATTTCCAAAATCGTGAAATATTAGATTTTTTTAAACCACAGTGCGGTGTCATAAATGAGATGTCTACTTTGCTGAGATGACACATCAATCCTGCTATTCAAAAGCTTTCTTCACTCGTTTTGGCACGTGCTGCATATTTGTCAACTTGGGTTGTCCCACCTGGTCGATGCGTACAAAATTGCGCGCTCGTGTTTGAAAATTCGAAAAAAAAGGAGAGAGGAATGGAGAGGAAGAGATTTCTGCCTGCATTTGGCAGTCATAGGGCGCCCTTAATAAGCTGCCAGAATGTGTGTCCCTGCATTATTCAAAGTTGGCCAAAACTTGCCAGTTGGCTGCAAAAATTGAAAATGCAATGCGAGACGCGGACGCGTATCCAATGCACGCAACAAATCGCTTGCCACTATCAAGGGTCATAAAATCCCCACAACACACACACAGACAGCAGCAAAATCACTTCCTGCAGCGTTGGCAATTTCGCAGTCAGGACATCAGGTGGTGGCGAAATCGAAAACGTGGCGCTAGCTTCTTGGTTTCCTTCCCATAATCGATTTCTACTGTTTGTTGACTTTGGCATTTTATTGCGTGCCATTTTTATGGGTCTTCGCTCCGCTCCGTTCCGTTCCGATTTCTGCTGCCTTCGTTGAACAAATAGCATTGCTTTAGCCGCCCCGCGTTGTCAGCAATTGGCAACTTTGTCTATTAATTTGCTTAATGAGTTCATTGACAAATATTGAACGGCTGCCAAGTTTGGCGTAGCAAACTTTTCTCATTTCAGCCACGACATTAATTAATTAAGTGCTGCCGCACAGACATTTCAACACTTTTCCTTCGGTCCGTCATTGACTCCAGTCATTACTTAGGCAAATTCTCACTGTGTAAGTGTAAGTGTCTGTGTGTCTGGGCACTTTTACTTAATTACCAGCCCTCATAAGTATGCTACAGTGCCCAAGCCAGCCCCCAAATCCAGGCATAAGCTGGAAAATCAAAGCTTCAACACGATTGTCTAAGCACTTGAAACACAGGAAAAACACTTGGCAGCTACCCCAACCCGTGCTCTAACCACTGTCATATCCCGTAACGCTAATAACTTTAACAATATGCTACCCATTGGTGTTTAAGGGTAGAAGTGATTTATGAAGGCGGAATGAAGGCAAATGGTCTTTTACCTTTATTAAATTAATATTTCTTTTTTTCCCTTTTAGCATATTTTTCGGTGGAATTGCTGTCAAAATTTCAGCCACTCTCATCAATAAAATTATTTTTGGGAAACAAACAATTTCTCTCTATCTCTGCTATCTTTCTATTTACTTCACTTTAAGCATAAATTGAACGATTTAATCATTCTACCTTGAGTAGAAATAATGGTTTTTAATTTTATTTAGCTGTCAAATCTGCAACTCACTCACAGATTTCTGATTTATTTCCAAAAGACATTGTCTAGAACTACCTGCTGTTTCGAGACACCTAAGTCTCTCATTTGACTCCTTTAATGCCTGTGGGATTCAAACAAAAAGACTTGAAAATTAATTCTTCTTTATAGACCAGAGAGCGATATAAAAGTACTTTTACTCTGATCTGCTAATGCTTAAAATAAACTTCTATATAAAATGTGAAACAATTTTATATGAACTTATTTGACCAACCACTATTATAGAAAGTGGAATTGCCTCAAGTGGCTATCCTCTTTAATCCAGCGAGATCTCTAGTTCCTCTTAGTAAAGTAGTTGGCCCCCTTTCGATAGAAAAATAACTAGGTGCTGGTTTTGCAAAGTAGTACCAACCTTACTTTGACTTCGCCTAGCGAAATTCCCTAGAAAATATATGTACATTGTGCTGCCAGTGCTGTATTGCCTTCTCATATTTGATGCAATTACGGGACGGGCTGTCACAACACAGTGAAAAGAGTTGAGGTGTGCATGAGCAAGGCTTTGCGCCGAATTTAAAATGCGTATCGGTATGTCTGTAATTCAACAATTTTTCGGGACTTGGGGATACCATCAGTATGTGAAAGTGTTGAGACATATTCCAAACGGTATACACCGAAAAAAAAATCCGTTCTAAAAGTACCAAAATCATGAACATCCGTTGACGAAAGTCTATCATGCACGTTTGTTCTCGAATCATGAACATTGGGGTACGATTTTTCATGAACACTTCGTTCTCACTTTGAATTTTTTGGGCTTGTTTCGTGAACATTTTGTGCTTGTTTTATGAATAGTTTGGGCATGTTTCATGAACGTTTTGTTCTTATTTAAAAAAAAATTCGCTTAACACACAGCAATTATCGGGAAAGGTGTGATGGGTATTTATATATTATATATATAAGCGCAGTTGCCACCCCATCATTAACAAGTCTTACAACGGTTTTTGGGTTCCCTTCTCCTCTGTCCTCTAAATAGGGCGGGCAGAAAGCGCTGGATGTGCTCTGCTTTTCCTCTCCTCTCACCTCTGCTGGTCACACACCCCAACCCCCAAAAACCTTACCAGAAAAGCTTATATTCCCTCTTTGATTTATTTATTTCTTTTTGAAGAACAACGAAAAAACGATGAGATGAGTGTTAGTTATGCTCCGTCTGGGATTCGAACTCGGGACCTTTACCTTGCACTCGAACGCATCTTAGCGCCCTGTACCATCGCACACTTCCGTTGCGAAATGTCTAAGATGCTACTTATATTTGTTGTACAATGGTTGAGTTGAGTTTAAATTTCATGAACGGAGAAAAAGAACAAAATCATGAACATTTGGTCATGATTTTAGAACGTCATATTTTTCTCTATGTATAATAATTTATATACAATGCTCGATTTCTTGGATCTACTTATATTCAATTTTTGGTCGCCAACATATATAAGTACCACAGCATAAAGTGCACCTTTTGTAGGCCACAGGATTATTTTTGTTCCCCAATATCGCCAAATAATTTCATTTCATAAATTCATTTTAATCCGCCGAAAAATAAATCACGACTATACTAGACAATTACCATTAAAATAACAATAAATTTAAGGGAGCCATTCATTTTTGTACTTGCCCGTAATCCTTTGCGTTTCTTAAGCTTCGGGGCGAGAAGCATACCTCAAACTTAATGACAGGTTCGAACGCCAAATTTAAGTGGCTTTGATTAATATCTTTTCCTTTTTTGCCTTGCTTCTTTCTGCTTTATTCTATTTCCTTATCTCCTCTTGACTATCCCAATTATTTACTATTATTCTAATTATCTCTCCTTTTTTTTCTTCCTCCCATCAGACTTTAATATTTATACGATATTTTTGTTTTTCTGATCGTTTTTATTCCAACATCCTTCATTAAATCTTAATGCTTTCATCATTCTTTCATTTTTCTTTCCATCACCATTTCTTTAAATTATCTTTCCTTTAATTCCAGGTAATTGAACTGGTCGAGTTTTGGCGAAAAGCATACAAATTTCTGCCACTTAATTCAACAGCAGCTTTTGTTTCATTGGATGCTTTTAGCCAACTTCCAACTTCTGTTCAAGTTTTTATATTTTTGTGCTCTGATTCTTTCGACGTGTGCAAGAGCATTTTATGGAAGTGAAGACGGGGAAATTGAAGTTTCCATTTCTATTTCTATTTGTGTTGGCATTTCATTTTTTTTGTTTTTTGCTTTTGCCCCAGGCAATCGTAAATGAGTTTTGGCTGACTGCAAACTTATCTTGCCGCTTTGTTTTCAATTGGCCCTGACCATTTGTATTTATTTATGCGCCTCACGCGCTGCATTCACCCATTCAAATTGCCTTTGCCGGCGAGTCGAAAGTTTTAATAAGTTGCTCATTAGCACAGAAAATGGGAGGATGAGTTGCCAGTGGCAGGACAAGCGGGAGCAGCAGCAGCAGCGGCAGAATAATTTACACGCCAACATCCGTTGCAATTAAACTTTGTAGGCAAAACTTAAATTTGGCCCATCTTGGGCCCGGTAAATGTAGATGTCAACGGCTGATGCCAGGGCCAAAAAGTTTGGCCGCGAGTATTTTCTAAATTTAATGAGTTGTATTACGGTCCAAGTTCGCTCCAGCTCCAGCTCCGGCCCTGCTCGCACCCAACTACTTGGCGTGTTGTTAAGCGTAACTTTATATGGCAAAGTTTCTTCATGTGTCTCGGATGGGATGTTGCCTCTGCGGCGTCGCTAGTAATGCAAGAAATTAAAGTTCTTTGCCAAACTAAAAGCGGCGGCACAAAGTTTTTCCACTGCGCGCATAGTTGACATGTTGAGCAGCGCAAGGATATGCGTAGCTACAAATTTGATATGTTAGACAAGCGGCGGTAATCGGAGCAGAGTGAAACCGGAATAGAAGCCGCAGCAGCAGCAGCACAGTTGTGATAGCTTGGGACAATGGGTGAAACCGAGCGAAAAGTGAACTTAATGTGGGCAACAAGCTAGTACAAAGCTAAACACAATAAGAAACTGATTTGTCAGTATAGGTATCTTAAGGACAGGCCGGCTATAGACCGTCTATTCATCAGCAGATTTTGTTGTGACTTTGAGGTTAAAGACGTATCACTTGGAGGCCGACCATTGGAGGCTGATGACAATAATTTCATAGTGACAACCGCCATTATTCAACAAGTGATTGTTATACATAATACAGCAGTAGAAAAGCACCTTAAAAATATAGATTACGTCAACAAGCTCGATAATTGGGTAACACATTTCAAAAATGACTTTCTTTTTAGGAAAAATCCCTTTTGGGAAAAAATCACAATGGGCCTTAAAAATGGTTTGTTTACAATAATGCCGACCGAAATCCATCATGGTGTAAGAAAGATGAGTCGGCTCAGACCACATCAAAGGTTAGGCAAGGCAAAGGAAAGCAATGCTGTCTGTTAGTTGGAATTTGAAGGGTGTCGTCGACCTTGAGCCACGGAATGAAACCATTTTGATTAGAAAGAAAAACCAATAACCTTGTAGTTGGGGGCAACAGTACGCTAAGTATGAAAATGCTTGATTCACGTACAAAGTTCTTATATCAAGTACGATTTTTTCAATCCTAAAATACTTGATTCTAGATCCTTCCGAGATATATTAGGTACATTTCGAACTATATTAACATCTTTTTGATCATACTTTTAGGTCGTAATAAACTTAAGTGAATCACGATTAACCCTTAAAACCTGTGAATAATACCGTAATGGGAACCGGAACTGTTAACCGAAATAAACCGTTTTAATCCACGAACTGGTATTGTAACCGGAACCGATATTAAAATATTTTTCAGAACTGAAAAACGTTAACCGTTATAATAGGAACCGAATAATCCGGAAATATACCGAAACACTAATACCGGTATTGTGACGGTTTCTTTTTATTATTTATCTTACTGATTTTTTATTATTTCAAAAATAAAATACATTTCACCTGGTATAATAGCAATATATAAACTCAGAAAAAGTCTTACATTTTATAAAATCGACCATAAAGAAAAACCATTATTTTATTAAGATATATAAGAAATAAAAAAATGTTACTTAAAAGGCGGAAATATAAACACTGTTATTTAATGCAAAAGATTTCCAAGCCTTAGAAAAATCATCCCTTAAAAATATAGAAATGGAAAAATGATAATATAAATTTTTGAAATGAAAATTTCAATGTCAATCTTATGTAAATTTAGAAATATTTTTTCCTATTTCAAAAAAGTTTTGTTTTAATATTTAGAAACATGTTATGTAAGCTCAGGAAGATTTTATGTTACCAACTATTTTGGGGCGTTTTTAGAGCTGATACACCCTTTGTGTATTTTAGTCTTATATTCAAATGGCAAAAGATCTCTTTTTATGGAAGGAAAGAGAGAATACGGCAGATTTTAGAGAAGATAATTTCGATTCATAATTAAGAAAAATTTGTTTGAAAGTGTATCTGTCACATAAACTAACAATCATCAAGTAAATTTAAAGGTAATATGACACATAGTAGCTTTAAGATAAACTTACAATTTAATCTGTTATTTGTAAAATTAAGTGAAAGATATTTATATGTGGAAGATGAAAAGAATATAATGAAACAATTTTATTACAAGAAATAATACTTGTACCGGTACGTACCGGTATACCAAAATAAAAATTTGGGTACCGTATCGGAACCAAAAACCAATATTTTCTGAAACCCGAAATAGAACCTTTAACCGAAATTATCGGTTCGGTATGTACCGGAACCGATATTCGTTTAGAGATTAATGCCTGCTTAAAACAAGAAAAAAAATTTTCCTTTAAGTTTTATAAATTCCAAATTAATCCCCAAAAACATTCAAGAAACCAAATCAGAGAATATAAAATAAGTACAAAATGTTCTTGATTTAGCCCCATTTAATTCTTAAGCTGTTTCCAATTTGTGCTTGAAACTATGTCTCTGTATCGAATCAAATATGGCTGCAAAGCTCTTATTACCTTAAGCTAATCAAAGTCCAAGAAGGTATAATTGTAGGCCAGAAATCTACTATCCCTCCTTAAGTAAAGTAACAGAATAGAAATGCGAATTTTAAGGACAGATTCGTGTTCAAATATTTTGCATTTTCCATTGCATACTTTTTTGGCTTAGCATTTTAAGATGTTTTCGTACTTGATCTAAGAAATTTTGTACTTGAATTTAGAATGCGTTTTCTAGAATTTTTATAGTAACTGTAAGTACGAAAAATATATAATTTAAGTATGTTTGTTCCCATTTAAATAAAATTAATAGTCATTTTTGGACTTAAGCATGTTTCATACCTAATTTAAGTACACCCAAGAACAAAATATACTTTAAATTTAAAAAAATAGAAGGCTAACATCGGCTACGCCGATGTTTTAAATACCCTTGCAGTTTTTGAAAGACGCTACCATTGATAAAAAAAAGTTTTTATCACTAGAATTAGTTTTTTGACCAACCGTTTATATGGCAGGTATATGCTATAGTCATCCGATTTTGATAAATTTTTTCAGAATTATGTGAAAGCATATAAAACTAATATATACCAAGATTGGTGACGCTACGATGGAAAACAAAAAAGTTTTTCTCACTAGAACAAGTTTTTTAACCGACCGTTTATATGGCAGCTATATGCTATAGTGATCCGATTTCGATAATTTTTTCCAGAATTGTGTGGAAGTATATGAAACTAATATATACCACGATTGGTGACGCTACGATGGAAAACAAAAAAGTTTTTCTCACTAAAACTAGTTTTTGAACCGACCGTTTATATAGCAGCTATATGCTTTAGTCATCCGATTTTGATAAATTTTTGCAGAAATGAGTGGAATCATATAAAATAAATATATACCACGTTTGGTGACGCTGCAATGGAAAACAAAAAAGTTTTTCCCACTAGAACTAGATTTTATATGGGAGGTATATGCTATAGTCATCCGATTTTAATAAATTTTTCCACAATTGTGTGGAAGCATATAAAACTAATATATACCACGATTGGTGACGCTACGATGGAAAGCAAAAAAGTTTTTCTCACTAGAACTTGTTTTTGGACCGATCGTTCCTATGGCAGCTATATGATATAGTCATCCGATCCGGCCAATTCCGACAAATGTGCAGCCTATGTGTATTTAAAGACTTTTTGCAAAGTTTGGTCAAGATAGCTTTAAAACTGAGGGAGGAGATAGCATAGAAACAGACGGACGGACAGACGGACAGACGGACATGGCTATATAGACTCAGCTCGTCATGCTGATCAAGAATATATATAGTTTATGGGGTCGGAGATGCTTCCTTCTATGCGTTACAAACATCGTGACAATATTAATATACCCTCTGCAAGGGTATAAAAAGGATTAAATTCCATCCCGATCGTAATAGAATTCTGTCAGTCGTGTACTGTTATCAGCTATCCGAATTGGACAAACAAAGTTTAAGATAAGTATTCCGGATTAGCCAAACGTAAGTGTGTGTTTATTCATCATAACAAAGCTCGACCGCATACATCTTTGGTAACTCGTCAAGAATTATCGAAGCTGACTGATGATATAACCCCGACATTGCATCTTTAGATTATGATTTGTTTCGAAGAGATCGAAATTCTTTAAATGGTTTAAACAATCGAGAAATCAAATCAGAAGATGAGGCTGTCAATAAGCACTTGGTCCAGTTTTTTGGCAATAAGGACGAGAAGTTCAACGAGCGTGGCATAATGAAGCTGCTCATAAAATAGGCAGAGAGTCGAACTAAATGGCTAATACATAAGCAGTTAATGTTTATTTTTTATACCCTTGCAGAGGGTATATTAAAATTGTCACGATGTTTGTAACGCATAGAAGGAAGCATTTCCGACCACATAAAGTATATATATTCTTGATCAGCATGACGAGCTGAGTTCATTTCCGTCTGTCCGTCCGTCCGTCCGTCCGTACGTCTGTCCGTCTGTTTCTATGCTATCTCCTCCTTCAGTTTTAAGGCTATTTTGACCAAACTTTGCAAAATGTCTTTAAATACAAATACGCTGCACATTTGTCGGAACCGGCCGGATCGGATGGCTATATCATATAGCTGCCATAGGAATGATCGGTCCAAAAACTAGTTTTTGTGAGAAAAACCTTTTTATTTTCCATCTTAGCTGCACCATTCGTGGTATATATTAGTTTTATATGCTTCCACACAATTCTGGAAAAATTTATCAAAATCGGATGACTATAGCATATAGCTGCCATATAAGCGGTCGGTGCAAAAACTAGTTCTAGTAAGAAAAACTTTTTGGTTTTCCATCGTAGCATCACCAATCGTGGTATATATTACTTTTATATACTTCCACACAATTCTGGAAAAATTTATCAAAATCGGATGACTATAGCATATAGCTGCCATATAAACGGTCGGTGCAAAAACTAGTTCTAGTAAGAAAAACTTTTGGTTTTCCATCGGGCATCACCAATCGTGGTATAATTACTTTTCATATACTTCCACACAATTCTGGAAAAATTTATCAAAATCGGATGACTATAGCATATAGCTGCCATATAAACGGTCGGTCCAAAAACTAGTTCTAGTGGGAAAAACTTTTTGGTTTTCTATCGTAGCGTCACCAATCGTCGTATATATTAGTTTCATATACTTCCACACAATTCTGGAAAAAGTGATCGAAATCGGATGACTATAGCATATAGCTGCCATAGGAACGCTCGGTCTAAAAACTAATTCTCGTGTGAAAAACTTTTTTGATATCAATGGTAGCGCCTTTCAAAAACTGCAAGGGTATTTAAAACATCGGCGTAGCCGATGTTAGCCTTCTATTTTTTTATAATAAAAACCACATTGAATTTCCTGAAAAAAAACGCCCTAAATTAACCAAAAAATTTTATTTTAAGTTATTATAAGCGTGATCTAAGGCTTTAAGGTAAAAATAACTCATACGACACGTAGACCTGATCAAAATTTGTACAAGAAAAATTTAGAAAATTGCAAATAGATGAGAATAGGGGAATATTTTGTCAGTTAGTTACTTGACTTCAAAGTTCTAGTCGAAATTAAAATCACATCAACGCCAATGAAAACGTAAATACATTAAAGGCAACACTGCGTCCGACTTAGAGGAAAAACTTTAGAGCCTTCCTTAAGTCAATTAAAACTCTTTTACTATTGATTTCTTTTTCTCTTAATATATAATGTAAAAGTCTAAACTAGGAAAGAACTTTCCCATCTGATCATTGATTAACAAAGCCAAGAGCTCAAAAAACAGTAAACTCACAGTCATTAATAAGCATACTTTACAAATATTTTTTGTCCTTGAAATTATTGAAAAATGTTAAATGAAGTTTTGAAAAAAAAAGTTTTAAATAATTTTTTTTAACTAAACCACTTTTGCAGAAGATTCTGATTCGAAGGTCCATTAATTTAAATTCTGCGAGTTTCTGTTCCTCTCCCCTCTTCTTAAGTGGCGGAATCATTAAACAACTTAAAGCATTGTTTTACCTGTTATCTAAAACATATTTAACTATTTGAAGCCATTTATCTTTCATATTACTTTTATTTTTCCTCTTTTCTAGCCACAATTTGCCAATCTCTTTGCCACTGTGGTTTCTTTTAGGGTTTCACTGTCACATGCTAGCCGACACATCCAAACACATACACACACACACGCACTCTGTATATCGTACGGCTGGCTTTACTACATTCAACTTCATCTCCCTGAGAGGGTTTGCCGGTGTAAAAGATTAAGCACATTTATGTGACAAGTGCGATGTCAGCAGCAAGGATGCGAAGGATGTGGAGGATGCGCGGCATACCGTGCATGTGCCACAATTTTAAAGTTGTACGCTAATGAAATTTGAGCTGCAGGCAACTTAAAGTTAGACCTGACAAGCGCACATGAAATGCCAGAGACCATAAATGGCTATGAATATCATGGCTGACAGGAGAGGAGAAGACAACTTAAGATTTTGGCTGAAAAGTTTGTGGCAAGTGTGGGGAAAAAAAAAACAAATGTTGTAAATTTGTAGCATACTTTCCAGGGCAGCTTAAATTAAACTGAGGTCAGCTCAACCAGCCACATGCAAAATAGATGCCGCAATAATTAACTGCATTAAGCCAGCTGGCCTTAAATTCTCATTCAACAATACCGGAGCAGGAGCCAGAGGTGCAGCCGCTCATCCCTTAGCCTCCGGCTTAAGTTGGCATTAACGCCATTTGTCACAGCAGCCGCGAAGAGCAGGCGTTAGCTTAACAGCAATTCCAAACTTTGGCACACAGACAAAAATGTAAAGAATATACATTATTTATGTATCTATGTGTGTGTGTGTGTGTGTTTGTACATTGTCTAGCATTGAGCTGACAGGTGAAATGAAATTGCGTGGGCCACATTTCCCAGAAAAACACAACAACTTACACAGTTCCCAGCTAAATGCAAAGGACATGAAAATGAACAAATTCCACAAACATTGACAGCTAGAATGTTTTTACCTTGCTGTAAAATGGCAAAAAAAAAACAAAAATAAAATCAAATGTGGTTGCTGCTGCATTAAGCTTAACACTGGACTAAGCTAAGCTAAGGCGGTTTCTGAACGACTGAAAATTAAAGTGAATTGGAAATATTATCTAACAACTTGCAATTGAAATAATAGCACAATAAATATATTAAAATTCTATCTACATACATACAATAAAGAAATTAAGTACATGGTAATAAGAAGACAGCGTATTTTGTATATTTTGAAATATTGTAGGATTTTATTCGGGTAGGCCAGCGTGAATGTGTTGTAGAGGCAGAGAAAAAAAACACAAAATGGCCTGCTTAAGTCTCAAAAAGGTTTTTAAAAAACGAATTCGCCCTGGCCTACCAGGATTAAATTCTATTTGAAAATATGCAAAATCTGCTGTCTAGTAATAAGTACTTTATCATAGACTGCAGAACCGCTTGATGCCAGGATCGTTCTAATATTAAGTGAAGAAAATGGTCGTGATACTCTCTTATGAGTCATCTTTGATATAAATCGATATAATTACAAAGAACAGGTTCAGTTCATGTTTTTTAGGCCACTTTTAGAGGACACAGAACCAAAACTTTAAAATGAATCACCTCACGAACCTTATCCTGAACTCCTCTTATTAAATAAAGGATCTGTACGAAAACAACCTGAAATCATTTTCTTTAAGAATGCAAATATATCCTCAAAAATCTCATCGTGAGAAAAAATTGTAAATATTGAATTGGATATGCAGAAAAATTCGCCATATTTTGTTTTTATTTAAAAACTTTTACACATAAGGATCACCTTAACAGCTGTTGGCGCCAGTGAGAAGTATGAAGCCATGAAAAAGTATCTCAAAAACTTTGCCGTTAAACTGTAGGTCCCTTTTTCCCTTGAGCGAAAATTAAAAAGACACACGATCCAAGAGCTTGGCCCCATTTGAGGGGCTGTAACAGCCAAATTTACCAATTATTTTCAAAGACTTTGTAAGTTTAATAAAAATTGAAGTCTAAGATTGTCAAATAAAAATTCTTGATAAAATCGGATACGTTTTACGCTACCTATATAAAGTCCAGCAAATCTAAAATTCACCAAAAATAGCGACAATAATGTTTGAACGATCCAATAAAACTGCTCGACGAAATGCAAAGTACAAACAAAATTTTTCTAGTGTATTTTGGGCCGCTAAATACGAAAATCGCCATGAAAAAAAAATGTATGCTTATTTTGTACCCATAGCCACGGATGCCACTTTTGGAGCAAACGTTCCATAATAGACCATTTTTTGTTCTCGTTGGAGCACTGGAGCCTTTTTCTGCAAAATGAAGCTTTCATTATTATTTTTAAATCAAAGTAGGGTTACGGAAGCTGTGACAAAATATGTAATACCAAAATAATGCCCTAAATAAAAAACGGATCATTTAAAAACTCTTACAACACGCACTTTGTTATGTTTAATTATCAAGAATTATAATTTAAATAATATAAAACATTTTTTCCCTGTACTTTTTTGACATAAAATAGTTCGGGATTTTTCTTTTAAAAGTATTGGAGCCATTTGTGAAGCGTTTTTTTCTTAAATGGAGCCTTATTAACCTTAGAACTCTCATATTCATGCTCAAGATAATAATAACTAAAGAGCCATCCTACCTCCATATTTTTCTAAGACCTGCGGCATCGCAGCGTACCAATAATTACATATGCCCGAGAGACTGTTCTTGATAATCGCTATTCGGCTATGGATCGATCTACCCCATGAACAAGAAATAATTGGAAGCGTAACTCAGTTTGAGATTAAAATTAGGGAAATCATGCAAAACACGGAAAATTGATAATAGGTTAAAAAAAATATGTATATATATATATAAAAATATAATAAAAATATGCTGTAATTAAAATTAATCCTACAGTATTGTTACATAATTAAGTTCATTGTCTGTCATTGTTTATATTTAATTATTTTAAGTTAAGAATTCAAAAATGTATTAAGGATGACATCGTAGTGAGTGGCGCATTAATTTATAAGTTTCAATGTACTTGTTGCGCTGGGCTAGAATACAAATAAAATATAAAATAAATTTTTTTTTGAGCATTTTAATTATTTTAAAAGGCAACCGTGCCCGTAGCATTTAAATCACACACCCTAGCAAAGTATTTTCAGATTACGATAAGGCTGAGTTCACATTGTTCGACGCATGAGACATGATAATCTAGTAAGCCTTTCTTTTGTATTGGTTTGAATTTCAAATGACATACTATTCACAATGAAAGCAAGACAACATAAGGGCCTACTAGATTGTCATGGCTCATGCGTCGAACAGTGTGAACTCAGCCTAAATTTGTCTACGTTTCATATTTTTATTTTAGTTTTTAGAATTTTCAAATCGGTGGAAAAAGAAAAAAGTTTTAACAATTTGATAAGAGGCATATTTCCAAAAAATCGAAAAAAAAACTGTTTATCGATAATATCTCGATAACAGCTCAATCGATTTATTTTTCATGGAAATTGTCGTGTTAAGCGGTCTAAAATACTTTAGAAAAGGTTGGATTTATGCATTGGGCAGAATTTTTTTAGCATTTCCATTTATAAAAGTGTCTGCAAAACAGTCTCATCATAAAAATTACAATTTCGTCCTTTTCCCCAAAAACTTGAATAAAAAAGCCATTTCGTTTCCGATTTCTGCGTTTGGAGTCATTTTTAAAAGATAATTATACGTTCTTGACTGTCGGCTGAGTTACATTTTTGTTTATCAAAATGCATTTACAAGCATTTTACTTCCGCGAAATTTTGAAAATGAGCAAAAATGTTGTTTTATTTTTATTCATTTTAGCTCATAGAATTAAAACCACTCAAACCACACGGTTGGCGATTCAATTTTTAGAAGCATACTGAGGTAGGTGCCCATACCTGGCTACGCTTATGAGACTGTATTATTGGTAATTATTTAAAACTATTTCTAAAGCAACAAACTCTTATTTAAAATTAGTTAAACTATAACTGCATTTTCAGACATTTTTAGCTTTCTGTAATTTAACATCGCAGATATTAATTTTGGGAGTTGATTTCAATTAAAATATTAAATCGAAGTATCCAAAAAAAGCATCTAATTTTTCGCAGTTAAGCGCGTTACTTTAATCTACACATTGCACAGTGTGGAAAATTTTTATATATTCCATATTGCATCCATGGATACAGCTTCAATACTTATCAGCCGCCCCACGTATTATTTATTTAATGGAGCTCCTTAACAAAATTTCAGTACCTGTCGAAAACAGAACAGACACTTTTTTTCCTTATGTTGTATTGTCTCATTAACAGCCTTTCGTTGGCCCCTCAGGTCCCAGTCACGCTTCAAGCACACAAACACACCAAATGAGCCTAAAACTAAATCCGGTCCCAACTCAAAAGTTCCTTCAACGTTTCGTTTCGTTCTGTTTTTTTTTGTGTTGTGCCAACTCAGCGAGAACTTGGCAAAATAGCTCATCAATAACCCATTTGGCGAACACAACCGGCACAGGTCATGCCATGACCTCCAAAGGGAGCGCCTGTTGACTTTGCTGGGATAAGCCACATCCGACTGAAGACTTTGGCATTCATACTTTAATAGCTTGGGGAATTGGGGAGCATAAATCAGCCCCCCCACACACACACACACACAAGAATGAAATCAAGAAAGGAGAATGAAACGAAAACCTTCTGCTTATAAACTTCATTGGCAATCAACGAATCAGCGAGCACAGAATGAGAATATTTCATTTAAGGGTGGTGGGGGGAGGCGGGGCACAATATGCAACATGTTAAGCGTGTAAAAAATGAAATGAAAATTTAATAAAATAAAAAAATATACGTCGTTCGTTTCGTTATGCTCGCGACGCGTTTCCCTAAATGAAGATGTATGCCAGCCGGGGCGTATGAGTAATATGCGCAAATATGCGCATAAAATAAAGCAACTTGTAGCAATTTCCAAGCGGCTCCTTTCACCACCGCCACTCAAGTCCTGCCCCGCCACTTTTGGCTTGGCATCGGCTTCGGCTTCTTGTGTTTAATTTAGCCCGGCCATAAACGTAATGCGGCGCCTGAAGTATGCCGGAGCTACCCGAAATTTATATGGCGCCACATAAAAACCTCGTCGACTCGTCGTCTTACGTAAAAGGGAATGGGTGGGGGACGCATCTCGTACTCTTGTCTTTCATTTCCGGCCTGGCCTAACATAAAATACCATTTTATTTGAGTTGGCTTTAAAGACCAGATATTGTTTTTTAAGCCAGCCAAAAACGTATTAAACAGGAAAAAAACATCATCAGACATTAACCCATTGCACGGGTGATAGAGAGAGAGATAGGGAGAGAGCAGGAGGGGGAATTTGATTAACTAATAAAGAAAATTGTGCGATTGAATGAAACATGGGGATTTTATGGGAAGTTAAATATGACTTATATAATGGATTCATGTAGCGAAAAATATTTAAAGGACCATCCAAATATGTCAAATTATTTGAAAATTATTAATCTGAACAAAAAACATACAAATCTTTTCTTGAGTAGATTTTAAAATGAATTTAGCATTTTGAAAACACAGTTTTTGGTATACGAAATTTGATAACCTAACCGTAACAATAACGTAAGCGCCATTTTTTCAATAAAAATTCAGTCATTGCAAATATGATCAGCAATGACATTTACATCTACACAGAGAAAAAAATTGATATGAAATGACAGTCATTTCCACATTTTTTCATTTAATTTCACTTCGATATGACGAAGATTAATTTGATATGTTAAAAATATCAAAACGATCTTCTTTTTATAAAAAAAAAACATCATTGCCTTGGTTAGGGATCGAACTCGGGACCTTACACTTAAATCCAATGAATCCAATGACGTCTAAGCGCAGTCAGCCAACGCAAACACTTATGGGCAAACTTCTAAGAGACTATTTATATTTTGTATGAAAAAATATATAATTTTAAAAGATCATTTTAACCAGCAAAGATTAAATTGATCTTGAGTTTTTTTTCCTCTGTGTAAAAAAAAACACTCCCGAAAAAATATTTTTTTGAGCTTAAATTACTCAGTGCAACACATAAAATCTGAACCAATTTTTGAGAATCGCCACTGAAAGTACTTGCAAAAACTAGAAATTCTGCATTATTAATTTTGCAAAATTGGTTCGGGTTTCGATTTTATGCTATCATCCATTTTTTTGCACAAACTGGAATTTGACAACTTTTTCGATATTTTGATACGGCTATGTCTCGTAAACCCAGAGAACATTTTTTTTCTGTCTTCAGCAAAGTTGTAGGTATCGAATGGGAGAAAAAATATGCAAAACAAGCTTACCCGAAAAAATTGCATCTTGTGCCTCAAAATCTCAAAAATTTCAATTTTATTACAATTTTTCTAAAATTTTTGGTCAATAACTCGACCACACATCCACAAATATGTCGTGTTTTTATACACTTGAAAAGTGTATATTAATTTTGCCCAGAAGTTTGTAACGCATAGAAATATTTATTTCCGACCCCATAAACTATATATATTCTTGATCAGGACGACGAGCTGAGTTCATTTCCGCTTGTCCGTCCGTCCGTCCGTCTGTCTGTCTGTCCGTCCGTCTGTCCGTCTGTCCGTCTGTCTGTCTGTCCGTCTGTCCGTCTGTCTGTCTGTCTGTTTCTACGCAAACTAGTCCATCAGTTTTAAAGCTATCGAGCTGAAATTTTGCACAGAGTCTTCTTTTTACTGCACGCAACTAATATGTCGGAACCGGCCGGATCGGATGACTATATCATATAGCAGCCATAGGAACGATCTGTCCAAGAACTAGTTCTAGATAGAAAAACTTTTTTGTTTTCCATCGTAGCGTCACTAATCTTGGCATATGTTAGTTTTATATGCTTCCACATAATTCTGAAAAAATGTATCCAAATCGGATGACTATAGCATATAGCTGTCATATAAACGGTCGGTCAAAAAACTACTTCTAGTGAGAAAAACTTTTTTATTTTCCATCGTAGCGTCCCCAATCTTGGTATATATTAGTTTTATATGCTTTTACATGATTATGAAAAAATTTATCAAAATCGGATGACTATGGCATATGGCTGCCATAGGACCGATCGGTCGGAAAATGTGTTTTACTAAGAAAAGTTTTTTTTATGGTATCAAATTTTTATTATCAATGATTTAAAAATTTTAAATATCTGATATATTCCCATATATATTTTACCGGTTAAAACAGTTGGAGTAAAGTTTTTCAAGTGTATTAAAACTTCGGCACAGTCGAAGTTAGCTTTGCCTTCTCGTTTTTTTGCTTTATTTCGAATGAAAAAAATGTTTTTCAATTCATCTTATAGCTATTATTACATAGAAAATATGAGTTTATTGTTGTTATTTGTGTATGAAATGAAAATATGTTAATTGTTGACATCCATTAAATTTGATGACCCTGGTTCTGATGATCTCAATCTTCTCGTGGGTAACCACCCAAAATCATCATCTGAGTCTTCATTATCATTCATTATAATCTGAATATAAAGGATTCAAAATCGGGTACCCAATCTACATCGTTCAAATTGGTCGGATTGGTGTAAACAGTTTCAGCTTGCTGGGACTGTTTATCCACCGGAGCGGGAGGTATAGGTAGTGGGACACCATCAGGCCGTAGCACTGGGAGTGCGGCAGTAAAAGCAGGGATATATACTTTTTTTTTTAACTTCCTTTTGTTCAATCCATGAGAAGAATTAATGCATGCGTAACACCTGTATGCATCATGTCCGGTTGGGTCTCTCACCCAAATTACTGGCTTCATGAAAGGAAAATGTGCTACTTTTAGATGTTTCCAATCCAAAAGTGTTATGCAAAAGAGGCTCGAGGCTCGTTTTTTATTGATCTTGTTGTTGGAATGCTCCCAAACTGATATATAGCGCCCACCGCTGCTCTAAATTATTATTGACTCGTTGCTCAAAACACGCATGATAAACCAAAGACGCAACCATACATCGCGTAAACAAAAAAAAATTAAATTCAAGTTGACAGCAAACAGCTTTTCAGCTTTCATCTATATTGACCAAAAATTGTAGAAAAATTGTTAAAAAATTTAAATTTTACGATTTTGAGGCACAAGATGCAATTTTTTCGGGTTAGTTTGTATCGCATATTTTTTCTCCCATTCGATACCTACAACTTTGCTGAAGACAGAAAAAAATTTTTCTCTCAGCTTACGAGATATAGCCGTATCAAAATATAGAAAAAGTTGTGATAATCCAGTTTGAGCAAAAAAATGGATGATAGCATAAAAAATGCAGAATTTCTAGTTTTTGCAAAAATTGGTTCAGAATCGATGACCGTAAAAATGTTGCGCAGTGTTATGGAAGAGGTTCGATTTGTAGGTTCGAACCGATGAATATTTTTTGGGTTCGGTTCGCGGACCGGTTTCTGGATCCATTGAACCCCAAGTTTTGGTTCGAACTTAGGTTAACTTGAACAAAAAAGAAATTCAATTAATTAATTAAATTGATAGTATCATATCATATCATTTTTAAGAACGGACTAGTTTAAGTTAATACAAGTTAGTCTATCCGAAAAGTCTCATTTCAAGTATTGATCTTACTTGAAAATTAAATAATCCTGCATTACATTACATTAAAGTAACTACATAATTGCAATGTCGTAGCGAATCAACAAATATAAACCGAGATCGAGTTCATGATTGTGAAATGAATTTCGGATTTGGTTTGAGAAAATTTGGGATTGACCACCTTTATCTCACATTGATTGGGATTGATTTTAGTCCTAATATCTCGGAGTTTTTCTACTGTGTAGGCATTATATCTTCCTGGAGCTTGTCATTTACGAGTTCTTAGATTAGAAAGAACAATCTCAAGTGTTGAAAATGCTTGTACAATTAAGTAAGCAAAATATTTTGTAAGTTTTCGTTTTTTAGACCATTCCCATTTTAAAAAATATTTTTGATATATTATATGTTCTCTTGGGTAATTTCCGAAAAATTAATTACATCATTAATAGATTTTATTTTTAACAAAAACATAAACTTCCTTTTATTGCAATTATCTCTACAAGAATTTCTTACGTTGGAAAAATAATTATTATTGTGAACCTACTTTTTTGAATAAGTGGTTTCGCTTGGGTTCAGGTTCGAGGGGTTAATAATGTAGAAAGTTCGATTCCCCGAACAGGTTCTCAGGGTTTCGGTTCCTGACCGGTTTGCAGACATGCTTTTTATTTCTTTTTAATTAGCTAAATACCCAGCTTAGTTTGGGAATATTTTCATATTTTTCTGCTTCTTTCAAAAAATCCTAAAATATTTTATATGCCATTATGAGACAGCTTATTGTGTTCTACCCAAAAAACAAACAATTTAAATACCGATTTTTGTGATAGTTCTAAGATAAATCTAGCCACTTTAAAGCCTACAAAAGAACGGGACGAGCATCGGACATTTCTAAATACTTAGTTATAAAAACTATCTTTCTCGGGTACAAATAAACTTTCGTAGTGATCCTAAGCGAACTCCTTCCCATCTTTGCTACATTTTGAAAACGAAAATGCATCTTGTGATGCACTTTATTACATATATCATAGTATTACTTATATCTTTGAATCCTCTGAGTCGATTCTTGTAATTTTCTAAATAATTAAAATGTAAATATAATTTTAAAACTTGCCTCTTTTATTTTTTTTAAATATATTTTATCGTACGAATGTCAAGTCATGTCAGAAAAGAAATGCCCAAATTTATTTTCTTTGTAATTAGCTTAATACCCGGCTTAGTTTGGGATAGTTTTCATATATTTATGTTTCTTTCAAAAAATCCTAAAACATATATTGTCTCAGGTTTCGCTGAAATCGGCTTGTCAATTGTTGGTCGCGAAAACCACTTCTGTTTTTGTCCCGTGCGAATGCCTTGGTCTTTTTAAATTATCTTGAAAAATGAAAATTGCTCAAAATCAACCTTTGCACCAATTGCAGGGCTTATTAAGAGCAATAAGATGAGCCTTCTGTCAAACCAAAAATCCGTTTTATTTTGACTTTTTTCACTACAAAAGTGTACGACGGTCCCGTTCGACATAATAGAAATGCCCATATGCTGTGTAAAGGAAAGCGTCTGATTTTTAGACAAATTTAAATCATATACAAAATTTTCATTCCATTTCGCCCACCAACTGTTGAACATTTTCCAATCATCAAACTTGTGTTCAAGAGCCCCTATCATTGTATTGTTCCTGTTCACTGTATTCAATTCTGTGCCCCATTGTCCCATATATCAAATGCAACACATCAAAGGCGCACAGGATGTGGAGTTGGAGTTGGCATGGCGCGGCATGGCACGGCGCGGCTCGGCACGTTAGCATATCAACCATGCCATCCATCAAATATCACGCGCTCCTGCGATGCTCGCGTGCTTTGTATGCTGGTCCGCGACTGGAATGACTCCAACTCTGACTGCCGGCTGTCAAGCCGTCAAATATGACTTCCCTTTTGTTGACGAGGCTGCATATAAATATCAAGGCACTTTAAGACTGAGTTTTATGAGGAGAGAGTATACTCGAAACTCACTTGGGTGTGCATAAAATTTAACTTATTTTGTTGTCTAGTTCATTGAATTAGCCTCACACATACACACACATACTGATACACAAAATAAATTGAATTAAATTGATGCGCCCGGAAATTGAGCAGCTTTTCTTGTGCTTGTTCCGACTAAAAGGAAATTGCTTTTAATTTTGGCACAAAATGTCTTTTTAATTTTTCGTCTTTTTTTTGTTGGCAAACAAGTCCTTAAGCCAAAATATTTTAGACAACATATGTGAGTGAGCCTCCTGGTGACGTGTGAGAGAAACCGAGGGGTAAAGGAAGAGAGGGAGAGCTAATCAAGCAGCAGCTGTGTGTCACGGCAAACTGTTTGCCAAGAAAAATCAAACAAAAAAGCGGATGGGGCCCAACTATGTATGTTTTGGCTATGCAAATTTGGTAAATATTTGGCTGGTCTTTAAACTGAAATGTTTCAACATTTCCTTTAATTAAATAAGAATACCAAAAATGAATTTAAAAAGTTTTTTTAATTCGCATAGGTTAATTTAGAGTGATGACCCCGAGCCGGCAAAACTAGCTGAATTTCAAGTTTGTTTATACCTTTTTTTCAGAGTCCCTTAAATGGTGTTTTCTGTTCGATTTGGGGCTACAATTCACAAAATAAAATAAAAACATACATATTTTCTTGGAAAAAACTATTTATAGTTTTAGTTTTACCGGGAAGTGTCATAACTTGAGTAATTGCTCACCGAATCAGTAAGCCTTGCAGATAATACAGAAAGCTTAAGTTGGTATTATATTTTTCGAATGGAAATGCAGTAGAAAGGATAAAAAATGTACTGAAGATTTTCTGAATATTTGTTACACATTAGAGGTGAGCCATATCGGCGTACCTGTTATTGGGGCCATTCGGTAGATAATTTTGATTGTCGACTTTTCCTGTAGTAAATTGTGACTAAAATTGTTCCAAAAAATTGTAAGTGTCATTCGAGCCTTACTGACTCCGATTGTTAAATTGTTAAACACGATTGAAAAAAAAAAAATTTATAATTGGTGAGAGCGATTACCGATTGCTGGGTCAACCCACCATTGGGCCCATTCAGCAGATAATTTCAATTTGCGATTACTGATTTACGATTGCTGAAATGTCTCTCCTAAATGACAAAGGTTTGCAGGCTATAAGAAGATCTGTGGCTTTAGTATTTTTTATCCAAAAAAAAAAACAATATTTACGTATTATAAAGAGTCGGTCACACCGAAAATTTTGAAACGCTGAGTTTAAAAAGGAACCCTACAAATTTTTCTAGGAAGTCGTTCTCCAGAAATCGGCGAATATATATTTTGTGTTATTTTTGAAAAGATAGGTTCACATAAGTTGTCATAACATCTGAACCAATAATTGGAATTACGTTTTCTTCTTTCCCTTTAAATGAAAGATGAAAGAAGTCCCTACACATTTTTTATACATTTTAATATAAATGGACCTGGAGTTACGTCATTTCAGTTTTAAAACCGCAAAATTAATTTCACTTTCAACAAAAAAAAGAAAAACTTCAAAACTTTATATGCGAAATTCGGTGTGATAAAAAAATATTTGTATAATTATACTCTTGAAAAGTGTATATTAATTTTACCCAGAAGTTTGTAACGCATAGAAATATTCATTTCCGACCACATAAACTATATATATTCTTGATCAGGCCGACGAGCTGAGTTCACTTCCGTCTGTCTGTCCGTCTGTCTGTTTGTTTCTACGCGAACTAGTACCTCAGTTTTAAAGCTATCGAGCTGAAATTTTGCACAGAGTCTTCTTTTTACTGCACGCAACTAATATGTCGGAACCGGCTGGATCGGCTGCCATAGGAACGATCGGTCGGAAAATAAGTTTTAGTGAGAAAAACTTTTTTGTTTTCCATCGTAGCGTCACTTCTCTTGGTATATGTTAGTTTTATATACTTTCACATAATACAGGAAAATTTGATCAAAATCGGATGACTATAGCATATAGCTGCCATAGAAACGGTCGATCAAAAAACTAGTTCTAGTGAGAAAAACTTTTTGTTTTTTTATCGTATCGTCCCCAATCTTGGTATATATTTGTTTTATATTCTTTCACATAATTTTGAAAAAATTTATCAAAATCGGATGACTATAGCATAAAGCTGCCATAGGATCGGTCGAAAAATGTGTTTTACTAAGAAACGTTTTTTTATGGTATCAAATTTTTATTATCAATGATTAAAATATTTTAAATATCTGATATTTATATCCTATATATATTTTACCGGTTAAATCGGTTGGAGTAAAGCTTTTCAAGTGTATTAAAACTTCGGCTCAGTCGAAGTTAGCTTTGCCTTCTCGTTTTTTTATTCTTTTAATGGTAGCTACGATTATTTTAAATATTTTGGAGCATACCATGGTCATATTGAATGCAAAGCGTACATACTTTAAGAAAATTTACAAAAATACACGTTTTGCCAATATTGGAAATTTTTGCAATTTTCGAGGATTATGTTGAAATGACGTGCAATTTCGAGAACTTTTACTTGTCGATAATTGGAATTTCGATAACTTTTACTTGTCGATAATTGGATGGCATATTTGTAGGTCCAATCAAAGAAAAAATGTTTAAAGACTTATATTTTGCCAAAGTTTTACCAATGGACCAATCAAATGCAGAGCTGCTTTCAGATCCTGGTAAATGGCTTTAAGTAAGTAATTAATTACAAAAAACAGATCTGTTAAATATTTATTTTATCCAAGGCTGCGAACCGATGTAAAACCGAACTCCGTAGAAACAGATCGGGTTATTTTGGTCCCTCGAACCTAACCATGACCGACTATTGATTGACACATCAAGAAAATTAAGGATGAGTAGTTTTTAATTCTAACTGATTGGCTCAAAGGGCGTAGCCGGATTCCCATGGGCAGCGGCCCTTGACCGAAATTAAATTTTTGGTATGCAGATTCAAAGTTGGGTATCTGACAAAAATTTCCCCATCTTTGGTTTTGTCCTAGCGCTCATGGTGTATTTTTAATGAAGAGTTAAACTTTTTTGATCGTTAGCTGTTTTAAGACAACGGGCCATGCTAAAATTCTGAAAAATTCGAAATAAATACTTTGAACCGTCGGAATTCGATACAATAATACCCCTAATTTAAACGAGGCAAACCGCGACTTGTATAAATCCGCGAAGTTTTTAACCTTAATTATTTTGAGCTTGCAATTGGGGTTCCACTTTGCTTTTTTGTGGGTATATTCGCCATGGTTTGTTAAAGCTCTTATAATTTTTCCAGATTTTTAAAAAATGTGAAAGGTGGTTAAAACGCTAAAAGCAGTACATTGCAATATTATGATGCAGGCCAATCATGTTGAAAAAATACAAAATATACATATGGAAAATCTATAAGCCGATCTTATAATTTTTCAGATTTTTAAAATGCAGTCCGCGATTCGCCGATTTTAATTCTTGTTCCTAGGCAATCAGCAAACTACTTTGCTTCAGCTTCATTTTTAAGTAATTTTGGAGGCCCAGATGATCGAAAAAGATAAACTTTACAATTTGAGCACATTCGATGTTTCATTGTTGAAGACTAGACTAACGGTAAAAAATCTAGAGGGGAGAGCTCCAATCAACAGCGACACGCAAAGTAAAAACAGTAACTATTGAAGTTAGAGATTGTATATTAATAAAGAGGCTATTGCGTTGCAACTTTAAATTCATATTCTCATCAAATTAAAATTTATGACTTAAATACTGAGAGCACTTAAATTCAGTAACAATTGAATATTAAATTATTTTGTAAAGTTTTTAAGCCACCTTTTATAAATTTAAAAAATCTGAAAAATTATAAGATGGATTTATAGATTTACCAACAGCATATTTTGTATTTTGTCATCATTATTGGCCTGCATAATAATATTGCAATGTACTGCTTTTAGCGTTTTAACCGACTTCCACATTTTTTAAAAATCTGAATAAAATGTGCTTGCTTTATCATATTAGGACAAGTAATCACACAAGGAATTACAGTGGAACTTAATCCACAACAAAAAAAAATTGATAAAAAATTTCGCGGATTTTTAAAAGTCGCGGACTGCATTTTAAAAATCTGAAAAATTATAAGATCGGTTTATAGATTTTCCATATGTATATTTTGTATTTTTTCAACATGATTGGCCTGCATTATAATATTGCAATGTACTGCTTTTAGCGTTTTAACCACCTTTCACATTTTTTAAAAATCTGGAAAAATTATAAGAGCTTTAACAAACCATGGCGAATATACCCACAAAAAAGCAAAGTGGAACCCCAATTGCAAGTTCAAAATAATTAAGGTTAAAAACTTCGCGGATTTATACAAGTCTCGGTTTGCCTCGTTTAAATCAGGGGTATTATTGTATCGAATTCCGACGGTTCAAAGTATTTATTTAGAATTTTTCAGAATTTTAGCATGGCCCATTGTCTTAAAACAGCTAACGATCAAAAAAGTTTAACTCTTCATTAAAAATACACCATGAGCGCTAGGACAAAACCAAAGATGGGGAAATTTTTGTTAGATACCCAACTTTGAATCTGCATACCAAAAAATTTATTTCGGTCAAGGGCCGCTGCCCATGGGAATCCGGCTACGCCCTTTATCGAAAAAAACGGCAAATTGCTTTAATGATCTAAATAGCTGTGATTTGAGGTTCTATTCAAAATAATGCCAGTTTTCTTTTGGTTTCTTTAAAGAGAAATACCAAAAGATGCATAAAATCGTCGAAGTGGATATAAAAATGATTTTTAATGATTCTATAGTTGTTTTACGTGAGTATAACGAGTTTATAAAGTTCAAATAACGAATATCACAACTAAATCGAGAATTTTTATAATATGGGTATTTTCAGTGATTTGCTTATATCACCCACAATTTATAGCCAATATTGTTGTGATGTACCTCAAAATGTTTGAAATATTCATAACATTAATTCTCAATCAAAAAATAAATTTAAAATAATTTTAAACAAGCGGAAATTTGTAGTTTAAATTGGAAATTTTTTAGTTTTTTTAAGAAAATTAAGTTTTTTTTTGCGGTTTTTTAACTGTACAGACGTAACTATATATCCAATTAAATTATAATCTATGAAGAATGAGTGGGGATATTTTAAATCTTTCATTTGACGGGTAGAAAACGTAATTCCGATTATTGGTTCAGATGTTATGACAACTTATGTGAAACTATCTATTTAAAAATACCAAAAAATTTATATTCACCGATATCTGGTGAACGACTTCCTAGAAAAATTGTTAGTGTTCATTTTTAAACTCAGCGTTTTAAAACATACCTAAAAAAGATGGGTTATTTAAATCCAAGCGTTGCGAATAAAATTTCCCATTTTTTAGTTCGGTTAATTTGAAGCTAAATGAAAAATTTGTTGAATTTTTTAATGTTTTTAGATTTACTTTGAAAATTTAATTAAAACTTAAGTAATTTCTAAATAATTACATTTTCTTATAAAAATTGTTTGGGTGATGTATTAGGCTAAATTTCTTCTCAAAACACGAGAGATTTTAAACCAGGCCCGGCCAGCTCATAGCCACTGGGCGCCGAGCGCATTCGTGTTTTCCACACAGACGCGAGCCGAAGCCATGTCTGTGTGAATCGGTGAGCACAGAAAAACTTGATTTTGCAAGTGAGTTGGCTCACTACTGTGGCAGTCACCAACACATGCTCATATTTCAGTCCTCTCCATTTGGCCGGCCCTGTTTTAAACCAACCGAAAGAGATTTCCAGGACACCAAAAATTTGATTATGGTTAAAATTAGCTTGAAAGAGATTTCCGTGGCACCTTTGAATGCTGTGCTTCTGTCTGTACCATCTATTTGCACATTATACCCATTGTTCTTATGATGTTGGGTTTCAATATCAAATCAAAAATACGAAAATTTAATTAAAATGCCAAAAACAAAAAAATAGAAGGCTAACATAAGCTACGCCGATGTTTTAAATACCCTTGCAGTTTTTAAAAGGCGCTACCATTGATAACAAAAAAGTTTTCCCCCTTAGAATTAGTTTTTAGACTGATCGCTAAAAACTAAAACTAGTCATCCGATTTCGATAAATTTTTCTAGAATTGTGTGGAAGTATATGAAACTAATATAAACCACGATTGGTGATGCTACGATGGAAAACAAAAAAGTTTTTCTCACTAGAACTAGTTTTTGGACTGATCGTTCCTATGGCAGCTATATGATATAGCCATCCGATCCGGCCGATGCCGAGAAATGTGCAGCGTATTTGTATTTAAAGACTTTTTGCAAAGTTTGGTCAAGATAGCTTCAAAACTGAGGGAGGAGATAGCATAGAAACAGACGGACGAACGGACAGACGTACAGACGGACAAACGGAAATGAACTCAGCTAGTCATGCTGCTCAAGAATATATATACTTTATGTGGTCGGAAATGCTTCCTTCTATGCGTTACAAACATCGTGACAATTTTAATATACCCTCTGCAAGGGTATAATAAAAATTCCATTATTTATTTACTTAACAAATTTCACATCAAAGTCTAGTGAATCAAAAAGGTTCTTCCTCACATGTTTCTTTTTATTATTTTTCAGAACATTTATTCAGAGCTTTTCATAATATTTGGTGTATTTATACAATATTTTACCATATAACTGCATATGGCAAATAGTCAGAAAAAAAGAGAATAATTTTACATATTTTAGTATTTCGTAGAATTTTTAATAAGTTTTTGCCATTTTTTGCAAATTTACCAGTTTTTGTCTTTACAGTACTTAAAATTTAGTTTCAGTTGCCCGGGAGCCAAACAAAAAATCACGCATACGCCCTGTGGCCAATGGTGGTAAATCGCCTTAACTGGCTTTTGTTGGCTGGCAGCTAGGCAGCTGTTTTAAACCCCTAATAAACTAGAAGAATTGCATAGTTAAGCCTTTTTTTTTGAGCATCCAAAGACCACGCCCGTCCGCCGCTGCCGTCGTTTGAAGTGGGCGTAAGTTGAACTTTGGTCATGAGATTTAAATCAGTTTGGTTTGAAGCAGCAGGCTGCTTACTTATCTAAGTCCATGAGTCAGAGCGAAAAGCCCGAGAAACTGGGCAGGGAAGGGGCAGGGCAGAAAGTGCTGCTGTGCTTTTTTATGCCCGCCATTTTGTTGTTGCTTGCGCTTCTTCTTCATCTACTGCTTTGCTACAAATCATGATAATAAATTCCAATTTTATTTAGTCAGTGAGGCGGCAAAGCACCCTTGTCATCGTCATCGCCGTCGGGATCGGAATTGGGTAAAAAAAAAGGGCAACCGCTTCATCTGCTTGCCCCGTTTCAACTACTTCGACTTAACCGTAACATTTTTTTTATGACTTTTTATTTTATTTATGCGCCGAGGCATTCAAAACAAATTCACTCTTGAATTGACTTTCAACCGTTTGACTTTGGTGGCCGGACATAATCAAGGCCTTGATTATAATAAAGTAAGTGTAGCTAGTGGGGCCAATCATAAAGCAAACGCTGAAGCAGATGATGCTTACTGTCCCGTTGCCTGAATTGCGGTTGTCTGAGCAACAGCAGCAGCAGCGGCAGCCAAAACACATTAGCCGTGTGCTAAAAATGTCGCAGAATTCAGTCAGCGTGCAATGGCCAAAACGAGGGTAGCTGCTCGAATCAGCGGCCTAGTTTTTGTAGCAAAAATTAAGGCATAAAAAAATTGGAAATTTATACTGAATTTTTGCAAATGAATTAAAAATATTAATTATTTAAAAATATTAACAAGAATTATTTTATTATTGATTTTGAGTATTTATTTATTTATTTTTGGTTTATTTTAATTTATTATGTTTTTTTTTTTAAATTTCAGCTGCTCGGGTACTTAATATTTTTAAAATTTTCATAGCCTGCTTTTAGGATCATAGTAAAAATTCTTCCCTTTATTTTAACGGCTTGTTTATTGTAAAATGGCCCCAGGTGCTGAAAACCTAACTTGACAATTGCCCCTCGTTCGCTGACCATCAGTTGAGGGATTTTGAGCAGGCTGGCAGGACATGTGGCCATAGCAGCTTTTTTTCACTCTCTTTCCCTTCCCACTCTCTGCCTCGCTGCGGCCCTTCATTGCCTGTTGGCAATTACAACGTTGCATTTTTCTTCCTCTCTTTTTTTTTTTTTTTTTTGCATATGTATATGTGACAATGCACACAGCAAACAGCGGCTTACATGACCAGACACAGAGCAGAGTACAAGCTAGTCACTTCCGCCTGCTTGGCGAGGTCGTCCATTTTATAATACCCATTTTGTGTTGTAGTTGTGTTTGGGACTGCTTCCGTGATTTACATTTGAAGTTTTTACCACCACCCCTCCCCTCTCTCCACCATAATTATGTGTGCCCTGAATGGAATTATGATGTTGATTTCCTCTTTTGAGAAGAAAAGTACAAGAAGTGAGGAAACAAACTTACTAAGCAGCTTTAAGCATAGTTAATGATAGTTTTTCTTGCTGGTAAAGCAGCATTTAAAAGCAAAAGTTTCTTACGAGCACTTTTTGGACAAGCCCCATCGGGCATATGTATGTCATATCTGAGGCTAGCAGTGAATAGTTTGCTACTTGATAACTACATTTTGTTAAATGAAATACTTATTTAGAGTAGTGTCGCTATCTTCTGTGCATATGAAATTCTGCGATTTTTTTTAACGAAGATATACCATTTTGAATACAAGTCTTCGAGCAGAGTAAGGTGTTTCTTGCCCACAATGAATAATTTAATAATAATTTAATTCATACTTTTAAACCTCAATATAATGTAAATTCAAACAAATATATTCAAAATGGTATATATTCGTTTAAAAAAATCGGACAATTATCTGAAATAATTAAAAGCTAAGAAATTATAATTTACAATAATATCAAGGAGATTTAAAACAAAGTTATAGGTTGTCCACGAAACATGTCTTAAAATGCACAAAAAATACACTTTTGCCCACTTAAGGCATAAATTACCAAAAATCGTAATGTGATGGAGCATTTTGCCAATCAGATCCGTGTTAAGCACTCGAAAGTTCTTTAGAAACACCTTCACTCCTTCAATTAACTGAAAAAAGTTTAATTTTGAGTTTTTGTTTCGTTTCCTTTGAAAACGAAAAAAAAGAGGAATCCTTAACTGTGTTGAGTTACACTATTATTATTAGTAATTATTTAGTAAAATTTCGGGAAAACCCTGAACATAATTACCCCCTACTTTTCAACAAAGATTAGAAAAATATTTAATATCATAACCCTAAAAAAGTCCGGGTGGTACTTTTTTATGGAATCACCCATATATATTCTTGATCTGCGCGACGAGCTGAGATGATTTCACTTTGTTCTTCTGTCTGTCTGTCTATTCGTGAGTAACCAAACTAGTCCCAAATTGCGAATAGGAATCTGGTTGTCCTCCCATAAATTAAAATATGTAATTTTTGCTTAAACAAGTTCTAGCTTCGTCAAATAATCTGTTAAAACTGCGGAAAAAAAATCACATAATTAGAACATATGATTGACTGAAGGCTAAAATGTCTAAAAGTGAAATCAACCAACCGTTTTAGCTTAAAGGGGATAAATCATTTTATCAAAATTGGAATAAATCGAGAAATGTTTGACTTCAGAGGCCAAATTGGACACTTTCGCATCTACGAATATTGCGCGTTTGATTTTTTACAGAAGCAATGGTATAAAGATAAATCTAGAAATGTGTGCCTTTTTGGATTTACAATGATACTGAATATACAAAATTATATTGTTATCAAAACAAAAGGTGTGTAAATCATTCGATAAACAGGGAGTAGGAAAAACTTTAATTACAAGATTTAACCCACACATTATCTGGTAAATATAACTTTTTATACCCGTTACTCGTAGAGTAAAAAGGGTATACTAAGTTCGTGCAAATGTATGTAACAGGCAGAAGGAAGCATCTCCGACCCCATAAAGTATATATATTCTTGATCAGCATCAATAGCCGAGTCGATATAGACATGTCCGTCTGTCCGTCTGTCTGTCTGTCCGTCTGTCGTCTCGTCGTCTGTCCGTGTGTTGTCTGTATGAACACCTAGATCTCAGGAACTATAAGAGCTAGAGCTACCATATTTTCAGTGTAGACTTGTATCTTCTGCACGCAGATCAAGTTTGTTTCAAATTTTTGCCACGCCCCCTCCCGCCCCCGCAATATGAAAAAACCTCATATCTCCCACAATTTTGAAAATAGATTGTTCAAACCTTCTAGACATATATTTTAATCATCATTACCTATCGATCCGCCATACATCATTTTTCGATCAGATGAACGATAGAAGAGTTGCCACCCACGCAATTTGAAAAATTCCTCATATCTCCCACAATTTGGGCAACCTTACCCTGAGTAACGGGTATATCGAAGTCGAGCAGGGCCGACTTCAACTCACGCTCTCGTTATTTATAACACAGAGGCTGTTATGGCTGGCTGAGGTGAACGTCTGCATAGAATTTTAAATAAAACGGTATTATTTCGCACAATATAGATCAATTAACAAAAAAGTCTGCAATATGTCAGATTTAAAATCGTTCGTACATTTTTCAAACCGAAAATTTGGGTTCGGAACAGGTTCAGATTGAGCTATTTATTCTCAGTACAAAAATGTCGAAATTCCGAGTTGAAACCGGTGTGCAGTCCTGATCAATCGGTATAAAAATCTTTCCTTATCTTTGACATTTATAATAACTATCTTGCGTACCAACTTTCAGGTCTGTATGAACAATTTTTGAAGTCATGTCAATAAAAGCGAGTCCTAATTAAGCATTGATTGATTACACTAGCTTGCAATGTTTTTGACCAGAGAAGATAGCAAACTTGTGTACTTTAAGTTACCAATTCCAAACACATTAGTTTTTATTTAAACTCCTTAGAATTAAGATACAGAAAAAGCAAAGCGCTCGGAAAATCCGTCCGTGTCACAGAACTTCGAGAGATTTCATATTCTTTTTTGCAAATCTAGTTAAAAGGTTAGTGTCTAAGCAATAAGTGTTGCGTCACTCTTCAGGAAAATTTCGCATTATTTTGTTATGAGTTAAATGTTCAACTTACATTTTTGAATGTTTTTTGATACATGCTTAAATTTTAATTCAAATTAAAAATAAGATATTAAATTTAAAAATGTTTTTCCGCGAATTATAAAATTACACAGTGCAACACATAAAATCTGAACCAATTTTTGAGAATCGCCACTGAAAGTACTTGCAAAAACTAGAAATTCTGCATTATTATTTTTGCCAAATTGGTTCGGGTTTCGATTTTATGCTATCATCCATTTTTTTGCTCAAACTGGATTTTGACAACTTTTTCGATATTTTGATACGGCTATATCTCGTAAACCAAAAGAAAAATTTTTCTGTCTTCAGCAAAGTTGTAGGTATCGAATGGGAGAAAAAATATGCGAAACAAACTTACCCGAAAAAATTGCACCTTGTGACTCAAAATCGTCAAAAATTTTTAAAAAAATTTTCTACAATTTTTGGTCAATAACTCGACCACACATCCTCAAATATGTCGTTTGTTTTTTTTTTTGCTTTATTTCGAATGAAACAAATGTTTTTCAATTTATCTTATGGCTTTTATTACATAGAAAATATCAGTTTATTGTTGTTATGTGTGTATGAAATAGAGATGAAAATATGTTAATTGTTGACATCCATTGAATTTGATGACCCTGGTTCTGATTATCTCAATCTTCTCGTGGGTGGTTCAAAATCATCATCTGAGTCTTCATTATCATTTTCATTATAATCTGAATATAAAGGATTCAATGGCATATCTATTTCTGTGGTCCACCATCTTCAAAATCGGGTAAAATGTGCTTCTTTCTTTAGATGTTTCCAATCCAAAAGTGTTATGTAGCATTTTTTGCACACGGTGTTTGGCGTATAATCTTCAGCACTTAAATCAGGTTCATCGAAATATTCAGTAGTAGCTTCTATGAATTCCGCACAAAACAAATTTTTTCGCTCCTTTTCGTCTCTTTTCAACACTATATGACCACAAACGGAACAAAAAATCATTTATTTTTGGGCACTTGGTAATTTTCATTTTGAAATTTTGAATGTTTTTCTGCTTTTAAAATAATTGTCACTCTAAATCAGCGATGGGCAAGCCCTTGCTCCCAGCCGCTCCCATTGCTTCGGCAATTGCCGCCAACTTGGCGGGATCGCAATTGCGACGTTCGCAAATGAATAAAACAAAACAAAATGCATGTAATTCATGGCGTCAAGTCTCAAAAACCGACGAAAACATAAACAAAATATATGCAGTGAGTGCGACCTAGACTTGGGCTGCAGACGGCGTCTGGAGTCGAGGCTCGTTTTTTATTGATCTTGTTGTTGGAATGCTCCCAAACTGAATTATCGCGCCCACCGCTGCTCTAAATTATTATTGTCTCGTTGCACAAAACACGCATGATAAACCAAAGACGCAACCATACATCGCGTAAACAAGAAAAAAAATTAAGTTCAAGTTGACAGCAAACAGATTTTCAGCGTTCTGCTATATTGACCAAAAACTGTAGAAAAATTGTTAAAAAATTTAAATTTTTGCGATTTTGAGGCACAAGATGCAATTTCTTCGGGTAAGTTTGTTTCGCATATTTTTTTCTCCTATTCGATACCTACAACTTTGCTGAAGACAGAAAAAAAAAATTTCTCTCGGTTTACGAGATATAGCCGTATCAAAATATCGAAAAAGTTGTTAAAATCCAGTTTGAGCAAAAAAAATGGATGATAGCATAAAATCGAAACCCGAACCAATTTGGCAAAAGTAATAATGCAGAATTTCTAGTTTTTGCAAGTACTTTCAGTGGCGATTCTCAAAAATTGGTTCAGAATCGATGACCGTAAAAATGTTGCGCAGTGTTATACTAGGCAACCCTAAGCACGATTATTTATTGTCAAATTTTCAATATGCCAATTGAGATTGAGATTTTTACGAATAAAATATTTAATTTTTTGATGCAACATATCCAGAAAATTAATCTTGTTCAGAAATTCCCCCGCTGTTAAGGTTATAGCTCTGATCCTTTTCCACAATCGCTTACTGTCTTACTCCCGCTTACTTAATCTATTGATTGCCATGGCCTCTCTAAACAACACATCGGTTGTATTACTTCAATACATTTGCTGTGAGTCAATGGCTTACTGTCTTGACCAAAATCTTCTACATGGTTGCTGCTTGTATGCCCCTCTAAGTCCTTAGGAAATAATTTCAGTGCTTGGGCTATTCAAAATTGTATTTGTCCAAGACAAAGGCTTTTCACTGCAATTTTGAATTTCAAATCAATATTTGAGGGAATTTGAAAATTAATCCAATCTTACTGATTTCAATCGATTGGGATATTGCTGATGAGTTAAACCTAATTTGACTTCATTTTGGGTAAAATGGGTTATTTTGGTTGCCACACAAATATTTTCAGGCTTTGTTTCCAAGTCACTTCACTACAACCAAGAGAATTTCTCAACCGAAACGCTGCCAATACCCGGGGGGGTTCCCCCCATTCCACAAGCTGACTACATGTGTGTGTGTGTGTGTGTGTGTGTGTGGAGCGCCTTTGTTACAAATTTTTGGTTGAAATTTGTAGCTTTAGCCTAGGTGAGTGTGCGAGAGCGAGCGAGAGGGAAAAGTACTTTGCATATAAATCATTTGGCATTGTGGCCAGGACGCAATGCGCTTATGAAATATTTCGTTTGTTTAAAATACGGCCAAAGGAGGCAACATACATTGCGCACACTAATTAAAAACGTGCAAAAAGCAAAGCCAATCAAACAGGTCGATGCACAACAATGGAATGGCCTCGTCCCTGCCCTCGCCCTCTCTTCTATCCAAAAAAAGCAACGAAAGAAATCACATATATGCATGTATAAAGGATGCATATGACTCTCTCTCTGGCCCATTTGAATGTCCAGCACACAATGCAATGTGCTGGCTGCCCAAGCCCAAGGCACACGCACTGAAGCGCAAGCAACAGGATGAATTTGTTAAACAACACGAACACGAACGACGCCGAATCTGAAGCTGAAGCTGGAGCTGATGCTAAAGCTGAAGCTGGCCGCCTGGTCTGCATGTGAAAAGTGAAAAATGAAAAACTCATTCGCCCTATCAAGTGACATCATCAATTTCAGTCTATTTTGTACACAGTTCGGTGCAAGGCAAGGCCAGAAGGACATTAACACCAACTGGTCTGGGGTAAAATGCAAGATGCCATTTGGAGGGGGTTAACGAGATGGGCAGACCAAGTGAATGGAGCTGTTGAGGTAAATGAAAGAGTTGCATTTTTAAATTGAATACTTGAAAAATCTGCAAGTCATTAGCCAGAGTAAGGCATTAAGGCTACACATGCGCTCTTTATTTGGGATCAAGATATTTCTTTAGAAGCTGTGAGGTGTTTTCCTGAAGTGTTCTGCTGTAAGGGCAGGCTTCTTGTCCACATGTTTACAAGAACAGGGTTTAAACTAAATAAAGCCTCGCTTTCGAACCAAAAACGACCCAAATTGCTGACCAAACTCACCTCCAAAATTGGTCCATGTTGAAACCACATGTCAACCAAGTTCAATTCTTCCAATTTGGGCCAAAAAAAATCGTTAATCATCGCAAGGTACCTTGCTTCATTGACTGTAACTTTGCGATTTTCATCATTTTTTGAAAAAGTACGATCCAATGATGCCGCCGGCCCACAAACCTCACCAAACAGTGGATTTTTTTAGGGTGCGTCGGCAGCTCTTGATCTGTCTCTAGCAGCACTTCGGATCATATTCGGCAATTCTGGTTGAATATTGAATTGAATAGCCCTTTTAGTGGGTCGATTATGAAGAGCATAAAATGGACGTACCCACGTACGTACTATTAATATTTCTGAAATAGCAAAGAATAACAAGCAATTTAAAGTGACAAAGTATTCTCAATGAAAATTAATACACTTCGAATTTCTCTGAAGACTTCCGTCAAACAAATAGTCGTGTTCTACTCAAAATTGACCGTCCTACGTTGCTCAAATGGAACAGTGGCCATATGAACCATTCGGCCGAAGAAACAGGGGACCATTTGCTTCCTAGTGCTTCGTGCGCGAACAACTTTTGTGGGATTTGGCTCGTCTTGGTCGACTGCGGAATCCAAGGCAAGGTATTTAAGCAAAATCTTGCATATGCTGGTGGAACTAATGTTTAGGGATGCCTCAATCTCACGGTATGTCACATGTTCAATAACATTAATATATAAAATGTTTAACATGCTAAAGCTACTTCAAACACGTCGCAGTGCTTCAACAGTTAAGAGTCCTGAGAAAACAAATTCAAAGTGGAAGTATAGTAGGAAGATCATCCTAACCACTGGGAATACGCTGAAAATATTTTGATGCAAAAGATTGCAAAAGCAAAGAATATTACCACAAAATACCTATATCGATTGGCAAGCCATGTTATAGTGGAAACATATTACTTTCTTCTACCACTAACGTGAATTTTAACAAGATTTTTATTCCAAAGCAGGATATCTGCTAGCAAGTTCGATATTAATTTGAGCTGGATATTTAATATCCATTTTATCCAAAAAAAAGTTTCATTTAAGTTTTTCAAAGATTGATTCTTTCTTGATATTCGGACTACAGATTTTTGCCTGTCTTTGTAACTTTCATTACGTTGTAGTTCCCAACTGTTTAAGGTACTGATTGCATGGAAAGGCAATTGGCAAACCGGAAGTCACTAGCAAAGGCTGCTTAAACTGGGAAGTCTATGAAACAGTGACTGTATAGGTAACAAGCTTATTTTTTGGTGCAAGCGCTAAGTTGTTTATGTAGTATGTAATCACAACTACCTGACCTCGAGCCGGCAAATTTTCTAATATAAATCCATATAATACAAAAAATTATATCGACTGGGATCCAATTAAAGAACCATAGTCATAGGCTGGGGTTCAAATAGGCATATCATCTCGTTGAATTAGAAATGTATAATCTTCTCACAAGCGCTGCGTTGCTGCTTCTTTTCCCATATTCCATCAAATATCGTCATATAATTCAAGAAACACTGGATTTGGTTCATTTAAGTCTTTTAAAATACAAAGAAATATACAAATATTGTATTGCAAACATTTAGCCAATTATTACCAAAGAAATTTTGCAACATGTATTGAAAAAAAAAAATTGGAACTGACAGAGCAGATAAGACGGTCATGGTTATATCAAATTAACTCGTCATGCTGCTCAAGAATATATATATTTTATGGGGTGGGAGATGCTTCTTCTTAAATCCATTTTATAATACCCTCTGCAAGGGTATACTAAAAAGATTTCACTGGATATTTAAATACGACCTTTTTTTTATTAAACTTTTAAACTGCTTGCAAGTATTAATTACAGCTTTAGTTTGGAAATTCTTCATTTCCTTTAATCGATTTCAAGTCTTTCGCATTGTTGTAACCACCAACTCTGGCCCAGTAAGGGTGGTTTATCCACCACACCATCCATCGATTTCAAAATGAAGCAATAGCCAAATGTTTGTTTTAAATTAACGGGGTAAGCGCAAATGTATCTTTTTAACCACTTACACAATCAACCACCAGAAAAACCAACCCCACAACAAAGGGAATTGTGAAGCATAATATTTTTCGAGCGGAAATTGAGTGCGATTGTGTTACCATCAGCACAGAGAACGTCACCTGAATGGTGACACATATATTTACATAAGTCTAAAAATTCAATAAAAATAATAATAAAGGGCTAAGAAAATGTATTAATATGGAGTAATTTAAGGAAATCATCTAGCTTGCGTTCTATAACAAGACGAGTTTAGCACTAAAACATTTTTGGTTTCTTTAGTTATGCAGAGAAGCAAACCGCTGGGATATTAGAAATAGTTCGATTTAGTGCTTGTCAGCAGATTTAAACCACCAATTCGGTTCATAGAATGGTTTTTGAGGATAAGCGAACTACAGACTCGGTTCGGTTCACGCTTAATATTTATCGATGAACTATCCCGTTTTTTGAATTTTCCTTTTCTAAAATACCAAGTTTTATTTTAACATTTAATTTGGAAATTTAACTCAAAGTCTTAATTAAAATGTACTAATTTTTAAATTTAGATACATCCATAAGATTTAGCAGTGCCCTGGCGGACAGAGATACCACAATCATCACGAAAACAGTGCGCATCAATAATATAAATCCGGCCTATCAAGGGATCGATCCTGTCTATATGTTGGGGATAGAACAGAGCAATCTATACCAGCTCTGGGCACCAAAATATAACTGAAGGGCGCAGCAACAACAAAATACATTAAATTTGGTTTTGAGTGGAATAACGGAGAGATCTGCGAGATCCCAAATGGCCACCATTTGTTCATCGCTGATCTAAGCCAACCGGAGATAAGCAAAAACTAATGCAATTTTATAGAAAGAGAATGACTTAAACGAATTTCCTGTTATAAATCCCCAAAATTTTAAACATCTTTTATTTAAAGCAGGGCTGCAAACCCAAATAAATTTTGCGGAGCTCCGGTTTGCGGTACCAATAGTTAAGGTTCAGAATCTTAAAGTTCAAGGTTTTTGTACTGAGGTTTTGGTTCGAACCTAAGTTCATTCCAAGTTTTATCAAATCAGTATACTCCCAAAAAATGATCCGTTCTAAATGTACCGAAAACCGTGTTTTTCGTTCTCAATAGTAGGGCAAGTCCGTTTTTTCTTATACTGAGAACGGCAGGTAAGAACGCTTTTATTGAGACCGAACGTTCCGCGTTTAAGAACCATCCGGTCTTGTTATTGGAACGGAAAACATTTTATTGTTATCAGTTAAAAACAAACTTTGGCGGGTGCAGAGTACATAACAGCCGACCGATCGAATATTTTACATGTTAATCTTAATCTTCCAAGTTTTTTTATAACTTAACTATTGTTGATGTGTTTCAAATAAAGTAGCGATATTTCAGGATTTAGGATTTAGGTTTTAGGTCTTGAAGACTTGGTTCTGATTGTAAAAAAATGTCACTAAAATCAAAGATATTGAGATGAAGTATTATGGCTCATCACCTTAAGAAAAATTATTTTAAGTCGGAGCTTAAAATTGGTTTGATCTAAGCCAATAAAAGTTGTTTAGCCGTATTGATAGTATACTTTACCTACTCTTACCCAAACAAATTAGTTGAGCGACAACTTTTAAGACGAATTGGCTTAAAGTAGATTCAGAGATAAGAATTTCAATTCATAGAATTCAAATCAAGGCAAGGCAATCTTTTATTTATTACCCGACAGTCACCAAATATACGCCATTTTTTTTTTATTACCTTCTGAATCACTTTTCTTATTATGCAAAGAATAAAATATAAAAAATCCCATACCCTCTGCAGGCTATGCATCTTGGTTACTTCAACATCAATTCCCCCCACTCACCTTATTAGAATTACCATTGAATTTCAATAGCTTCTTGCAGGATTTGCCGCGACTCTCGAAATAGATTTCCTGTGGCGTGCGTCGACTTCGACGTTGAGTTGCCGGTGTTGTTGTTGTTGTTGTTGCCAGTGATGCTGCCACTGCCTTACGCTGCATTAAATTTAAATGGTTTGCTGGCTCTTGAAGATTGTTGCATTCACTGCCCGCCACCGATTGGGTGGCCTTGTGCCGACTCACACAGAATAGACGACTCAAAATGCCGCAACATCCATTGGGCGGGGACGAATTGGTGGCACTGGCACAGCCTTGAGTGGTTGCGGTTGCTTCAGCAGCATTGTTGTTTGAGCAGCGGGCCGAAATGGTCACCAGGCTGGGTGTCTGACGGTTAACATCCATTTCCATGGTGACTAGCAACTGAACAAAAAGTGTTGCCTACTTAGGAGCGTTCGAATTTTTGTCAATATTTATTCTGGTTTGGGTGTGTGTATCTTTTTTTTGGGGGGCAGGTGCCTCAATTTGGCAATGTCTCTGTTTGACTGGTTAAAGACACAACAACTTGGCGCCCTCGCAAAACAAACACACGCACACACCAGCTTACGCAGGCTTACGTCTCACTCTCGCACACGCACGCACACACACTCGCACACAAAATTTCACCCGCCGCGAGGTTCTTAAGCTGAGGCCAGCAAGCCAACTGATAGCAGAGTCTGCTTTAACTTCACGCAACTTTCTAGAACAGAGTTGCCAGATCTATGGAAGTTATAGAGAGAGAGAAAGAGAGTCTTTCGCAAGGCGCATGTCCCGTTTTACAGTGGGTGCTAAAAGCAAGTGTAAGATAAGGCAAGCGCATGAATGAAGCTGAGTTGTTGTTATTTGTTGATGTTGTTGCTGTTTACGTTTGAACGTAGGAAAGGGTCAAAGTTGTAGCGCATTTTGCTTTATGTTTGTAATTGTTTGGCGGCAGTCGAGCGGCGCCTCATGTTATGCAGCCGTTTTTCGTTTGTTTGTTTGAAATGAATGGATATGGAAAAGGGTGTATTGGGCTTTAGGTAGAACAACAAGTTGTATAAGAAGAACAAAAATTATATTATGATTTTCTGATTAATGACTTAATATTCTATCTGAAATCTTTATATTGTCCACAAATTTATAACTGAAATATTCCCCTCCCACCAACCGATAAGGAAACGGTCGGTATGCCCATGGCAACGTGCAGGGTTATTAAAACTATGTATGCTAAGCATAGCACACTGCTTTTCAGAATTAAGGGCTTTAACATTGACTTCTGCAGAAGCGGCACCACAATGAGCCAATCTAATAGCCTCAGTATGCTGGAAGAGAGATCTCCTTCAGCAACCGCCCAAACCTAACCTATAATATAGTAGAGTTCCAAAAATCTCTGTAGCCATGACACTGTATTGAATAGTACATAAGAGTAGCAACCCTCCCATATTATTATCACAGCTGCAAACTCGAATCCGTCAAAAAGAATGAACCTGTTTTTAAGGACTTTCTAAGGTAAGAAATTCCAAAAATTGCCAAAATACCATTTCTGTTGTTAAATCACACGTTATTCCGTCCAATCTTCATCCAGGTTAGTGAAGTATAATTTTGTGAATTTCTTGAGGGCCGTTCTTGAGGATTATCTCGGGGCATTTCCTTACATCTGGACGGATATAAGGTAATAAGGAAATGGCCAAAACCCATATCTGCTCTGCCAAAATTCAACCTAGGTTTATAAGTAAAGCCAGCTTTTCATTTAGATTTGGTCCAAAAATGTTGTAAATCTGTAAAACACAGCATATTTCTGGTATGTAGCCCAAAAAAAATTATAATCATATTTTCGTGGGAAAACTCTGTATTTTGGGTGGGAAGTTTCGTGAAAAAATAAAAAAAAAGACTGTAAACTAGGTAAAATTTTCTTCTAGTCATCCCCTTCATAATGACCAAATTTCATGAATACCCTGATCCAAGTAATTTCTCATTATTTCTGACTCTTTAGCTATATATTGAAAACAATTTTAGAGTGGACAATGCGGATTAATATCAAATAAATTTAAATTCTCTTACATATTCAATATTGGAACCTTTTATTTAATACTTTATATAAATAAGACAGTTTGTCAAAAGCATTCAGCTTTCAAAGTTCTACAAAAGTGTTTCTATTCATATGAAGTATAGTACCCAAAATATTTTTTATGTCATCTGAGAATAGGCCTTTAGGTAAAGATACATTTTCGTAAATGGAAAAACTTGTTTTCATGGATCCAAAAACAATGTTAAAGTTGAAACAACATTTAAAATTCAAGCACGCCTTTTGAAATACTATAAAAGAGAATCGCTATTTAATGAAAGTATGCAAATACATACATATACGTATTGTACAGTATTGGGGATAAGGAAAAATATTTTTTTGTTCAGACTTTCCAAGAATCCCAAATTTTTGAAGGGATTAGAAAGGGGAATGTTTAAGACATAAAAAAAATTAGTTAACAAAAAATCCATAAAAAAGTTGCTAAGGTAGAAGACACCCTTTATTAAGTCGGCAGCCACAACTCGCCTTTGCAAATTTCTCGATACAATTTTAGAGGCACATCAAGTGTAACGGCCTAAAAGAAAGGTGATTTTTTAGGAATTTTTTTAAACTAAAAAAAATTTAATATTTTTTAAGTTATACACAATTTTCGCCATCCGTAGTGATCGGATCATTTGACTTTAAGGTAGTAGTTTGGTAACTTATGCCTATTTTCATATATAGGAAAATAAAAATAAATTATCTTGAATATTTAGAGTGTTTTTATTTACATATTGAAAATATAAAAAAAATTTATTTGAACAAATTTAATAGTTTATTACTATTATTATTGTCACTCGAAGTTGGAACCTCAAAAAAAAATGCACGTGGGTGGCCCGGGTGATTTTGGCTCTTGATGTAATCTGAAATGAAATATTCCTGATTATTCTTAATCTATAGACATGTCATTCTGGTCGGAACTACTGAAGTTCAATTTCAAGGGTAAATAACAAAATGGCGGACTTTAAAAAAAAAGTCCTTTTATTTTAGCAAAGAAAGGATTGTAAAATAAAAAGTTAAGGGTGAAAAAATTCTCTTTAGTACCGACGAGAACTATAAGTGTGTAAAACAGCCTGGTAAAATTTGAAAGCAGTCGGTTTAGTAGAAAAAAAGTTATAACCCGGGCCGACCAGAAAAACAGTGTTTTGAGAAAATCGCGTCATAACTTAACGTCAAAACTCGTCATAACTCCCGAAATATTTTGAATTTCTGTCTGAAATTTTCACAGTATATTCTCAAGACATTGTACTTTCAAATTAAGCAAAAAAAAGTTTTCGATTTTATGAATCCAAGTTACCAGACTACTACCTTAAGTAATCACTGCACCAAATTCAGAAAATGCTGTTTCGAGAAAAACGCGTTTAAAGATAAAATAATAGTTCTATAGCTGCCGAGCGGCTGATCTTTAAATGGCTATAACTCAAAAACTATTTGAGATATCGATTTGTAATATGTTATTTTTAAAGATGTAATCTATGGAAATATGAAAAAAAAATCTATTCTTTTATATGTCGCACTAGGTGTGCCCCTTAAGGGGATCTTCTACCTTTGAAAAAAAAATTGTCGATTTTTTTTGTTTTGCATTATTATTACAGCTTGGACATTCCCAAAATTCAAAATAGTTTAGCAGATATAGCCATAATAGTGGAGCAATGTTCCTGCTAAAATGAGTATTTTTACGTTGCTCAAAACTTTAAACGCGTTTTTCTCTAAACCACGTTTTCTGACCTGCTAGCCAAGATTGCGCCAGTTCTACTAAACCGATTTGCAATCAGCCATATTGCAATAGACGTATAATTTATGTAATTCTGGTCCGTACCTCAATTAAGAGTAAAAACATTTTTTTTAAAACAAAAAAAACTTGAAAAATAAAAATTTTTTGTTTAAATGGCCGCCAATTTATCAAAAAAATATTGAAAAATATTATTGAGGTACGGGCCAGAATCATTTCAATTCTGATCATTATCTCATTTACCGTTTTCATTTCCGCTAACCTGAAGACCCGGATTCATGGCTACCACTTTTACACCTTTTTTTTGGGAGACCTTAATTGGCAGGCCGATAACTTTTTAAACAGCCCTCGAAATATATGATATCGATCTTCATTCTCATATACCATTAGAACTTATTTGTTATTCTCGCAATTGGTGGTCTCGAACAACCCGAGTATTTAACAGGCGTCCTAAAAGTAGGCAACATTAATGTGCAATAACACGAAGATGTGAAAACGGTCCTTAGTGTATTCAGGAAACCACAGGTAAAGACGGATTTAAAAAAGATAATTAAAAAAAAATTCACATTCTCTTTTTTTTTTTGATGGGTAGCAACTGGTCGAACTTTACTTGCATGAAAGTTTACTTATTTGGTGCCTAGGGTCGAGGACAACAAGGAGATAACCAACTAAAGTGATGAGCAGGCGCAGTGTTTATACACCCATGTGTGTGTGAGTGTGATTGTGTGTGTGTGTGACTCAGAGTGCTGTCTGCTCCATACATAATTTCAATGTTTCAACGTAATCTTTGATTTGATTATGCTCCAGCTTCAGCTTCCAGAGGGAGCTTATGTGTGTGTGTGTGTGAGTGTGTGTCTCGTCCACTTCCGGCCAAAGCTATAAACGGATTATAAAGTAATTTAATGCTTTTTGTTTTGTCTGCTCGACAAGTTTAGCTGCTGCTGCTGCTGCTGCCGTTGCTGCTGGGTAATAAAAACTTTTCGTTGTTTGTTTTCCATATCGTAACGCATACGCCACGTGAAGACTCTTTTAATGAGTTGGCGGTTTAGTTTTTGGCATTTTGTTGTGTAATTAATGTCCGGCCATGTGGATGACCATTTTGGCAACATGTTTATCTGCCCCAATGCACATATATTAAGACTCACACACACACACAGACGCACTCACGCACTCAGATATATCCTTAGATTGTCACATTAATTATGTACGTTAAGCTGTCAGCATGCGCCATATATTTGTATCCCGAATGTCCCCAATTTTTTTTTATCCTGATACACATTCCCCTGCGTGTCCTGCTCACTTTTCGGTAGTAATTTGGTTCTCTCTCTCTTCCTCTATCTCTGGGGAAGCGTTAAGTGCGTCTTAGTTTATCTTTATGTGTAGGCTTTTGGTCTTCTTGGTCTGTTGCTGTTTGTCAAATAAATACGTTTGATACGTCTCATGTTGTTGTTGTTGTTGTTGTGGCACGAAACTCATATTGATGGAGCATCAGCAGCAGCAGCAGAAGCTGGCTACAGGTTCAGCTTTGGTGTTAAATTGAATGAAGTGCAGAGACGTTCCATAAGCAAATTGATTGCTCAATGTGTGTGGTTTGGGCAGCCATTTGGCAAATGTTTGTGATTGCAAATTTAAGTTACGAGCAAGCAAGCAAATGAAGAAATATTTAAAGGACTCACTTTTAAACACAGTTGGGGGGATTTTAAAATATATTTTCGCTTGGTTTTATATTTTAATCTTAATTTGTATACCCTTGAGAAGAGAGAATGGATACGTAACTTATATGACTTTGACCCGGCGAGAAGTTACTAATTAAACAGTGGAAACATTTACATAATCAAAAACAAAAACAAGCACATAGCAAAATCGTAATCTAGGGACATTTCTAAGAAAATTGTCTCAAGAAATCCAAAATCAAAATCAAGATTATTAACGGCACAAATTTTATCATATTAGTTTTTAAATCTTCTCTTAATCATACCAAAATGACCAAATTTAAATTTCCCATTAAACAAGTTCACAATCGATGATAATTATAGGGATCGATTTTAATTTTATATCTATGGTTTCTTAGATCTATTTTCTTACAATTGTCCTTAGCAAGCGCTTGTTAAAAAAATGATTTCAGAAGGTCATAATCAGCTTTTCACTAAGTTAATGTGCTCCGTGCTTTCACCAACTTTTTGATTAACCAATTTTATGCTTTTTAAAGGGTTACACGTGTTTTCAGGGTCTGAAAAGCCTATTTCCTATTAAATCAACTCGGGAATTTATTTACTTTAAAAGTTATTTGTTTTAATATTATATTTTATTTAAGTATACGCTGTCACTTTTGGGCAACTTATACACCCAGAGAAATCTAGCAGGATTAGGCAAGACTAAAATCGGCTTCAATTAAGTTAGAAATCTGCTTGAAATCGAGAAAACTTGTGCGCTCGATTTGAGTTTGGTAGCAAGAGAGGTGAGGCGTTCGCATTTCGGAGAGCGAACGAAAAAACGTGAGCATTTCGTTCTCTCGCTCTCTCGCAATTTTGTTCTAAAATGCTTACTTTCAAGAAGATCTATTCTTGAATTCGAAAATAAATCATGCTTGAAATGAAGCCGACTAATTTTAAAACCAAGCAGATCGAGCTTCAAAATTCATGCTTAATTTCAGTATTGCCTTTTTGGATCCAAGAAGATTTTGTCTTGCCGAACTTCTGACACGAAATCTGCTTGATATCAAGCACGATCTGCTCGCTTTTTTCTCTGAGTGTAATGTAGCAGAAGGACGTATAAATGTATAGTTGAATCAATACCAATAATAACAAATTCTACCTTTATTCACTAGCTTTCACTTGTTTTTGAGAAATCGTGTCCAAAATTAAAAATAAAAATCCTTATAGCACAAAATGAAAAAAACAATGTCCTTATAATTTGAATTTCGGTTCCGGTTCTAGTACGTACCAAAACTAATGTTTCGGAAAAATGTTCTGTTTAGGTTCTAGTTTATTTCGGAGGAAATCCCTGATTGAACCAATAAACCGGTACAATGTTTTGGTTCTTTTCGGTCATTTCGTTTTCAAAAATAAAGGTTCCAAAATACTGGTTCTCAAAAATAAATAATAACGGTTCCGGTTACTGTTCTGGTTCTGAGTTTCAATCGGTTCTTTCGGTATACGGTTCCGGTTCAGGTTCCGGTTTGACACCCAGCTTCAAACTCTCGAAAAATATTCTGAATAAAAACATATGAATTATTAAATTATTTTACAAAACCCATGAAAATCATATATAAAAGCTTTTTTTTAAGATAACATATGTTCCTTAACAAAATATTGGTTATTAACTTTATCGGAAAATGAAAAGCCTAAAATGAAACTAACTATAAGGTCGAAAAACATGCTTTTTTACTCCTCAAAGAATGCAAACTTTATTTTCTTTAAGAATTATTTATTTTAACGAGAAAATTTATAGTTTGTTATGGCATCATCATACATAATCCACATTGTCCATTCACTCAGATTGTCGGGCCAGTTAAAGATATACTAAAATAATTAGTGTTTCAATTCATAAACATAGCATTCTTGGAAGGGCAAAAATCATGATTTTTTATTTGCGTAGTAATAGTCCAGTAATCGTTTTCCTCGATTTATTTGCAATAAAAATATTTGTATGTTACTACAAAAATGGTTGAAAATAACACTGCGCAACATTTTTACGGTCATTGATTTTGAACCATTTTTTGAGAATTGCTGCTGAAAGTACTTGCAAAAATTAGAAGAAAAAAAACATTTCTCTCGGTTTACTAGATAAAGCCGTATCAAAATATCGAAAAAGTTGTCAAAATCCCGTTTAAGCAAATAATGAATGATATCATAAAATCCAAACCCGAACCAATTTGGGAAAAGTAATAATGTAGTCTTTGCAAGTAGTTTCAGTGGCGATTCTCAAAAATTGGTTCAGAATTAATGAATTGCACTGTGTAATAAAAATGTATGTTGATTTCAAAACGACTTCCCTATGTGAAATATAGAAACAGCATTTTATATGGTTTTTCCTGATTTCAAAGAAATCTTTAAGCGCTCAACACCACTTACATTACATAAGTAATAGATAAAACACTTGGATCGCGGGCAATGTGCCAAAATGTGCGCACAAATGTAATATAACGTATACGTAATACATTTTTAAAAAATATTCAAGCCTATTTTGGCCCCAAAACAATAACTCGTCAAGGGCTTGCCCACCGCTGATATAGAGTAAGATATTTTTCTGGTTTTTGACATAAAATTTATTAACATAAAACTGCCCTCGTATAAAACAAAATTCAGACCATGATAGATATTTTTAATATATTTTAACTATCCTTTCAATATAAATGATTTAATTCCATATGAAAATCTCAACTGAATCGATTATAATAGGCTTACCATTACATTCATTATACCATTTCATGCCATATACCCAAACTGAATTTTAAATATTCTAATATTTAAATTTTGCTGTAGATTTGTTGAGTTTTTTTCAGTTTGTGCAATATCAGTGGCCTGACAAAATGACAAAAGTTGTGGATTTCTTTCATTTTTGGCAAGCATTTCATTCATTTTGGCATTGTTCTGGCTAATTACATGCAATCTGCCTGATTCTGATTTCTGACACGCTCGCTTGCCTTTGAATGAGTTGTGTGTGTGTGTGTGTGTGGAGTGTGATAAGAGCAGCTGCCAGAGATTTGAGGCAATCATTTCATTACACACGCACACACACACACACAGAGCCATGAGAGACATTTTATTGTTATTGTGCGCAATGCTGGCCGTAATTTTGTAGCTTAACCCAAATCCAATTAAGTAACAAGCGTAAGCCTTTTTGGCAAATGCCAGCGACGACACATTGGCTCGTTTAACCCATTACAATGTCGAAGTCAGGAACAGAAAACAGAGAACAGTGTGAGCTGCAGCAGATAGACATGCCAAAAACCGAAGCTGATAATTTCAATCAATTTTAAGCCACAGAAATCCGAAATGACCAATTAAAGCCATTTGCAGTGTAACTGTGTGGCAAACATTTAAATGCAAATGGTCAGCAAAAATGGGTAAAAAATAAAGTGAAAATAAAAGGAAGCGATTTCGATGGGAATTTTTCAATAACGTTTTGTTATGTATTGTTTTTTTTTTTTGTATATCTTGTTTTGGTGGATGCAGTCCGTTAGTGAAACTTATTCTAGTTGTTAGTCTATTGAACTTTTCC